>BTPG01000004.1:36296537-36480753 GCA_036245525.1 Semisulcospira habei
GGTCCACTTTGGCTACCACGGGCTCACGTGAAGTTGACAAGTGGCCGGCCCTACTAAGCTCGGACTAATGAATGATAATTTCGAGTGGAAAATACATCAATCTCGCTCTAGCGGTCCCAATGCGGGCAGTACCGAACTGGGAGCTGGGACTAAGGAATAAATAATAGGTCCCTGGTCAGCTAGGTTCAGAGGACGCTGACCACCATAATAGATGTGGAATAATTAGGAGAGACAGTAATGGGTTCCTGGTCAGCTAAGATCAGAGGACGCTGACCACCATAATAGATGTGGAATAATTATGAGAGACAGTAATGGGTTCCTTTGATATCTAAGATCAGAGGACGCTGACCACCATAATAGATGTGGAATAATTATGAGAGACAGTAATGGGTTCCTTTGATAGCTAGGATCAGAGGACGCTGACCAGCATAATAGATGTGGAATAATTATGAGAGACAGTAATGGGTCCCTGGTCAGCTAGGATCAGAGGGCGCTATCCACCAGAGCAGATGGGGGATAGATTATGGACGACAGTAATAGCTCCTTTGACAGATAGGGTCAGGGGACGCTGGCCACCATGATAGATGTGGAATAATATGGGTGACAGTAATAGCCCCTTTGACTGGTTGAGACAAAGGGGCGATGCCCTCGGCCAGAACGGGTATATATAGTGGGGGCAAACACCAGAACAGGAGAGCTCACAACGAAGGAAACGAGATAGAAAGAGAGCTCACAACGAAGGGAACGAGATAGAGAGAGAGCTCGCACAATGAAGAGAACGAGATAGATAGAGAGCACACAACGAGAGAGAGAGAGAGAGAGAGAGAGAGAGAGAGAGAGAGAGAGAGAGAGAGAGAGAGATAGATAGAGGGAGCTGAGAAGCGAGAGACCGAGCTCCGGTATTTTCGCCAATTTTAGTATGCCACGCTAGTAGGTTGGTTGTGCCCAACCTATTAGACCCACGATGACCAAGAAATAAAAGACTCTTCTGGAAACACTCTTGTCTGGCTGCGTCTTCCATCTACAACACCTTGCGTGTGGCTGCGGTAGTGTAACACTACCATATCTTCTTATTTGGTGCCGTGAATCAGGATCTCGGAACGGGAAGAAACAGAGGAACGAAGAAACAGAAAAACTAGACTATCAGCACCAAATCGACAGCCAACGACGCAAGGGTGGAAGAGCAGACCAGAAAGAGAAGAGAAGAGTGCAAGCCAACAACCCGAAGAGAAGAGAAGAGTTCGAGCCCACTTCAAGAAAAGCAGAGTTCGAGCCCACGTCAAGGAAAAGCAGAGTTCGAGCCCACTTCAAGAAAAGCAGAGTTCGAGCCCACTTCAAGGAAAGCAGAGTTCGAGCCCACGTCAAGAAAAAAAACAGAGTTCGAGCCCACGGGACGTCTGCGACTCATTCAGGACCAACAGCCGAAAGGATCACGGGGTAAGTGACTTTTTTCGTTTAACCCTTGTTGAGTCTTATCAGTAGAGGAGCCAGACCAGTTAGCTAGAGTTGTGTTGTTGTTACATTTAAAAAGAAACAAAAATGGCAGAGGAAGTGTTTAGGATTTTAGGCGAAAAAGTAGGGGAAATGAGTCAGGCGATTAACGCCCAGAGTATAAGGCAGATGGTAGGAACGTTTGACGGAAAGCCTACCAAATTTAGGGAGTGGATAAAAGAAATTGACAAATATGCAGTGCTAATAAAAGCCCTCAACAGGCGCCCCGTCATTGCTTATCAAGCAAGCTCGGGGGTGGTGAGCGATTTTATCCATCGATTCTTACAAACGGAAGCGGCAGGGGATTGGGATGAACTGAAAAGGCAGCTGACCGTAAGGTTCGGCGAAATCGCCGATGAAAATCATGCTCTTGCGTTGCTACAGCGGGTGAAACAAAACCCGAGGGAAAGTGTGCCTCTGTACGCAGAGCGACTAATGACTCTGGCCGGCGAAGCCTTCCCGGGTCAGATGGGCGCTGCTGTGGTACAACGGCAACTAACAAATTTCTTTGTTGACGGATTGGCGCACGACTTTCTTAAGATGAAAGTCCTGAGGGACAACTCAAATACGTTAGATAGGGCCGTGCAGGTGGCCATGCAGGAGGAAAACCTTCGCCATAGGTTTGAGCTACGCACGATAAACAATCGGCCAGTTAGTCAGCCGAGAGTGACAGCTAGGGGTGGAGAAGAGGCTATGGAAGTAGACCATGCTCGTCACCGTAATTGTTTTAAATGCGGGAGAGTAGGGCACCAGGCAAGAAATTGCCGAGTGATAGGGGCGGTTGGTCAGCAAACAATGCGTCCCCCGATTCAATGCTGGAAGTGTGGGGAACGAGGTCACATTCAGCGGCAATGTAGAAAGGCCAGAAACAGGCGGCCACAAGGTCAAAGAAGGTTTCCGCCGAGGCAGGAAAACTAGCAGGTTCTGCGGCACACGAAGCCGTTACGCAGGACCGGAAAAGTAGAAAGAATCAGTTGTTTAGCATTAATGTAGCGGGTAGCCCTAAGTGCATAGTGTTCAAAATTGGGAAGCAAAGATTTCGTAGCTTGATCGATACGGGAGGCAGAGGTGTCTTTGATTAGCAAGGGGGCTTACGATAAACTCAGTCATAAGCCAAAGTTAGGAAAGGGAGATGTGTCGTTACAGTCAGTTAGTGGAGAAGCTTTACAAGTATTGGGGAGTTCAGAATTAGAATTTACGGTAGCGGGGCAAAAGTTTTAAACATAAGTTCTACGTGGTATCAGGGCTCAACAGGAACTTTATTTTGGGAAATGACTGGTTAGACAAAAACGGGGTGAGGATTTATTTTGACTTGAAGAAACTCAGAGTCGGAAGTGTTTATGTGCCCTATGAACAGGACATCCACATTTCGTCTTTGGTCAGAGTGACTAAGACGAAAGTGATAAAACCTCAGACGGCAGAAGTACTCCAGGTACGGATGAAGAATGCTCCGTATTTTGCAAGAGAGACACTCTTAGAGATTTCGGAAACAGACAAGGGATTTATAGCACAAGAACCGGGACTGTTAGTGACAAGCACGGTAGTCAGGCAAAATAAGCACCAGACGTACCCCATACTGATAGTAAACAACACAAACAAGACGTATAGAGTTAGAAGGGGTTGTGTTGTAGGGAAGGTAACAGCAGTTCAGGAAGTACATGAAGTACAAATAGGGTCGGTTGATCGGCAGGTATCGGCAGTCGACTTGACGGAAGTCACTGCGCCGGAGAAGATGAAAGATGTAGTGTCAGAGCTCATTACGAACAATCAAGACTTGTTCGCGAATAGCGACCTTGATTTAGGGGCTACTGACACTGTCACGATGAAACTAGATACCGGCGATCATCCTCCCATTAGGATAAAACCGTATAGAATCCCGCTTCAAGATAGAGAGATTGTTGACAAGGCTCTAGAAGAGATGTTACAGGCAGGTGTGATAAGACGTTCTCAGTCCCCATGGTCTTTTAGTTTAGTGATTGTATCCAAGAAGGATGGGTCGAAACGTTTATGTGTTGACTTTAGAAAACTGAATGAGGTTACAAAGAAAACATCGTACCCACTACCGCTGATAGATGACATTTTGTCACTGCTTGGAAAGGCCAAGTATTTTACCAGTCTGGACCTTAAGTCGGGATACTGGCAGGTCAAGATGGCGGATCAGGAGAGTAGGGATAGAGTAGCATTTGCATGCCACAAGGGATTATTCGAATTCACGAAAATGCCTTTTGGTTTGGTGGGAGCACCGGGATTGTTCATGATGCTTATGAATATCGTGCTAGCCGGTTTAGAAAGCTTTGCCTGTGCCTATCTCGATGACATTTTGATCTTCTCAGAAACAATAGAAGACCATCTGTGTCACCTTCAGACAGCCTTTGATCGATTGAGACAGCATGACCTGAAGCTGAAACTCAAGAAGTGTCAGTTCTTTGCGGAAGAAACCAAATACTTAGGGTTTGTCATTAGTAGCCAGGGGATAAAACCGGATGAGGAAAAGGTAAAAGTCATTAGGGCTATGGCGGCTCCGACCTGTGTCAGAGAGTGCCGTTCGTTCATTGGTATGATTGGGTTTTACAGGAAAATGATTCCTAATTTCTCCCAAATGGCTGAACCAATCATAGCACTGACACGAAAGTATGCGAGATTCAGTTGGACAGAGGAATGCCAGAAAGCGTTTGATTTGATGAAGGAAACGTTAGCTGTAGCACCAGTGTTAGCCTATCCAGATACACGGCGTCCGTACATCCTTTACACGGATGCCAGCGACACATGCGTGGGGGCATGTCTCGCGCAAAAATGTGATGAGGATTCAGACATTTCCCCAGGCTCAAAGGTAGAAAGACCTATTTACTTTCTATCCCATAAACTTAGTACCTGTCAGAGAAAATGGTCGACAATAGAGAAAGAGGCTTTTGCGATCCATTATGCGCTTCAAAAGCTAAATCACTACTTGCATAATGCGGAGTTTGTAATCCGCACGGATCACATGCCTCTTAAGTATTTGCTTAATTCACCAATGCAGAATAAGAAGGTGCAGATGTGGGCCCTTGGCATTTCGGGATATAATTGTACGATTGAATATATCCCAGGTCCCCAAAATGTTTTGGCAGACTTACTGTCCAGAATGCCGAGTGGTACTCACATGCCAGAGCATGACGAAGAAGTAGAGGTAACCAGAGAGGTCAATGACAATGCTTTTGTCATTGGAGTCATAAACTCCAACCAATTCACACCCAAGCAGTTTGCTAGTTGTACAGTAAGGGCAGGGTGTGACGAGAAGCTGGAAAAAGTTGATCTTCCAGGGTTTGATATGATTGAGGAACAGGAGAAGGATCCTGAAATAGTGCACTTAAAGGACTTATTGATTAGTGAACAAGGAACCATGACAGTCAATAGGAGAGACATGCTGATAGAGGATGTTCTATATTTCTTGTCTCATCCTGATGATGAACCAGTAGCCAGATTGTATGTTCCGTCTCACTTGGTAGAGTACGTAGTCAGACAGTACCATGACGAAAATGGTCACTTAGGAATAGACAAGACGCATGACACAGTCAGTAGAAAGTATTACTGGCCTAACATGTACAAACAACTGTATGAATATGTTAGTGGGTGTGTCATCTGTCAGTCTAGAGTGTTACAAAAGAAAAGGGCCCCCGTACAGGAAATGGACATTCCTCCATACCCATTCGCTAAGTTGTCATTGGACTTGGCAGGTCCGTTTGACCGCTCCCTTAGCGGGAATCGCTATGTCATAGCATTCATCTGTCATCTGACAGGTTGGGTAGAGGCGTTCCCTGTACCAGATAAAACGCCGCAGTCAGTGGTACAGCTCCTCGTTGAAGAAATTCTACCCAGACATGGCTGTCCATTGCAGATAGTATCAGACAATGGATCTGAGAATGTGAATAGGGTTATGGCAGAAACGCTGGCAGAACTGAACATAGACCATGTCACGACCAGTCTTTATCATCCACAGTCCAATGCTAAGGTCGAACGTTCTCACAGAACTTTTAATGACATTCTGTCCAAAAAGATACAAGAGGATTTTTCGACCTGGGACGTGCATATTAACCAGGTACTAGCAGCTTATAGGGTTTGTGTTTCGGAAACTACGCAGGAATCTCCTTTCTTTTTACTGTACGGTCGCGATCCAGTGCTACCGTTAGATAACATCCTTAGACCCCGAAGAAAATACGCTGGTGAAGATTTTCACAAGATAGCGCTTGAGCAGCAACACAAGGCCTTCACCCAGGTGTATCGGCGAATTAAGAAAGCACAGAAGAAGGGGGCTAAGTATGCTAATAGAGGCGTACAGCCTGTCGAGATTAAGGTCGGTGACCCAGTGTACCTTCGTAATCACCGTAGACACAATAAGTTAGACAGTAAGTGGAGGTCGCACTATAGAGTGGTGGAACAATTGTCGCCTGTCACATTCAGGGTACGACATCAACTAGATGGCACCGAGGTCAGTTCACATGCTGAACACTTGCGGATAGCCAAGATTAGCGAGTGGCCTATTCCAAAAGCCAGGGGGAGAACATTACGTAAAGCCACACAGGTTGTAGCTCCAGAATCATCTGATAGCGACAGTGACGATGCAGTAGGGCAAGAGAACGCACGAGACAGACTGACTAGGGGGGTGCAAAAAGAGCGTGAGAATTCTTCATCCGAGGAGGACGTTCCGTTAATGGAGTTAAGAAAGCGCCTAAAGACAAGAGAGAAAAGATCTCTCTCAGCAGTAAACGTTAGTTGTAGCAAGGGCACATCAGACAGTTCTGATGATGGGGAGATCGACGACAATCCTTCGATTCAGCCTAGTTTACAGACTAATGGGGTTAGGGAAATTCTTGAAGCGATACTGACTCTTCTGCCAAAGAAGGCTTCAAATTAGAAATGCGACTCTCAGACGGTATCTGAGAGAGGACTATTGTAATGTGTAAATCATGAAGCATGATTTGAGTTTTGTCAGAGACAGTGGTGTAAGTCTCTGGTGATATCTTGTACTGCAGACAACAACAAGATGAAGTTTTTTTTTAGTCTGATAGTATTGGGGCTAGCGCAGGGTTTAAATATTAATCACAATGTCGTATTTCAAAAACTTGATGAAGTTACCACTAGTAACTGGAGATTCAGGTCGGCCTGCGCCAGAATCAATGACGGCTCAGTATGACTTAGAATCCACAACAATAGCAGGAGACGCGCAACGTACGCGGTTCGCGTTCCTTACGGAAGCTGAACTTGAAGCTCCTTCCAAACCCTTGATAGGATTCTGTGCGATTCGAAGTGCAATATATCCTATGAACATTAATCAGTTTTGTGTTACGGCGCTGTTTTTTTAAACAACTCAGACGTAATTGCAACACACTGCCAAATAAAGGTCAAGTTGGGTACAGTGTTACCTATGGCACGGTATATAATGGATGGGCTATGGGTCATTAGTAATCATAGTCCACTAAAGATGAGTATTAGTTGTCACGGTAAAGGGGTCACGTACCAACAAATCAACCCACCATTATCGCTAATCCGCCTCAATGAATCATGTACGGCTATTAGTGATAGATTGATGTTAACCCTTTACTACCAACAAGAGAGCCAGTATCAGGTGGAAGACAAATTGATAGGATGGCTGGAAAACTATGCATTTTCCAATATAACGTTATAAAAAACCATTTCATAGCGCTTTACCAGACTACGATCCCATCTCTTTGTCCAAAGAGTTAGGTGAAATTAAGGAAATGCCAATGGATCATCTAATTGCTCGACTTCAGAGCATGCGATTCGTTAAGCCAAAACAAGAATGGGCGATATGGAAACAGATCATCATTGGTTCTATCGTAGGGACAGTTGTAGTGATCATAATTGGGGTAGGGTGTATACGATATAAGAAGGAAACTAGCGCATGGTTTGGCTCCATGCTATCACGACTCAGGAAGGGTGAACGTGAGGTCACTGTGCCTACGTTGATTTCGGCGGCTGTGCAATCAGCAGACGTGAATGACGTCGCAAGAGCGAAGGACTCTACGCCGATGATGGAGGGAGGAGTGCAGTTACTCCCCGCCTCGAACGTTGTCAAGTTTTACCCGTCGTTGGGGTAACCAAGGATCAACGCTGTGGTGATCCAGGAAGGATCGTGAAGAATAACGAACACATGTGCAAAGACATAAATGAGTCGACGATTTTGATGTGAACATTTATTGGCGTGATTACGCCGGACAATAATAATTTTTAATAAGGAGTGATCGATTTAAATAAGCGGTCATTCCGAAAAATGATGTATTTTGTGGATAACATGTTTAATGGTTTGAAATGATTTTGTGGTCTGAATATTGTGTAATGGAAAAAAAAGACGAATCTTGTGAATTAAGATTCCTTTTTTTTCGGGTAGGTTTGGGAGGAATTGTTACACTATAAGTGTATACGACCAATATCACGGTCGGGTAATGTTATAATTTCCCTTGATATGAAAATAACGAGAATATAATTAGTACCACGGGCAGAGCACGGAGAGGGTTATGACACGGTCCACTTTGGCTACCACGGGCTCACGTGAAGTTGACAAGTGGCCGGCCCTACTAAGCTCGGACTAATGAATGATAATTTCGAGTGGAAATACATCAATCTCGCTCTAGCGGTCCCAATGCGGGCAGTACCGAACTGGGAGCTGGGACTAAGGAATAAATAATAGGTCCCTGGTCAGCTAGGATCAGAGGACGCTGACCACCATAATAGATGTGGAATAATTAGGAGAGACAGTAATGGGTTCCTGGTCAGCTAAGATCAGAGGACGCTGACCACCATAATAGATGTGGAATAATTATGAGAGACAGTAATGGGTTCCTTTGATATCTAAGATCAGAGGACGCTGACCACCATAATAGATGTGGAATAATTATGAGAGACAGTAATGGGTTCCTTTGATAGCTAGGATCAGAGGACGCTGACCAGCATAATAGATGTGGAATAATTATGAGAGACAGTAATGGGTCCCTGGTCAGCTAGGATCAGAGGGCGCTATCCACCAGAGCAGATGGGGGATAGATTATGGACGACAGTAATAGCTCCTTTGACAGATAGGGTCAGGGGACGCTGGCCACCATGATAGATGTGGAATAATATGGGTGACAGTAATAGCCCCTTTGACTGGTTGAGACAAAGGGGCGATGCCCTCGGCCAGAACGGGTATATATAGTGGGGGCAAACACCAGAACAGGAGAGCTCACAACGAAGGAAACGAGATAGAAAGAGAGCTCACAACGAAGGGAACGAGATAGAGAGAGAGCTCGCACAATGAAGAGAACGAGATAGATAGAGAGCACACAACGAGAGAGAGAGAGAGAGAGAGAGAGAGAGAGAGAGAGAGAGAGAGAGAGAGAGAGAGAGAGAGAGAGAGAGAGAGAGAGAGATAGATAGAGGGAGCTGAGAAGCGAGAGACCGAGCTCCGGTATTTTCGCCATTTTAGTATGCCACGCTAGTAGGTTGGTTGTGCCCAACCTATTAGACCCACGATGACCAAGAAATAAAAGACTCTTCTGGAAACACTCTTGTCTGGCTGCGTCTTCCATCTACAACACCTTGCGTGTGGCTGCGGTAGTGTAACAAGAGCTTTTCTCCACAGGGGTAACTTCCAGCCCTCAGTCTCAAAGGTCACTTGGATCGGGTCATTTGTTTTAGTTATTCTTTCCAGTGAAAGTCTAGAGTTAGCCGCTGTGGAGCGTGTTGTCGGGCGCATAGTGGAAGGATGGTGGGGGTGCCATAATCAGCTTACGCTTGGTGTGTCGACATGTTTATCACGGCTGTTTGGCCGAGCGCTAGTACGGCACACTTAAGGTTTGTTCCAGGCGAGCAGAGAAACTGGGTCACAGCTGCATGGTGCTCGCGCGGGGATGTAACAAGACTCCCGGCTGCCAGGCCGACCGGCTGACAAGCTGGCCTCCCGACAAGCGCAGTGCAGTAACTTAATTTCGGAAAATGAGTGTGAAATATGAAGTTCACAGTCCTGAAACTACACCATAGCAGAGACTTCACTAAGCACAAACAGTCTGCCAAGAATCATAATTGCAGAGTAAACTTTGCTAGCACAGTATCCAATTGAATGCAGAGAAACTTACACGCGATGCGCACAGTAAACAAGATGGCGCCAATTTTTGTAACCGGACTCAGTGACTGGGTGTAGGTGACTTAAATAGTTTATCAGATAGACAAAAACTGCCCATCTAATACAGTACTCAAGTGCCTACAGAGTTTAAGTCCGCATTCCTTTTGTGGTCTAGGGAAGGACTGGAGATTGCAGTGGAAAGTAAATAAATCTACTCTAGTCTCGCATGCACACAACTGAAATCCGTCAGTGTTTATTTGCCTCGCGTTGTGTTCAATAGTCAAAGTTGCTTGCGCAATGGACCGACCACAGTATCCAGAAAAACCCTATTTTGACTGGACTTGGTGTTTGTTGTTATCGTTCCTACTGAGCTGCTAGTAACGTGCGCTCGCACGATCAGTCACACCGTCATCGGCACGGACGTACTCACACACACAAACTTCTCGCACGTACACACGCACAGTCTCAGTCTCGCTCTCACGCTAGCCGCTGAGCATCATAAGATAGAAGTAAGGTTCCAAGATTTATTTGTACCAGAAAAGCATTCATAATAAAACAAACAACATAATCAAAATAAGTTAAACCAAGACAAATCCTTAATAACCTTAAACACCTATAGGCATAATACCTATACCTTCGATTACGACACCTAGCAGACCTATCTCCTATGACTAACACCTATAACGTTGAATACGATTCCTAGCGAACCTAACTTCTAGGCCTAACACCTATACGCACTTACCTATAAAACCTACGCGCAATCCTACCACAGCCTAAGCCCTATTTAGGTGAATTAGAACTAAACTAAAATGCTAGTCTCTATAGGATAGGGCCGGGGTGGTTGAGGAAATCATTATTCACAATCGCCTCGTGGGGTAGGGCCGGGGTGGTTGAGGAAATCATTATTCACAATTGCCTCGTGGGGTAGGGCCGGGGAGTGTCATTATTCACAATCGCCCACGGGGGAAGGGGACTGGAGTGTGAGAGATCATTATTCACAATCGCTCACAGGGGGGGGGGGGGGGGAGGGGTGGAGAGCATTATTCACACTCTCCCCGAGACTTCTTCTTCTGCTTGAACAGGGACTGGGACTTCCAACTTTCGTTGATTTCGTCCGGGGGGGGGGGGGGGGCAGGGGGTTGGGGGGGGGGGGGAAGGTTGTCTTGCTGACTGTCTGTCGCTCCGTCGCTCAGCTGGCTGGTGTTATTGCCGGGGCCGGGTGGTTGGTGGTGCCGGAGGCAGGTGGTAGGCCGGGAGACCGACGCCTATCGCCAGGCTGGTGGGTGGTGGTGTGCCAACCACTCCAGAAGATGTTGGAGGAGTGGTGGCGGTGGTGGTGGTGGTGGCCGGGGGAACCGTGGCCGGTTGTAGATGGGTCTGGGGAGGTAGGGTGGTGGAGGCGGCGGCCAGTCAATTCTTGGTCGAGGGGCCGGGCGCTGGAACGGGCGTGGTGGGTGGCGGTGTTGGGGTGGTAGTCGGAGGTGTGGTGGCGGCGTGGGGAGGAGTGGCGGGCGCTTGTTTCTGAACCGCTTGGGTGGCCGGTGGCGTCGTCGGCTTGGTTGGGTGGCGGTTGACTGGTTGGCTGTTGGTGTTGGCGGCGGTGGCGGCTGTTGTGGTGCTGGGTCCGTTGCGGTGCTCTTTTCTTCTTTGGTTGGTACAGGGGTTGCGTCTGTGCCTGTTTCTTGCGTAGGCGGAGCGGTGTTTCCGCAACCCCTGTGTTTGGTGGTGACGGTGATGGTCCCTATCTTCTTCTTTGCCGTCGTTGGGGCAGCTGACGTCCCTGTTGAAGTCTGTTCAGGTGCTGCCTGGCATTCGCCATCTCTGTAGGTGGTGGTGGTGGTGGCTTGGCTGGCCGTTTCTGTGGTTTTTGGTGGGCGGAGGTCCTTTAGCGCCCCGGCGTGCACCATCCACCGGGCGGCGACCAGCGCCCGGTGGTAGTCGTCCCCTTCGACTGCTTTGATGATTGGGACTGCATCCTGCAGCAGGAGGACTAAATCGTCAAAGTCCATCCCCCTGAGCCGAGCTCCCGCCTCCACAGGCAGTGCCGGCCTTTCCCGGGTAATTGACTCGGGAAGGTTGACCGGCGGCGGGGAGGGCGGGAAATCCGGCTCAGTTGCCGGCTCCGACGATGTCTCCGGTTCTTCGGGCAGTGTCAAGGGGGTGACCGGGGGTGTTTCTTCCTCCTCTTCTTCTTCTTGTCGTTGGTCATGGTACGGGCTGGGTGGAGTCGCCCGTCCTTGCATGAGCATTTGTATATGCTCTGGTGATGGGAACTGGTACAGGTCGTGTGGGGCCGTCGGATAAGCGAACGGCCTCACGACGAATTTTCCTTCTGGTGTCCTTGTTATCTGTGGGTCCCACTCTGGTTGCGCCTGCGGCCGTATCGGTGGAGACAGAGGGGGCCGATAGCTCCTTGTCTCCCGTTGGGCCGCTGGCTGCTGTCGAGACGCTTGGGGGAGGGTGGAGGCATATTCCTCCGCCTGTTGCTTGTTTGTCTTTCTTCTATTCCGTTTGCCTTTGTCCATCTCGCCGAGCGTGCGACTTGACTTGACTTGACTTGGTCGGCTGTGTGTAGTGGGAGCGCTGGCTGTGCGGTGGACCGTGCACTTGCGCTCTGTAACCGGCTGGCTGGCTTGCTTGCTTGTTTGGCGTCTTGTTGGAGAGAGCGGAAAAAAACGTCCTCTCTCCTCTGCTGCTGGACGCTGTATGATGGATGACTCTCCCCGAGACTGAGAATCGGCCGCTTTATATAGGCTCCCAGCCTCTGGGTCCGGAAACTACGTCACAGCTTCGCGCGTGTAGTCCGCTACACACCAACTAGCTAAGTCAGCAAAATTCTCGCTCACAGTGCTCCCTTCTCCTTAAGACCTAATGTGCACGACACATTAGTCAACAAAAGGAATAAAGTCGTACAAACTAAATAAAATACATCAAGTTCAACCAAATTCAACCACTGAACTCTGACTCGCTGGTAGTAACTAGCGATAGCGTTAGCAGAGGGCTCCTCTGCTACACTCCCTTCTCCTTAAGACCTAATGTGCACGACGCATTAGTCAACAAAAGGAATAAAGTCGTACAAACTAAATAAAATACATCAAGTTCAACCAAATTAATTATGGCATGCACAATAAAATCCAAATTCAAAAGAAGTTCAACGAATTCAACAAAATAAAATCGTGATGCATGCACAAGAAAATTCAAACAAAATCAAATCAAAGTCCAAATTAATAAAACATTCAAAACACA
This sequence comes from Semisulcospira habei, assembly GCA_036245525.1. Classification (NCBI taxonomy): domain Eukaryota; kingdom Metazoa; phylum Mollusca; class Gastropoda; family Semisulcospiridae; genus Semisulcospira; species Semisulcospira habei. Next base: position 36,309,370 of record BTPG01000004.1, read on the forward strand.
TTTCAAAACATGATCCCTGATCATGAACACGCATGAGCAACCATTTCAGCAACCGTGATGCGCTCGTGACAACAAGTTTCAGCACCACTTAAAATGCATAGCCACCGCATGAAATAATCCATAAAAAACAACAACTAAAGAAACAAGGTTTCAAAACCAAAATTAAAGTACTGGTATCATCCTGCGAGCTGATACACAACAATGCAACCATAACAAAGTCCAAAACTTACTTAGTCTGCCAAAAAAAAAAAACATACAAAAGCAAAAATCAGTCTCTCGGACTCTTCGGGTAACATTTGGTCCACATCTCATGGAATCCTCAAAACCCATGTGAGCAAACTGGTTCACATAACACACACCCAACATTAGCACTAGTGAAATCCGACGATTTCAAAGTGCAAATTCCTGAGATAAAATCGAGTACAAAACCTAACCAAAAATATTCAAAAATCGTATGCCAAAAAGTTCAAAATACAGTACAAAAACAAGCAACCAGACCCAGTTTGTTGCTGAGGTACAAAACCTTAAAAACAGCTTAGTCAAATGATTACATAATTATTATAAGGAGAAAAAATGATATATGATCCGCATATTGTGCAAAATGATATATGATCCAGACGTCCAGGCATGCACAAAGCAATACGACAACAACAAAATGGAAAATCAAAAACATTTCTAATTCAACACCAAAAAAAAAAAATGTATGCATGCAAAGAAGACGTATGAAAAAGAAACAAACTTAGCGGATACTAATGTCGTCGTTGGTCCTTGAAGAATGTCCTCACAAACCAGAATAGGTGAGGCTAGCGCTTGAAGAGTGTGCTTGGTCTTTCTTGATGTTTAGAGTCCTTTTTCGTTGACTCGCGTGACGTGAGAGGTTACTTGGTCAGAGCCGACCAGGCAACACTCTCGTCTTGGAGTTTCCAGTTAGAGCCACTGGCTTACTCCAAGACAGGTACGAGACAGACGCCTGTCTCAGATGCATATTAACGGACAATGTGAGCTGGGGGCCAGACAGACGCCTGTCTCAGGTGCATATTAACGGACAATGTGAGCTCACTTTCAAAGGGTCTCTAGGGAAGCCGACTAGAGCCAGCACGAACTTCCCCGTGAGATGTCGCCATCTCACAAAATTATTTCGGACACGTGAGACACGCGCATGTCTCACTGACCACAATACACTCCTGGTATTGGGTCAAGAGTCGCTGAAACCAAATTAAAAAGATTTCCAAACAAACGAAACACAAAAATCAATGCGGTGGCTCTACAAAACAGAGTTTAAGCACCATACAAAATGTGTACCAAAAATCTTGCGACAAAATATGCACAAAAATATTAATCACTGGACATTCAAAATATCAAAACGTGTTACATATGAACTACTTTGAACGCGCAATACATAAAATCCATAATATTGAGCACGTAGCATTTGAAAAAAAAACGTAGTCTCAAATTCAGAATTATGACGAGGATGGAGAATACCTCCTAGGGGCCCTGATTTCTCTTCCCCTTCTAGTTCTGATAGGAGTTTCCTCTCATCTGGGGCTACTAGCAATAGTACCCTTTCCTGAGTAACATTTGTATCAAGCACAACGTATAGTAAACCATCCACCACTCTCAGATTGTCCCACTGAGCAATTAGTGTTCTGACAGCTGCGCTATACTTGCAAGTTTCTGTCCAAGGAGGCTTCTCTCCTTTCTCTATTAGAGCTATTAGAATGCTAGTCACTGGATCTCTCTTTTGGAACATCTCTAAGTCCTCACGAGACCGGCCAGCTAGCCAGTTGCTTTCCTGCATGCCAGGACCAAAGGCAGAAGACTGAGCAGAATCCACGGTATCCCCTTCAGACATTGAGGCAGAATTACTCTGAACCGATTTATCTTCCCTGACTTCTACACTGGACCTGTCGGTGGTAGTGTCGCCCTGACTTTCACTGATAGTTGGGTCCGCACGCGGAACATCTTCACCCTTCGGTGAAGCAGCGTTCCACACAGAGAGAGAGAGAGAGAGAGAGAGAGAGAGAGAGAGAGAGAGAGAGAGAGAGAGAGAGAGAGAGAGAGAGAGAGAGAGAGAGAGAGAGAGAGAGAGAGCACCTGATCCTTACACATATTTACCCTCTGCTAGGCCTCCAAATGACCCTCCTTGTGAGGCAAAGAGACAGGGTAGCTTATTCCAAAAACCTCTTTTAGGCCCACAGAAGATACAATTGTAAAGAAGGTGGGAATAAGCTCAGGACCACTATAGTAGGGTCTGCCAAACTCGTAGCAGATATTTCGAAATTGTCTACTAGGCCCATAGAAGACACAATGGTAAAGAAGGTGAAATATTTTGAACGGCCGTGGCCGAGAAGATCTGTAATAGACCTTGCAACTGAACTATTGCAAAAAGCTACTACTAAGCCCAAAGAAGTTACAATGGCAAAAAATGAGGTGGAATATTTTGAATGGTCGTTGAAAAGATTTTTTGGGGCTGGATCTGAGGTGGCGTCTGGTACCGTAAAACCAAACAAGGAAATAACAAGATGAGGATTCATCTCCGGCAAAGTCTACGGTATTGTTTGGACTCGGATGCGTTTATTTTTTAGGAACATTCAGAATTGTTCATAATTTTAAGCTTATTATGCTGATCCATTTCCCTTCTCTCTAAACCAGCCTCTCATCAATGATCAACACACATGTCGGCGCACACAAATAAAGACAGACACACGACGCTGCCCGCCATTAGTACACTCTGTGGGCTCGTGTAGCGACAGTAATCCATCTCCTCATTCTCTAACCCACCCTCTGATCCACACACACTGACAGCGACACACAGAAATAAAGACACACAGTCTGGCGTAGCATAGTTATTCTGAATAATAATAGCAGGAGCAGCGAAATGACGTCACTTCAAGCGGTTTTACATCTGCATCATTAGTCCCATGACGCTGTGTTCATAGTGACGACTCGATGTTATACGTCACTCATTGTGGTACTAACATAACATTTGACATATCAGAAATCAAGTTTGCAATTTTTTTTTTTTTTTTTTGCTGATTTTCCAGCCTAGAAATTACAGGTCACAATTTGACCTAATCCTACCCTAGGGCCAGGACAAACCACAGCCTTATGCAAACACTATTTATGAAAAATCATGCAGGTAATAATGAGAAGATAGATTTGTTTTGTTTTCGTAAAAGAAAAATTGAAGTTAAGTTAGCTGTTTTACAAATGACTCCGAAAAAGTGGTGCAGAAAATTGCCTGATTTTCACACCTATAGAGCATACAGGTCACAATTGACCTAATCATACCCGACAGCCCAGACAAACTGTAGGCCGTATGTAAATACCGTATACGGGGGGGAAAAAATCATGTGATTCAGTAATCAGACGACTGGGTTTTTGTTGTTGTTGTTTTTTTTTTTTATTTATTTGTTTTTAAAAAGATTCAATTGTTTTGAAGATTAACCCATGTAATTTGTGAAAATAATCCCCAAAACGTGAATATATATACATAAAAGGTCAGTCTAGAGGTACAATGCTGAAATAGCTCAGACGGATAAACGTCGGAGCAGGAGAGCGAAGGGAATCGCCGGGTCAACGTGGGTTCAATACCGTCCCGGCCCCGGTAGCTGGACTCACAATCCAGGGTGAAAAACGGATTTGTTCAATAGCATGTCCGTTGAAAGGTCCTGGTAAATCAAAGTGGCACAGTTGGAGTGCGCCTGAGTTGATTAGTGTTCAGGGCGTACTCCCTCTGAGATTTCCTTGTTCCCCCATAACCCGCCCGTCAGGGCCGTCCATATAACCTTTGAACGTCGATAATTTCATAACATCTCTAAGAAGAAAAGATAGGCACCAACTTTGGTTTTAATTTATTTCAAATTTTATTTAGTCCGCCTGACAATAAAGGTTTAGCTGACTAGGGCCATCCGGTCCACGATCTCCAGAGGGTAGTGGCCAAACCGGCCATTGAGTATGAAACCATGTAAATTTTAAGATGTTATGATATTTGGACCGAGTTTGGTAATCTCTTTTTGTTTTTAGTGTTGTCTTGAAATATATATGTCTTGTTTAAAAGTTAATTGAGGAAAACACAAGGCAAGCTTCGCTCACTGAAACGGCCATACAACATGCGAAAAAGTAAACTAGTAGGCCTACTTCTGAACTGGAACTTAGATTGTTATGCTTTCCTTCGCATAAAAAAACAACACTTTAGATGTTTAAAAAAAGATGGTAGGAACCATAACCCACAAAATCCCTTCATATATGAGAGCTGTCCTCGCTGTCAAGGGCCTCTACCTTTTGTCTGACCTGATTTTGATGTTGAATTATCTCCTTCTGAAAAAGTCTCGCAGATATGCCAATCCATCAGTGAGTTTTATAAGGGGCGCAGGACATACGCCTCATTGGTTTGTCAAACGCCATTTGTGATGAGGTAAGTTTTAGTTTTTATGTAATTTTATATTTTAACCGATATGAGTTTCTCTTTCACTTCATAGGCTTGAGAAAATGGTGACAAAACAAGAATTTCACGGAGTCAGTCTTGCTATAATTTGTGTGAAAGCACTAGCTACTAAGTACACGGGTCACTTACATGCTCTCCTGGAAGCGCGTCGATAATTATGTGTGTGCATGTTAGTGCGTGCGCGCTCGCGGCGCTCCACTGAAACTTCTTCAAAAGGCATAGGAGTCCTCAGTATGATGCGCCCGGAGGGCGCATGACTGGGATCTATTCCTCACAGGGATGCGTGCATGTTCGTGTGAAGTGAGATGATGATGATGATGAAACTTTATTTATCAACGGTAAAAAGTTTTGACAGAAACAAATCGTCATTTTACAAACTTGCCGTTGCTAACATCTACAAGATAAAATAGATAAAAGATAATAATAATAATAAAGAATTATATTTACACATATTATTTCATGCAACAATAAAATTTAGAAAAAAATGACACAAAATAATAACACTTAACATTCATCTTATACCACACACACACACACACACACACACACACACACACACACACATACACACACACACACACACACACACACACACACACACACACACACACCAACAATATAGATAAATGCATAATTATATTACATAAAAGCATTAACCATCAGGGTTTGTTTAAATGCCCAGTGTTGTTATGTTTGGCTCATCAGGTAATCGAAAAGTTTCCTTTTAAAGATTCCAAGTGAGGCTATAGTCTTCAAATGTGCAGGAATAGTGTTCCATACAAACGGTCCAGAAAAGGATAAACTAGTTTTAAAGAGGTCAATTCTAGGCAGAGGTAGGGGTAAAGTATTGTTCCTTGAGGACCGTTCGCGTTCTTGCTGTGGCACAAATTTGGTGGTTAGATACTGCGGTGTCATGTTATTTAATATCTTGTGCATGAGGATGCATTTGTTGAAACTAAGTTGTTGACGTAGGCCGAGAATGTTTAGATGTCTAAATTTGTCTGTGGTAGGAATGGGCCGCGTATCTATCATTTTGACAGCTCTTTTATATATAGAGTTTAACCTGTTCATGTGAACATCACTACAACAGTCCCACACTGTGGAGACATAATCAACGTGAGACTTGATATGGGCATGAAAAAACAGTTTACGAGTATGTGTATCCGTTACTTGTCTAAGCTGGGACAACAGGAAAGTGTTTTTAGCAATGGTTTTACAGACTGTATTTATATGCGTCTCCCAACATAATTGTTCGTCAACGTGTATTCCCAAGAATTTACGCTCTGTGACTTGTTCTATCGGTTTAGCGTTCAGTTGTAAATGTAACGGCTGTGGTCGGCGTTGGTGTTTTTGTCGTGTAGTGATTAAAATACTCTTTGTTTTTCCTGGATGAAGAACCATATGATTCTCTCTACACCAGTCGAAAACCTCGCTGAGACTACTTTGTAAGCTAATGGTAATGTCAGCTGTTTTTTTACCTGAAACATGGAGGCTCGTATCGTCCGCAAACAGGTTGCAATTAACATCAGTGTTAGTAATATGCAAAGGCAAATCATTAATGAATATTATAAATAGAAGAGGTCCCAAGATCGACCCCTGGGGGACACCGTAGTTAACTTGTCCTTATTTAGAGTATTTTCCATGAGTATATACCTTTTGTTTTCTGTCTTTTAGGTATGATCTAAAAAATGCTATGGCAGTTTCACTTATATGGTATGCTGCTAGCTTCTTTAAGAGAATGTCATGGTCGACAAGATCAAATGCTTTTTGTAGGTCTAAGAAAACAGCTCCAGACATCAGGTTTTTATTTATTGATTCCAGCCAGCTGTCTACAATGTGTGCCAGTGCTGACTGACATGAGTGTTTCGGTCTAAAGCCGGACTGATGAATATTTATGAAATTACCCTTTTCTAGAAAATCGAGGAGGTGTTTTTGTATGTGTTTTTCAAGGGGCTTTGACAGGGCCGACAAAAGTGAGATAGGACGGTAGTTATTGACATCTTCAAGATCTTTTGATTTAGGGATTGGAATTACCTTGGCCTCTTTGAAAATAGTTGGAAACGTGCTGTGTTTTATACAGAGGTTAAAGATATAAGTGAGTGCCTCTACCATATATGGTAGTGACATTTTCAGAATTTTGTTGTCTATACCATCCATCCCGGTGGACTTTTTGTTCGGCATGCTAGAGATGAATTTGCCGACTTCAGCGACGGTAATATCAGGAATGATGAATGTCTGCAGCATATTTTTGGCCTCACAGTATTTTTCCAGTACACTAGGAATTTGGTACTCTGTGTTACTACTTGCAGCTGACTGAGCAAGTGTTTCAGCTGTCGATAGGAAGTGCTTATTTAATATATCAGCTGACAAATGGGATGGTATTTCAGGGGCTGATTTACCCTTTGTTATAACGTTCAGGGCTTTCCACACCGATGCTGTATCTTTTTTGTCCCTAATCATTTCCTGGAAGAACAGTTTTTTTTTGACGCTCTCACTAAGTATTTAACACGATTTCGTTGTTTCTTATATTCATCAAACTGTTTTTCTTTCTTAAGTTTGTCTCTAAATGACATGGCCTGTTTGACATCTACTGTTAACCAGGGTGGCAGGGTAGAGTGCTTAACTCGTTTTTCTCGTATGGGCGCATGCTTATTTAGGACTCCAAGGAATAGATCCATCCAGTACGACAGGGCACTGTCAGGAGAAGTGTGGTTATACACGTCCCTGAAAGGAGTATTGCGCAGATCCCGCAGAAAGTCGCCGTTATTAAATGTTTTGAAAGAACGATATTTAATTGTTTTATGTCTCTTTTTGTTCTCTTTGTCTAGTTTCATGGAGACTGTGCAACATACTGGGTTATGGTCACTGACAGCTAAGGAGGGAACATGTACATTTGATATTTTATCATCATTTGTCACATAAATATGATCAATCAGGGTTGAAGATGTACATGTGGTTCTAGTGGGGGTTTTAATTAACTGTTCTAAACCGAATAGTGCTGTTGTTGACGCCCATGCAGCATTGGACCCTTTAGATTTAGAAAGATCAATATTAAAATCGCCCAAAAGAACAACGTCAGCTTTATTTTGATTTACGCTATCCATCATTGCTACGAAGTCATCATACCAGTCCCAGCTGGCTGCGGGATTTCTATAAATAAAGCCAATGAGGACGGGGGGTGATTTAGATGTCTTCACTTCTACCCACAAGCTTTCCACTTGAGCTGACTCTAAGTCTTGTCGCCGTTTGACGTTACCAAGTATTGAATTATGTATATATACAGCTAGTCCAGTGTGTTGTGGGATTGAGGCATCTCTGCGGAGTACTGAGAAATTTGGGACAGAAATGGAGTTATCCCTTATTGAACTTTTAAGCCTCGACTCGGACACACCCAAAATATGAAAATGTAAGGGCGTGTTTAGGAACACGGATAAATCGGGCACCTTGTTAACTAGATGGTATATGTTAAGATGGCCAATTCTCAGTTCGTCTGTTCGTTTCGGAACAGTATTTAGATTACGATTTTGCATGTCGATAAAAACACAAATGTAACGAAAAATATAATACAAAATTAATATGGTCACAAAAAATAATCCAACAAAAAAAAAATAATAATAATAAAAATCAACTAATATCAATATCTATAGAATGCTTTAAATAAGCTCAATAAAAAAATACACGGCAAAGAAACACAATGTTTATCACGCGCTTAGTCTAAGTTCAGCAGAATGTTTACGGTTTTCTTGCTTGGTTATGTCAACAAAAAATAACAAAGTCAGCAACTATAAAAGAGAACAAATAAAAAATGACTGGTCAAGGAACTATGCACGTTCACCTGCGACAAAGTTCATAATACACAAAGCTAATTTGACGACTTAAAAATAAGAAGAAAGAAAAACAAACAAATTTAAAGTCTAAGAAAATGGTACAACTATAATATTTTAAAAAATCGCTAAGTAAAAAAAGTATATTTTAAATCGGGAAATGGTAATAGCAGATCGGAAATTACTGTCAATAATTGGTCCACAAAACGCGCACAGTGGGACTTTATCAAAGAATGTCAAAATGGCTATCACGCGTGTCCTAATTTCCGGCGCGTGGCCTGAACTTTTGAAGAAGCGAAAACAAGGCGGCACAGTCACTCTCACTAAGCTGCGGCACTCCAGGGGGTGGGGGCGGCGGGGGATAGGGGAAAGTTGGGGGTTTGGGGTACGGGTAGGGGTACACAGGTCGACCGCCTGCCATGTAGGAAGGGGCGCCCATGAGTGTTGATGTGCGATCATAGCCGGGCTGCTGTGGCTTGTGTTCTGGAGCAGCCCCGGCCTTTGATCCACCGCCATAAGCAAACGGCGCTGGTGTACGGTCAGCATGGTTCGGATCGTGCTGACTAGAGTCTTTTGCAAAAGCCTGCTCTTGGTGGAATCTGGGCGCCATTCTGAAGACTTTCGTCACAGCCTGCTCCTCGCGGAATCGGGGCGCCAAGCTTGAACTGGCTGCGTGCTGAGAGCGCTGACTGTGTTGAGGCCCTTGGTCTCGAGGGCCGGGATGCCCGTTTTTACCGCCATGCCCGGGTACATTTAGCTGTCCGTGGCGGTGTGGGTTTTGGTGTCTAGCCTCAGTGGGGCGGGTTACGATGTTGGAGGTACGACCAGAGTACGCCCGCTTGATGTTTACAGCGAGAGCACTGGTGCCCCGCTTGTTCGGATGGATGGCGTCTCTAAACCACCCGCTCTTTACCTCGCCGGTCCTTGTGTAGAACACTTGGTCGTTGTCAATAAAGTTTACCTTCAGCGAGTGGCACACCTCCCTGAGACAAAGGTTGGTGTCTGTGACGCATGGATCAGGCTGCTGACGTTCGTTGATCGTGGGCAGGATGGATGAGATGAAGATTTCTGCCTTGGGGAAGACTCGTCTGGCAGCAGAAATCACATCCTTCCAGCCCTTCTTGCAGATGACGAACCCACGCTTACAGTCATTGATGCCGACATGCATGACGACTGTGGTGACTGCATTCGTGGGGTCGGCATCGTGAAGGTGCTGGAGGATGCCGGCTCTGTCGAGGCCTGACACTGACACGACCTGCGCTTTGTCTGTGCCAGTGACAGACATCAGGTCTCCATGAAGGCCGCGTAGTATCGAATCGCCGAGTAGTAGCGTCTGGGTGCCGGGCTTTGGGTTTTGGAGTGCAGAAAGGTCGGTGGCTTTGTCGGTATCTGAAGATGGTCGGTTTGGTGCCGGCTCTTTGCGCTCGGGGGTTAGCGGAGATGCACGCGGGGGCTCAGAAGTTGTCGTTGAGGTTGGCGACTTTTCCAGCGCTTGCTTGGGCCGAGTGTTGGACGGGGGTGACGGGTTCTTCTTGCCGCTTTTCCTGTCGCTTTTCTGGCCATCCTTCTCCCCCTCCAGCTGGGTGATCCGCTCACGCAGGTGTCTAATCTCCGTGTGCAGCGAATCCACCTCGATGTTGTACGAGTGGCGGATCTCCCCAACGGCGGATCGGAGAGCCGATATCTCCGCCATCAGGCGCTCAACAGCCAGGGGGTCAGGGTTGAGTACTACCGGGCAGACTGTCTGGCACGCAGACTCAGTGGACACTGCAGCAACAGGAGCAGATGGATGAGTGCCAGCCCCGCCGGCGTCTGTTGTACTGGCAACGGGAACACTGCTGTCATGGTCGCTGGTGGCGATGCTGGTACCAGTGCTGCCGGTGTTAAACGTATTGGCAGCACCAGCACTGTTGACGCTGTTGCTGATGGTGACGTTGGTGCTAGTGCTGCCCACGTCAAAGGCATCGGCGGCACAAGCACTGTTGACGCTGTCGCTGATGGTGGTGCCAGTGCTGCCGATGTCAGACATATTGGCAGCACTAGCACTGTTGACGCTGTCGCTGATGGTGGTGCCAGTGCTGCCGACGTCAGACGTATTGGCAGCACGAGCACTGTTGACGCTGTAGCTGATGGTGGTGCCAGTGCTGCCGACGTCAGACGTATTGGCAGCACTAGCACTGTTGTCGCGGTCGCTGATGGTGGTGCCCGTGCTGCCGATGTCAGACGCATTGGCAGCACCAGTACTGTCGACGCTGTCGCTGATGGTGGTGCCAGTGCTGCCGATGTCAGACGTATTGACAGCACCAGCACTGTTCACGCTGTCGCGGATGGTGGTGCCAGTGTTGCCGATGTCAGACGTATCGGCAGCACCAGCACTGTTGACGCTGTCGCTGATGGTGGTGCCAGTGCTGCCGATGTCAGAAGTATCGGTAGCACAAGCACTGTTGACGTTGTCGCTGATGGTGGTGCCAGTGCTGCCGATGTCAGACGTATTGGCAGCACAAGCACTGTTGACGCTGTCGCTGATGGTGGTGCCAGTGCTGCCGAAGTCAGACGTATTGGCAGCACAAGCACTGTTGACGCTGTCGCTGATGGTGGTGCCAGTGCTGCCGATGTCAGACGTATTGGCAGCAATAGCACTGTTGACGCTGTCGCTGATGGTGGTGCCAGTGCTGCCGATCTCAGACGTATTGGCAGCACTGTTGACGCTGTCGCTGATGGTGGTGCCAGTGCTGCCGATGTCAGACGTATTGGCAGCAATAGCACTGTTGACGCTGTCGCTGATGGTGGTGCCAGTGCTGCCGATGTCAGACGTATCGGCAGCACAAGCACTGTTGACGCTGTCGCTGATGGTGGTGCCAGTGCTGCCGATGTCAGAAGTATCGGCAGCACAAGCACTGTTGACGCTGTCGCTGATGGTGGTGCCAGTGCTGCCGATGTCAGACGTATTGGCAGCACAAGCACTGTTGACGCTGTCGCTGATGGTGGTGCCAGTGCTGCCGATGTCAGACGTATCGGCAGCACTAGCACTGTTGACGCTGTCGCTGATGGTGGTGCCAGTGCTGCCGATGTCAGACGTATTGACAGCACTGTTGACGCTGTCGCTGATGGTGGTGCCAGTGCTGCCGATGTCAGACGTATTGGCAGCACCAGCACTGTTGACGCTGTCGCTGATGGTGGTGCCAGTGCTGCCGATGTCAGACGTATTGGCAGCACTGTTGACGCTGTCGCTGATGGTGGTGCCAGTGCTGCCGACGTCAGACGTATTGGCAGCATCAGTACTGTTGACGCTGTCGCTGATGATGGTGCCAGTGCTGCCGATGTCAGACGTATTGGCAGCAGTAGCACTGTTGACGCTGTCGCTGATGGTGGTGCCAATGCTGCCGATGTCAGACGTATTGGCAGCACCAGCACTGTTGACGCTGTCGCTGATGGTGGTGCCAGTGCTGCCGATGTCATACATATTGGCAGCAGTAGCACTGTTGTCGCTGTCGCTGATGGTGGTGCCAGTGCTGCCGTTGTCAGATGTATTGGCAGCACCAGCACTGTTGACGCTGTCGCTGATGGTGGTACCAGTGCTGCCGATGTCAGACGTATTGGCAGCACCAGCACTGTCGACGTTGTCACTGGTTGTGATGGTGGTGGGATTGTCGGTGATGCCAACGTCAGAAGTACCAGTACTGATGACGCTGTCGCTGGTATTGATGGTGGTGCTACTGTCTCCGACGAGAGTTGTGATGACAGCGCGAGCACAGCTGCCGCTGATGGCGTTGTCCTTGCCGGTGGGGCTGACGGTGTCGTCCATCTCAGTGTTGGTCAAGGAGTCATGGTCCACTGGCAGTGCAGAGTCAACTCTAGACGGCAGCGCCAGCTGACTGTGTCCAGACTGGGCAGCCAAGGCGTTTACGATGTCTCTCAGTGCCGCAAACTCCCTGTCCACCCACTGGCGGCAGGACCGGCCCTGCACCAGGAAACTTGCTGTTGTGTAATACACATGAATGACAAGTAGTTGCCGCCTACCGTCTTTCAGCCGTATAGTTGAATGCACAAGGTCTTTGGGCAGACTACTCAAATCTGGGTCAATTAGGTGTTCATAAATGGTATGGTGTTCTCCATAATCCTCCCAGGTTGTTGTAACACCTTGAGGCCGAAATTCGTCAACGTAGCATAGATTTAACACCTTTCGCCACACTGGTAGCTTCGTATGGTCCGTATGGTAAGTGATCTGAATGGGGTCCAGAGTACGTCTTATCTCTTCTACGTTTGTCTGTGTGAAGCCTAGCTTGGACCGTGTGGTCGGGCCCATCTTGCCATCACTCTAGCTGACACCATACAAAGACTAATCGCCTACAGACAACGCACAGATTACGAGCACACACCTGGCCTGACAATACACGGTCGGTCACGGGTGGCAAAACCTGGTGTAAGGAGGGGGTCTGAAGATGCAAATTGTATTATCTGAAGGCGCACCGGTGAGGCGCAGTTGAATGTTTACGGATTTTCGTTGGTATAAATGAAAAGATATTCAGTGGTCGACAATGATTTGCACTGGGTTGTCTTCGGCGACCAATTTTGACAAACCCAGGGCTCCACGAGAGTTGAAACTCTTATTTCTCCTATCTCTGCTTTTATGTTTGACAGAAATAGAGGCGGTCGGATGATGAGGTCAGACCCCTGACCCCTGAGCCAGGCATCTGCGCTGGTGTGTTTACACAGTGTTGGGACTATGATGACAGGCGTAGCCAGGTCTGACGCCCCCTGTCTACAAAACACTGGAGGCCATATGAGTCACCGCACACGTGTACAAAATTTGAAAATGGAAGACAAGAGAGTTCAGTGGAAATCATATATGGGAAAACACTCATAAGTCATTACTCACGAAAACCTCCATCCTCTCACGTGAAAAATCGCCAGAATGTAGGAGACACAATCACAAACCCGTGTGCCAAATATCATACTTGGCAAATTCACTTAAGACACATGAATCCACTGCGAGCTGGAGCACGATATGAATGAGAGAGAGAGAGAGAGAGAGAGAGAGAGAGAGAGAGAGAGAGAGAGAATGACGTCATATTTAGAATATTATGTCAATGTCTGCGTGGTGACGGAGTTTCATCTTTTACGGCGTCAGTCACGGCCGCCACTCAGTGTCTGACTTGTTCTTGAGGCAAGTTTGGTTTTTCTTTTCAAGTTCCCCTGTTTTCAGTATTTCTTTTCTGAAAAAGATTTAATTCTTACTAAAGAAGTTGAAAGCGGCTGGCCGCGGATCAAAGCTGGCTATAGTATTCACTCGGCAATTACAATCGGATAAGCTCGGACTGAGGCTGTCTGTTAGCCGACCACTGCTTAAGAAACTACTGAGTCAACTCAGTATTTCACAGGGCTAACTTGAGTTTCAAGCTCACAAGCCGGACATATCGGAGATTCTCTTGTTTACATACATACGCACATACTGTGACACATGATAATATTACTCGGCACTAGTACATGCATACCGCACTAAAGTGCATACACTGTGAAATACGCACACTGATTCGGCGGCGCAGTCCGCGCCGCCAACTGTACGTTAGTTCAGCGGCGACTAGTCGGAGCGGTACCCGGGCCCAATCAGCGGACTGAATGAACGTCCATTCAGTATAAACTTGATAGAAGGGCCCAGACGCATGTGATTTTTTTTTTTTTTTTTTTTTTTTTTGTTCTTCTTCTTCTTTTAAGCGTGTGCTCTCTACCAGATTTACTTCATTGCGGGATTGCAATCAGTAACTCAAGTTATCCCAAAAACCCATTCTGAACTGTCACACAGTCGCACAACACGGCCGCCGGCCGCGTGTAGGACTGATCGAGATGGGTCGACCATTTTTTAGGGTAGTGCCTGAAGTTACTACTAGCTTGGCGCCTGTTGGCACTACCCTTGCAATATCCTGGTCGATCCATCTCTTGCAACAGTTGCATAGGCGTTAGATGACGTCGGGCTGAATGACAGAGATAAATTCATGACCGCAACCCTCGTCAACTAAGGAAAGTGAGTAATCTCCCCTGAATACATTCTTATGCTTTTAGATAAAAAAAAAAAATAGCACATTATTAGCTTTGCCTTAACGATAACAAGTGTGGCCTGTCTGAAAAATTAAAAAAAAAAAATACTTCACGCGTACACGGCGTGTGGAAATACAATCAACACCGTCGTCGTCAAACTTTATTTGGGTAAACGCCGACCAACCAGAGACAGAATGCAGAGGAAAGCACGTTTTGCAAACGCATCTGCGGAATCAGGTGAGGACAGTATTTTGATCTGAATGGTGCAGTGTCTGGACTAAAAAAAGAGGTAATATGAGTAAGACACAATCTTGCATTTTTTTTTTAAATTCATCAACTTTTTTACCCACATTCTAGCTACTAATACTATACAAAATAGTAGAACCACTACAGGAACTAGCTCATCAGCTCAGAACAAGCAGATTTCGCTCAGCACACAGTATCAGATGGACAATAGAGCTGTATGCTCTGCTACTTAATTAATTTTTATCCCTTAATATTTACTGAATTTCTCACAAACTGAAAAGAATAGCATTTGATTAACGTTGTCACAGGGACGGCAATACAAACGTGTGTGTGTGTGTGTGTAATTACACTGTATTACATGACACATGACACTCATAACGGCAGGTGCATGTATGCAAGTGAGCCAGTGACAAGAGGTCGTTTGTACCAAGAGTAACACTAACAACCAACAGAGCTCTTTAAAATAGGCTTATTTTAGGCACTGGTGAATTTTGATGTATCTGGCATGTGAAATTAAATAATGTGACTGCAGAAACAGATGATTTCCAACAGTGATTAATTAAGTATGGCACTTTTTGGAAATGTTGGTTGTTGTGGTGGACATACACAGTGATAAATATGATCAGATTAAGTTAGTTTGTCTTTATTGATTATTCTTTATAAAATGAAATTAATTGTATAACCTGTTGACACAGGTGGAAGTATGAAGAGTATTTTATTCCGTTAGAAATTAATTTTTATGTAATAATAATCTAATAATGCCAGTGGTTCAACAACGTCTTTATAGTAAAATCACATACAGAACTGTTGTGCTGTAGTGCAGTTTTCTTGAATAAAAAATATGTCAGTTGTTACTTGCACGATGTTTTGTCATAGGCTCAGATATATGTAGACACATTTTGAGATTCATGGCCCCTGTCAGTATTTTCCTAACCAGTGTTACAGTTAGTGTTGAAGATAATGATATGCACCGTAAAACCCTACTTCGGTGAGAGTTTGCGGTGAACATGTAATTGTTGTTTTTTTTAATACTATTTCAACTCCACTTCCTTGTGTTTATCTATAGAGTTGACCAACTCAGCACCCAACCATTCTGCGGAGAGGCCACAGAAGAAAAAGGCAGGAAAATCAACAAAAGAGGAATTGAGTGTGGCAGGGAGTCCATAAGAGGTCCGCTCTGGTGAAAACGGTGGTTAAAACTGTCACGGGCAGCTTATTTATGTTGTAAGTATTCCAGATCTTGACAAAGATTATGTTTTCAGGATTGTGGGTCACAGGCATATCTGTGCTGAGTGTCTCACAGAACATTACATGCATTTTAAGCTACATTGTGCAGAAATGTGGAAGTTGAGGAGGATTAAAAGAAATAGCAGTATTCATGCCCAGGACAAACAAGGAAGGCACATTTCTGTGCTAATAATGTTGTTGAGCAAGCAGTCTAGTAAAAAAACAGAAATATGGTAGTGAAACTGTTGATAGATCTTCAACTGAAAATTAACATCAGTGAAAGAAGACTGTATATATTTATTATTCAGAATATATACTTATGGTGAAAACTTAAGGGCCTCTTTTTATTGCAGACACACTGACAACACCACACAAATAATGTAACAATACATGGAGTCAGTACTTTGCTAATTTATTTAGTAACAATGTCATTTAAGTTTTTGAGTAAATCAAACATTGTAACAACAGCAGTACATTAGAATGTTCATCCACCCCTTATTTTAAAAGTCACACAAGACTGGTCCAGTCAGTAGGCCTAGTGAGTGTACCCACCGTTTGCAGCCAAGCATTCAAATTTCAATGCAGCGTTGATGCATGGAGTTTACCAGGGTTCGGAGAACATGTTGTGGGATCGCCTCCCACTCTTGATGCAGGAACTGAGTAATCTGGCCTTGAGCTGGAGAGGGGGGGGAGTGGTTGCTGATTACACGTTGCCCCAGCACGTCCCAGAGGTGCTCGATGGGAGCCAGATCAGGTGAACGACCCTCACCCTGCCGTCGTTAAAGGACACAGTATACTGTGACTCGATCAGTAAACAGAACCTGAGTCCACTGGAGTCTGATCCACCTCACATGTTGACGACATCAGGCAACCCAGGCTCTGCGATAAGCTGGAGTGAGGGGTATTCTCACTGCTGCTCTGCATGAAGCCAGGCCAATTTGATGCAGACATCGGCAGACTGTGCTTCTGCATGAAGCCAGGCCAATTTGATGCAGACATCGGCAGACTGTGCTTCTGCATGAAGCCAGGCCAATTTGATGCAGACATCGGCAGACTGTGCTTCTGCATGAAGCCAGGCCAATTTGATGCAGACATCGGCAGACTGTGCTTCTGCATGAAGCCAGGCCAATTTGATGCAGACATCGGCAGACTGTGCTTCTGCATGAAGCCAGGCCAATTTTGATGCAGACATCGGCAGACTGTGCTTCTGCATGAAGCCAGGCCAATTTGATGCAGACATCGGCAGACTGTGCTTCTGCATGAAGCCAGGCCAATTTTGATGCAGACATCGGCAGACTGTGCTTCTGCATGAAGCCAGGCCAATTTGATGCAGACATCGGCAGACTGTGCTTCTGCATGAAGCCAGGCCAATTTGATGCAGACATCGGCAGACTGTGCTTCTGCATGAAGCCAGGCCAATTTGATGCAGACATCGGCAGACTGTGCTTCTGCATGAAGCCAGGCCAATTTGATGCAGACATCGGCAGACTGTGCTTCTGCATGAAGCCAGGCCAATTTGATGCAGACATCGGCAGACTGTGCTTCTGCATGAAGCCAGGCCAATTTGATGCAGACATCGGCAGACTGTGCTTCTGCATGAAGCCAGGCCAATTTGATGCAGACATCGGCAAACTGTGCTTCTGCATGAAGCCAGGCCAATTTTGATGCAGACATCGGCAGACTGTGCTTCTGCATGAAGCCAGGCCAATTTTGATGCAGACATCGGCAGACTGTGCTTCTGCATGAAGCCAGGCCAATTTGATGCAGACATCGGCAGACTGTGCTTCTGCATGAAGCCAGGCCAATTTGATGCAGACATCGGCAGACTGTGCTTCTGCATGAAGCCAGGCCAATTTGATGCAGACATCGGCAGACTGTGCTTCTGCATGAAGCCAGGCCAATTTCAATGCAGACATCGGCAGACTGTGCTTCTGCATGAAGCCAGGCCAATTTGATGCAGACATCGGCAGACTGTGCTTCTGCATGAAGCCAGGCCAATTTGATGCAGACATCGGCAGACTGTGCTTCTGCATGAAGCCAGGCCAATTTGATGCAGACATCGGCAGACTGTGCTTCTACTGACGTTAACGTTTGCAGCTTGCATCAGTTGACGTCGCAGAGTGGTTGACGTGACAGTTCGGTCGCACAGAGCCGACGCACAGAGGTATCTGCCCTCTCTTCTGCTGGTGCAGCGCAGGCGTCCTGAGCAGGGTTGTCGCTCTACCCTTCCAATTTCTTGGAATCGTGCCAGTAGCCTCTGGATCACTGAATGGGACATCCCAAGATGTATCCCAACTTCTTGTCCGGAAATTCCATCCTGCAGCCATGCTAATGACCAGCCTTGTTATACTGGCGCTAGGCTTCGTTGTGATGGCATGGTTAGGAAAGTGACAATTATGCTCCTACTGTACCGATATTTGTAGCGAAACAGAAGTGCTCAGTGTTCTTGACTGACCACACCAGCGCTCCCCCCCCCCCTTCTCCACCATCCCCCCCCCCCCCACCCTCCAACGACCCAGTCTCCCAAGGCGCGGACGGACGTGACGAGAGGTTGATCAAAGCGATGCGCGAACATCGGCGACAAACAGTCAGAACAAAATCCCCCAACCCTGCCCCCCCCCCCCCCCCGGACGAAATCAGCGAGAGCTGGAAGTCCGTATCACTTCAAAATTAGCACTAGCACTAGCGCAAGAGTGAGGGATTCGACCCACAGCATCCGGACGGAGAGGACGGTCCCCCGCGCTTCTCCCAAGCAAGCAAGCAAGACAGACGCCAGCCTCGCCTCGCCGCGCGCTCAGCAGTCCCAGTACAAGTCAAGTTCAAGTACAGATCACAGATGGCTTCCCGGAAACAGAACGCCCTTCTCAGGGCGAATCGCCGAAAGTCCAACTTACAACAAGTCGAGGAACTCACGGCCAGCCATACAGAACAGCCCACACCTGTCCCCAGGCCCAAGAGAGAGAGACAAGACAAATCAGACCACCCATGTCTCCAGCGATCTCTCAGCGACCATCACAACCGTATCAATGGGCGCAGACGCCACCACGGGCCCACCTGCCAGCGTCGCTTGAAGAAATCCTCCAAAGGCTTCCCCCACAATCGCCAGAACTCCAGCGAATCCTATCAAGATACGGAGGGTGCCCCAGCCCCCAAGTAGCCTATCTCCTCGGAAAAGCAGCAGCCGCCGCTCCAGCAGAACCAACACCGATAGGAGAAGAAGAAGAAGAGGAAGAAGAACAAGACGACAGGTCGGAGCCATCCTCGGAAGCGGACTTCCCTCCTCCCACACCAGAGATCACCATCCCCGAACACCTACTTCGGAATGGGCCCTGGTCAACTGAGGAGAGGGAAGTCCGGCTTCGCGGACTGGACATCGACGACCTCGTCCTCCTGTTAACAGCGGCCATCCCAGCCATCAGCGCAACGCGCGGTGACAACTATCACCGCGCACTGATCACCACTCGGTGGCTGCTCCACACCGGAGCGCTCACCAACCTACGCCCAGCAACCATAGCCAGCCTAGGCAGCCAAGGGGTCACCGAGACAAATGAGTCAGGGACTCAAGCCACAACCGAAGTCAGGCACAAGGGGACAACGGCCGCCCCGCCAAAAAAAAACCAAGAAAATCGGGACCACCCCGGCCCTCATCAGAGACGGAGAATGCGCCACCACGGCTCCAACTACGCAGAATGCCAGCACCAACCCAGCGCAAACAGCCTCGACAGACGCGGGCACGAACCCTGATCCTCCCCCACCGCCAGCCAACAAACCAACCACCGGCCCACGGCAGCGTCGACGACCACCCAAACGCTCCCGGAACCAACAACGCCTGGCACTACACCCCACTCCGGCACCCCACCTTCGCCTACCACCCCAACACCGCCACCCACCCCACCCATCCCAGCGCCCGACCCCTAAGCCCAGACTCCACTGGCCACCACCACCGCCACCCCAACTTCCCACCACCCCCACCGCCACCACTTCTACAACATCTTCTAAAGTGGTTGGCATACCAACACCCCCCAGTGGCACTGAAGCGACGAACCACCGGCCACACCACCCGCCTCCTCCACCACCCACCCGGCCCCGGTAACACCACCAGCCTTCTCCACCACCCACCCGGCCCCGGCAACACCACCAGCCGCTGCGCGATGGATCGACAGCCAGCCAGCCAGATGACCCCCCCCCCCCCGCCCCCCCCCCCTGCCCCCCCCCCCCCCCGGACGAAATCAGCGAAAGCTGGAAGTCCGTATCCCTTTAAAAATAGCACTAGCGCAAGAGTCATTTCGACACCCAACGGAAACAGGGAAACAGAGGCAAACAAACTGCCCCTAAACAACAACACGCAACGAAACACATTGACCCAACAAAAAAACAAGGAAGGAAACAACACAGTAACGAACGGACTGTAATACAAGGTTGACTCCCTCACCAATAACAACGCACAAAAGTCGCAACAAAATTTGGGAATCCAAATTTACGCATAGCAACAAATGAGAATACGAAGCACGCGCGCGCGGGCCTGAGCAGAAGATGACTCAGACATCAACAATGACTCACGTACAAGAGACAAAAACGGCGCACGGCCGAACGAGAATACCACTGACGTCAAACGTCAGTCGCATCGAGGCGGGTGCAACCAAACCGAGCCGAAAAACAGTCACATAAAAACGTGACTACCCAACCAAATGAATAAATAACAGCCGGGTACACCAGCGAGAAACAGGCAAACTTATGAAACCTGGATGGAACTACAGGACCTTCTTGGTCCGGCAAAGAGATGCCTAGAAACATACAAAAGTATATTTGGACCCGAAATGTCAAACACTGGGAAAGAATCCTCCTCGCAGCCTTCATCTTTACCAACGGTTTAAACCCACTCATCTTCATGGAATGGGCGGCCTTAAAGGGGTCTCTTCAGTGATAACGCAGCCCAAAACCACTTTATGAACTCCTCGAACTATTTCCGAAAGGCAAATACAACAAAAACCTGTACTCATTTGACCTAACCAACGGAAGATGAGAATACTTGGACGGAACAACAAGGTACTATAACAAAAACGAACAGACCCAACCAGAGTCAAACACAGGCAGTGATAACCTAACACGGCCAAACACGCCGCAAAACAAAAACAACAGACATTAGTGCTACCTGCACCCCCTCCCCCCAACAACACAATGAACCAAAAAACAAAGAAAGTGACACCAACAAATAGAAATCCACACAGTCACAACAAAAAAAAAAAGTTCGGTGTCAATCACTATTGTGGTTAGGTTAGTCCGCTGACAAGAGCAGTACCTAACTTATTGCAAGCAAACATGTGCTCGAAATACACAAGGGAATGAGTGACGAAACAAAATCTAGACATGTGTCATAAAACATTGTGTATACGGCCAAGCCAGAATAAACGGGCTAAAGAACATGTTGGTGTGCGATGTTTGGCACCATTTTATACACACAAGAAGTTGGGGTTTGACAAGAGAAGTCTTTAGTGGGGCGCTTGCCTGCCACCGCTGCACTGAAAGTATACACAGAGGTGTTAATAGTTTGGCACAACCAGGGCCAGGGCCGTCAACCAGTTTTTGGCCGTCCGCAAAGGACAGCCCCTTCTCCACATGCACCTGCTGAATCTTGCACTCGGATATCCAACGAGGGCACTTCTTGTCCGAAGCCATATGCGCCCCCTGGCAATTCACACACAGGGGGGTGGCTGTGCAGGACTCAGCAGAGTGTCCGGGCTTAGTGCAGCGGGCGCATAGAGCCTCTGCCTGGCGGCATGTCTTCTGCCCATGGCCATACTTTTGGCACTTAAAGCACCGGAGAGGAAGAGGGACGTACTTTTTCACTTTTAGGGAGGAGTAACCTCCCCAGATGGTAGTAGGAGGGGTGGGGGTGCCAAACGTCAGGATGATGGTAGGGAGATGGATTTCCCTACCACCTCGTTTGGAAACGAAGCGCCTGACGTAGGTAACCCCCTGTGACTTAAGGTTCCGAACAAGTTCATCTTCAGACAGTTCTGCCAATGCTTGATCTTTAATCACTCCTCTAGAAGATTTCATCGTTTTGTGGGAGAGTGACCTCCACTGGAGTGTCTCCGATAGAGGAGAGCCTCAGTAGCCCATTGGAGTGTGCCCGGGTACGACACTCTACCAGCAAGTCACCAGACCTGAGGCACTGGGCCTCAGGCCTGCCAACACGGCTCCTGAGAGTCTCCCCTACCAGGAAAGGGTGCATCTTGGAAACAGGCTTCTCTTTAACTTTGCTGTGGATAATGAGAAAGCTAGGCCAGACGACCGACGGACGAGGCGTCGCTTCCTCACAATCGGAGTTGCTATCATTGTCAAGGTCAATGTCAGTGGCTTTGTTCCGCTTTGGTGCCAGTTTGTATTTACCATATTATAATATGATAGATATTCATCCCCCGGGGGTCCACACCCGCCACCGAGCCCAACAAGGGAAAGTGCATTTGTCGGCGGGTCTCCAGTCGACGCACGATGGAGACTGCCCGAAAGATATACTCAAGGGTTATGCCCGATTGAACCGTTTGAGCCACCGCCTCCTATCACACGGTTGAATGCAGGGAAATACTGGCGTAGAGCACCTAATCAGCAGCAGAGGCTATAGCATGGTGCTCCGTATATCAGCCTGCATGTCAACAATGGGATAGGGCTCAACGTGACAAGAGCCGATTAACTAGGACGGTACGACTAGCCTCCCGTTTAGGCAAAAGTCAAGGCCAAAGTGGAGTGTTTCAGCCACCAGGATCGTCTTCTTCCCCGACACGGGTCTCCAAGCACGGCAAACACTTGGGATCCAAAGGACCAAAAGCTCACGAGTATTTTTAAGGACCAATTCAACATGGTAGGACCTGGGTTAGCACAGCTCCTTAAACCCGGACCAGTGAAAAAGACTGAACAACATATCTGCTGACATCGTCCTAATCCTCGACAAAGATGGAACCCCTCTGCTAGCCCACTCAATCAGCGACTGACGGGACTACCCATCCACAACACGTGGAGGCCGGTGCCCAGTGGGCATCACCACACTAATCCTATACATGTACTGAGCTAGAAATATCACAACACTAATCCTATACATGTACTGAGCATGAAATATCACCACACTAATCAAATACAAGTTGTAACGCACGCAGACTTGCCCCCAGTCGCACGTACAGACTCTCGCACAGCAGACGCATACACCGCCACTGACTCAGACGGGCGCATTCACGCGGTAAAACACAACTCACGGGCTTTTTTTCTAATGAAGACTTTTATACAAAATAAATAATGAAAACGATCAAACGATTATCAAACTATTTACACCACACCTTCCTCACTACCAGCATCTCAACATCAATCACATCCACATACACAATATCAATGCCAGGCTAGATAGTGGTATCTCACACTCCAACCTGTTTGCTGTTCTCGCCTGGTTACGTTCAGTCCTTTCACGTCTAGGCGTGCCAGTCCTTTGTTGTACGCCCCGAGTCGTTCCGTCCCTCGTACCGTGGACGTCCTCGTAGCTCGTACCGTATAGCGCAGTCCTCGCTGTGACCCGGGTGTCTCGGCACCGGTCGCTCACTCCCAGAGTGAAGAGATGGAGAGATGACCTCGCATTAGGTCCCTGGTGACTGACGTCTCAGCGTCCGTTGCTCCACTCTCGACAAGCACTCTGAACAATAATAAAGTCCTAAATCGTAACACTTGCTAAACACACACACACACATATTGGATAATATGAGATACATTACGTAAAGTGGCTGATACAAATAACTCACACGCTCATTCACACACACGTGCCTCATAACCCAAGCTACTTTCGTAACACCCCCATAACTGAACAACTACATTGAAACAGACTATAACCTAACGCTCTCGCTATACGTTATCCCCTACACTGGAAAAGACTATACTTAACCACGTACTACCTTCATAACGACTTAGGCACACACATCTCACATTCCTTAGTTATCCATCTTGGTAAATAACTACATAGAAAACACCGATTGCCTGAATGAATTCCAAACCAACATAACTGAACCAAACCAGTAAATACTACACAACCGAATTAACTCCTACTAATGCATACTATCCTTAACACAGTAACCATCAATAATACGTATAGAAACATACCTGAATTCTAGGTTTCAGAGTCTTGGAATATGGGCTAAGGTATCTCACACACGTCTGTCCTCACTGACAGTAAAGCCCCGTACTAACTTATTTCACCCTCTGACAGACTGAGTTCTCGCCTAAACTCACTTAAACTTCCCGTGCCAAACGTTCCTTAAAGATTCCACGCGGGTCTTGTGCCACACTGTATAGTTGTCACAAGACAAACCGCTAACAAAACTGTACCGTATTAAACCTACTGTGTGAACCCTATGCGTGAGCATAGAGTTTCATCACACAAGTACTGAGTTTGAAACATCATCACATTAATCATATACATGTACTGAGTTTGAAATATCACCACACTAATCATATACATGTACTGAGTTTGAAATATCATCACACTAATCCTATACATGTATTGAGCTTGAAAGATAACCACACTAATCCAATACATATCCTGAGTTTGAAATATTACCACACTAATCATATACAAGTGCTGAGCTTGAAATATCCCACACTAATCCTATATATGTACTGAGCTTGAAATATCACCACACTAATCCTATACATATACTGACCTTGAAATATCACCACACTGATCCTACACATATACTGAGCTTGAAATATCACCACACTAATCCTATACATGTACTGAGCTTGAAATATCACCACACTAATCCTATACATGTACTGAGCTTTGTTACATGGTAGAATCGTAGTCGTAGTATAATAACCACACCAGACGCACACACGTAAGGTTTCTTTTATATAAACCTCATTCAGCTGCAATCCGTCACACGTGGCTTAAGGATGTAGACGCCTACCCGGCACCGGCCTCCACGTGGCGTAGGTGGGTAGTCCGCTCAGTCCCTGACTGAGTGGGCTAGCGGACGGGTGCCATCTTTGTCCAGGATTAGGACTTGATGTCAGCAGATATGTTGTTCAGCCTTTTCACTGGTCCGGTTTTTAAGGAGCTGTGCTAACCTAGGTCGTACCATGTTGGATTGGTCCTTAAAAATACTCGTGACTTTTTGGTCCTTTGGATCCCAAGTGTTTGCCGTGCTTGGAGACCCGTGTCGGGGGAGAAGAGGATCCTGGTGGCTGAGGTTCCCTTTGGGCTGCGGCTCACTGGTGCCAACACTCCACTTCGGCCTTGACTTCTACCTAAACGGGAGGCTAGTCGTACCGGCCTAGTCAATCGGCTCTTGTCACGTTGAGCCCTATCCCACTGTTGACATGCGGGTTGCTATACGGAGCACCATGCTATAGCTTCTGCTGCTGATTAGGTGCTTTACGCCAGTATTCCCCTGCATTCAACGGTGTGATAGAAGGCGGTGGCTCAAACGGTTCAATCGGGCTTACCCCCTTGAGTATATCTTTCGGGCAGTCTCCATTGTGCGTCGGCTGGAGACCCGCCGACAGTTGCACTTTCCCTTGTTGGGCTCGGTGGCGGGCGGGGACCCCCGGGGGATGAATATCTCTACTAATATAATATGGATAAAACCAAAAAACCAAAACTAGCACAGAAACGGCGCATAGACACCGACATTGCACATGACAGTGATTCAGACTGTGAGGAAGCGACGCCTCAGGCGTCGGCCGTATGGCCTCGCTTCCTCATTGTCCATAGCAAGGTGAAGGAGAAACCAGTTACCAAGCTGCATCCTTTTCTGGTGGGGGAGACCCTCAGGAGCCGTGTTGGCAGGCCTGACGCCCAGCGCCTCAGGTCTGGTGACTTGCTGGTGGAGTGCCGTACTCGGGCACACTCCTGCGGGCTACTGGGGCTCTCTTCCATCGGAGACACTCCTGTGGAAGTCACACCCCACAAAACTATGAATTCGTCAAGAGGCGTAATCAAAGATCAAGCTTTGGCAGAACTGTCAGAAGATGAACTTGTAAGGAACCTTAAGTCTCAGGGGGTGACTTGCGTCAGGCGCTTCGCTTCCAAGCGAGGTGGTGGGGAGATCCGTCTCCCTACCATCATCCTGACGTTTGGCACCCCCACCCCTCCTACTACCATCTGGGGAGGTTACTACTCCCTGAGAGTGAAAAAGTACGTCCCTCTTCCCCTCCGGTGCTTTAAGTGCCAAAAGTATGGCCATGGGCAGAAGACATGCCGTCAGGCAGAGGCTTCTTGCGCCCGTTGCACTAGGCCCGGACACTCTGCTGAGTCCTGCACAGCCACCCCCCTGTGTGTGAATTGCCAGGGGGCGCATATGGCTTCGGATAAGAAATGCCCTCGTTGGATATCCGAGTGCAAGATTCAGCAGGTGCGTGTGGAGAAGGGGCTGTCCTTTCTGGATGCCAAAAAACTGGTTGAAGGCCCTGGTGCAGCTGCGGCTGCCCCAACCTCTAACACCTCAGTGTATACTTTTAGTGCAGCGGTGGCAGGCAAGCGCCCCACCAAAGACTTTTCATG
Organism: Semisulcospira habei; assembly: GCA_036245525.1. Classification (NCBI taxonomy): domain Eukaryota; kingdom Metazoa; phylum Mollusca; class Gastropoda; family Semisulcospiridae; genus Semisulcospira; species Semisulcospira habei. The sequence continues at coordinate 36,335,690 of BTPG01000004.1, forward strand.
TCAGACCCCAACTTCTTGGTTGGGGGCGGAGCCTCGGCTCCTCTCGCCCCTGGAGAGTAACCCTCCTCCGGTGGTGACAAGGAGCCAGGGAACGCAGAAGGCGGACACTGCCGGTCCGGTTGTGCCGCCTTCTGTTGCCCCTAAGCCTCAGCCCCCACCCAAACCTGTTAGTCAGTCAACTCCAAAGGCTTCTGGCTCTGGTCAGCCTTCTAAGGCCGCTAACTCTAGCGGCAGGAACGCTGCCCAGGACCAGAAGTCTAAGAAATCTATGGGACCGCTGTGCGCACGGGCCCAGAAGGGGAACACAGATGTCCCCCTTCAAAACAAATATGCTGCACTGGAGGAGCGGATGGAGGGAGTGGAAGTTGTTGTTGCTGATGCTGCGGCAGCTCCACCCCCTTCCTCTCCGAGGAACCAGAGGAGGCCCGGGAGCCGGCCCCCCTCTGTTTCTTCAACTCCTTCCAAGGTAAAGGAAAAAGGGGGGAAAAACTCCTTACCCCCAGATAAGACTTAATCATGGACTCTTTGCTTCAGTGGAATTGTCGTGGTTTTCGAGCTAACTTTGAGGAATTACGTTTTTTAGTCAAGTTCTATAACCCCTCAGTAATATCTCTTCAGGAGACTTACCTGAAGACTTCTGACCCTGTGTCTTTTAATGGTTTTAATGTTATACATAAAGGCTCTGATTCGGAGAGGCGCTCGGGTGGAGCGGCTCTTCTCATTAGTAGCCAAATGTTATGTAGCCCCGTTAGCATCGACACCTGTCTTCAGGCTGTCGCTGCTCGGGTTACCTTAAAAAAGACCATAACCATATGTAGTATTTACCTGCCACCATCACTGCGGGTCTGTAGCAATGATATTTTTAACTTAGTAGATCAACTGCCCCCTCCCTTTATTCTCATGGGGGATTTTAACGGTCATGCTCACCTTTGGGGTAGTGACCACTATGATGGCAGAGGTCAGATGTTAGAAGATGTTTTTTCTCAACTTAACCTATGTGTTTTTAACGATGGCTCACCTACATACTCTAACTCAGGTTCCGGATCTAGTTCTGTTCTAGACCTCACTGTGTGTGATCCTTCTCTCATGCTGGACTTTGACTGGAAGGTTCACGACGACCTGTGTGGTAGTGACCACTTCCCAGTAGTCCTGTCATCGGTCAGCTGTGAGGAGGATTCGCCGGTGGGGCGCTGGAATCTCAAGAAAGCTAACTGGTCTCTGTTTGCCTCTCTCTGTCAGTCTCGTCTTACAGAGGAGGTGGTCATGTCAGCTGAAGAACCTGTTTCTTGTTTTACTTCTATTTTGTTGGAGGTGGCAGGTGAAACCATCCCTAGAACTTCCACATCACTCCCTCGGAAGCCGAGAGTACCATGGTTCAATGAAGAGTGCCGCAAGGCCCAAACAATGCGCAAATCTGCTCAGCGACGTGCTTTTCGTAATCCGTCGCAAGCAAATATTTTAACCTTTAAAAGACAGCGGGCGAAAGCCCGTTACATTTTTAAACGTGAACGCCGTGCTTCCTGGAGACGCTTCGTCTCATCTTTATCTTCTAGGACTCCGTCCCAAAAAGTCTGGAAGGCTGTTCGAAGAATTAGGGGCAGGGGTGGCTCGGCTTCTGTCGGCCATCTTAGAGATGGTGCCAGTTTGGTCACAGATAAAAAGGCTGTGGCCAATTTGCTTGCCTCCACCATTGCCCATAATTCTTCAACAGAGCATTATTCACCTTTCTTCCAGAGAGAGAAGGAGAAGCGAGAATCTTGTGCTTGTGATTTTATATCGGATAACCTGGAAGACTATAATGCCCCTTTTACGTTTTCAGAATTGCAGCAAGCCTTGCAGAAATGTACTGACTCTGCTGCGGGATTAGATACCATCCATTATCAGCTCATAACACATCTGCCTGAGGATTCACTCCTTGTACTTCTCAAGGCCTTTAACCATATCTGGATAACCGGTCATTTTCCGCCATCTTGGCGCCAGGCTGTGGTTGTGCCAATTCCCAAGCCGGGTAAGGATCCTTCCGACCCGGGCAACTACCGGCCAATAGCTTTGACATCATGTTTATGTAAAACTATGGAACGCTTGGTCAACGCCCGACTGGTGTGGCATCTTGAGTCACAGGGTCTCATCACAGACCTCCAGTGCGGTTTCCGGCGCTTCCGTAGTACAACTGATCATCTAGTCCGCTTTGAGTCTTTTATCCGAGATGCTTTTGTCAACAAGCAGCATGTCTATGCAATTTTCTTTGATCTTGAAAAGGCATATGACACTACCTGGAAGCATGGTATAATGTCTGATTTGTCGGACATGGGTTTTAAAGGGCATCTGCCCGTTTTTATTCACAATTTTTTGTCCAACAGGTCGTTCCATGTCCGTGTGGGCTCCACCCTCTCCGACTCCTTTGAACAGGAGATGGGTGTCCCGCAGGGCAGTATTCTCTCTCCTGTTTTATTTAGCATTAAAATAAATAACATTGTAAAGGCCGTCAAGGATGATTCTGAATGCTCTTTGTTTGTGGACGACTTTGCTTTGTGTGCACGAGGTCGAGGACTTGCGTCCCTTGAGAGGCGCTTGCAGCTGTGTGTTGATCGAATCCAGGGGTGGGTGTCTCTCAATGGATTCAGATTCTCGCCCTCCAAGACAGTCTGTGTGCATTTTACTAACCAGACGAAATTTTTTCCAGAACCTAGTCTGAGCATTGCTGGTGTGCCAATTAAGGTGGCCGCAGAGGCAAAGTTTTTGGGGGTCATCTTTGACAAAAGATTGACCTTCTGCAACCATGTTAACTACCTTAGAACCTCTTGTTGGAAGGCCCTCGACATTCTTCGTGTCGTTGGTCGTACTGACTGGGGTGCAGACCGCATCGTCTTACTTCGACTGTACCGGGCCCTTGTTCGGTCCAAACTGGATTACGGCTCTGTGGTATATGGCTCGGCTTCCAAGTCTGTTCTGCAGCGTCTGAACACAATTCACCATCAAGGTCTGCGCATATGTCTGGGAGCCTTCAGGACATCTCTAGTTCCTAGTCTGTATGCAGAGGCAGGGGAGCCTTCTCTCAGGCTCCGCCGCATCCGCCTCATGCTCAGCTACGTTCTGAAGCTGAAGGCCCATCCAGAAAATCCTGCCTATGATTGTGTTTTTAACCCGTCGTTTGCAGAGATTTACGATGCCCATCCGGGAGCTGTCCGTCCACTTTCCTTCCGTGTCCGACCTCATCTGCAGGCGGCCGGAGTGGACCTGGACAAAGTTTCGGAATCTCTGCAACACGTCACTCCACCCTGGCTACTACCAGTTCCTGACATCTTGCTGGACTTGACTGCCCACAAGAAGGATTGTACTCCACCAGCCATATACCAACAGAGCCTCAATGAACTCCTTTCAATTTTTCCTGGCTATTGTCGTCTTTATACGGATGGGTCCAAGTCTGCGGATGGAAGAGTGGCTGCGGCTGCAGTGTCCTCTCGCCATCCTAGACGCCCATTTAAGCTCCGTCTCCCTGACCATTCCTCTGTATTTAGTGCAGAACTGCAGGCCATTCTGCTAGCACTCAAGCATGCCTATCAGTCTCGGGAAAGGAACTTCCTGATTCTGTCTGACTCTCTTTCTGCCCTGCAGGCTCTTCAGGGCGCGGGAACAGACCATCCACTGCTGGTGCAGATTAGAGAGCTCTACGCGGACTTGATGAAGGAATATTATGACATCATTTTTATTTGGGTCCCAGGCCATGTGGGCATCGAAGGCAACAGAATCGCAGATTCTGCTGCCAACAGTGCCCGCAGTGACCCTGTCCCTGACACACAGACTGTCTATAGTGATTTTAAACCTGTGATTAGTGCGTACGTGGCCCGCGAGTGGCAGTTCGAGTGGGACAAAGAGGAAGGGAACAAGCTTCATGAAGCTCTTCCTAAGTTGTCTGACAGTCTACCTTTCCGCTGCGGCAGCCGCCGTGAGGAGACTGTCCTTGCTCGGATCCACATCGGGCACACGTATGTTACGCACTCTTACTTACTTAAACGGGATGAGCGTCCATGGTGTTTTGCCTGTGATGAGCAGTTTTCTGTTCGACACTTTTTGCTGTATTGTGCTGACCTAATTGACACCAGATATAAACACTTTACAGCAGACTCCTTGAAGGTTTTGTTCCGGGATGTTCCCCCGGACAAAATCTTCAATTTCTTGCGAGCATGCAATATTTTTAACAAGATTTGAGCATTCATAGACTATGTGAATCTTTTTTATTTGCCCTTTTTGAGAGTCTGTAGACATTTCTTTTAAAGACATGTGCGACATTTTAGCCTGAAATTTTTAATCTATATTTACATCTTGTCTTAAGACCTTGCTTTTAGTCTGGCTGACCAGATTTTTACCCATCCCGCCGTGAGATGGCCTTAGTCGCCTGCTCGGCGTTAAACCCAAATAACTAACCAAATTAAGGATGTAGACAATATTGGAGTAACAGTTCCAACAATATTTTAATTCAGCGATGCGATCTCCACACAATGCAATTCCAAATGCACAAATACTGATACAAAGTCTCTTCTGCAATGTCCACACTGCGACATAAAGTTTCTCATACAGCGTCTCTCACAATGTACACCATATACGGGACACATACCTACGATAAACTGCGTGTCTCTACAACTGACAAAGCAAGACAAATTACGAACGTGCTTCCCCAGCATCAATCTTTTATAGTGTACCAATTTCTAGAATAATCCAGGAAAATCATACAACGCAACCAATCAAAATAATCTACTCAACCGAAACTCACAAACATCGATAAAAAAAATGAACTCTAACAAAAACCACAATAGGCTAAAAAAAAATGACTGCTCACTTCAGGACCAAATCCTTGGTAAAATGACATCTCACAAAAGTGTGGTAGGCAGTTCACAACTTAGACGGAAAATTCGAGAAATCTCACGATATTTCACAACGTACAAAAAAAGGCGTATCGCTTCACGCGCACAGTAAAAAAATTGTGACTAAAAGAGCGGCCTCACACTTTGATACCGATCCTCAAAAGGTTGCCGACGCTTTGATGTTACACACACGAGGTCACTAGACAGAGCCCGATTTTGCTCTATTTTTTTTCTGGGGAAATCAGTCAATATGGGCGACAAGTGCCCTAGTTAGAAGGAGTTTTTTTTTTTTTTTTTCATTTTTCCTGTTTCCTTCTGACATCATATTTCCCTTATTTTTTTATTTTATTTCAAGGATACTTTTTTTTATTCAACTATATTACAGTAGAGCACCAGTTAAAACGTTAAGAGGTCATTAACACACTGGATAAGACAACAGCTTACGCTGTATAATGGACTCTCAAAAAGGTGATTTGATGGACAGTTTGTTTTAGTTCGTTATAATGAAACGCATTTCATTCGCAACATCGGTGTAGCACAAATTACAGCCACAAGTCGTGAACTCATGGGTCAGGTATGTGGCAATATATAAGCATGCACAGTACATACACACGTACAAGCGCAGGCTGAGTGGGCGCTCCTGCATGCCTGTAAATTCGTCAGCGTATAATTATGTGTGTATGTGGAAGTGTACATGTGTGTCTGTGTGCGCGTGTGAGACTGTGCGCGCGTGTGCGTGTATGTGTGTGTGTGTGTGTGTGTGTGTTGTGTGTGTGTGTGTGAGAGAGAGAGAGAGAGAGAGAGAGAGAGAGAGAGAGAGAGTTAGTTAGTTAGTTATTTGGGTTTAACGCCGAGCAGGCAACTAAGGCCATCTCATGGCGGGAAGGGTAAAAATCTGGTCAGCCAGACTGAAAGAAAGGCCTTAAGACATGATGTAAATATACCTTAAAAATATGTCAGGCTAAAATGTCGCACAGGTCTTTAAAGAAAACGTCGAAAGACTCTCAAAAAGGTCAAAACAGTAGAAACATCATAATCTATAAACGCTCAAATCCTATTAAAAATATGGCACTCTCTCAGAAAACTGAAGATCTTGTCCGGGGGCACATCCCGGAACAAAACCTTCAAGGAGTCTGCCGTGAAATGTTTATACCTTGTGTCGATTAGATCAGCACAAGACAACAAAAAGTGTTGAACAGAGTACTGCTCGTCGCAGGCATAACACCATGGACGCTCCTCCTGTTTAAGTAAATAAGAGTGCGTAACATACGTGTGCCCGATGTGAAGCCGAGCCAGGACAGTCTCCTCACGGCGGCTGCCACAGCGATAAGGTAGACCGTCGGACAACTTAGGAAGAGCTTCATGCAGCTTGTTAGCTTCCTCTTTGTCCCACTCGGACTGCCACTCACGGGCTATGTACGCACTAGCCACATGTCTAAAATCACTATAAACAGTCTGTGTGTCAGGGACAGGGTCATTGCGGGCATCGTTGGCAGCAAAATCTGCGATCCTGTTGCCTTCGATGCCCACATGCCCTGGCACCCAAATAAAAATGATATCATAATATTCCTTTATCAAGTCCGAGTGGAGCTCTCTGATCTGCACCAGCAGTGGGTGGTCAATTCCGGTGCCCTGAAGGGCCTGCAGGGCAGAAAGAGAGTCAGACAGAATCAGGAAGTTCCTTTCTCTAGATCGATAAGCATGCCTGAGTGCCAGCAGAACCGCCTGCAGTTCCGCACTAAATACAGATGAGTGGTCTGGGAGGCGGTGCTTAAATGGGCGTCTAGGATGGCGAGAGGACACTGCGGCCGCAGCCACTCTCCCATCCTCAGACTTTGACCCATCGGTATAGATGCGACAATAGCCAGGAAAAATTGAAAGCAGTTCATTGAGGCTCTGTTGGTATATGGCTGGTGGAGTAGAGTCTTTCTTGTGGGCAGTCGAGTCCAGCAAGATGTCAGGAACTGGTAAGAGCCAAGGTGGAGTGATGTGTTGCAGGGATTCCGAAACTCTGTCCAGGTCCAATCCGGCCGCCTGCAGATGAGGTCGGACACGGAAAGAAAGTGGACGGACAGCTCCCGGATGGGTATCGTACATCTCTGCAAACGATGGTTTAAAAACACAATCATAGGCAGGATTGTCTGGATGGGCCTTCAGTTTCAGAACGTAGCTGAGCATGAGGCGGATGCGGCGGAGCTTGAGAGAAGGCTCCCCTGCCTCGGCATACAGACTAGGAACTGGAGATGTCCTGAAGGCCCCAAGACAAATCCGCAGACCCTGATGGTGAATTGTGTTCAGACGCTGTAGCACAGACTTGGAAGCTGAGCCATACACCACAGAGCCGTAATCCAGTTTGGACCGAACAAGGGCCCGGTACAGACGAAGTAAGACAGTACGGTCCGCACCCCAGTCAGTACGACCGACGACACGAAGAATGTCGAGAGCCTTCTGACAAGAGGTTGTAAGGTAATTAATATGGTTGCGGAAGGTAAGTCTTTTGTCAAAAATGACCCCCAGAAACTTTGCCTCCTCGGCCACCTTAATTGGCACTCCAGCAATGCTCAGGCTAGGTTCTGGAAAAAATTTCGTCTGGTTAGTAAAATGCACACAGACAGTCTTGGAGGGCGAGAACTTGAATCCATTGAGAGACACCCACCCCTGGATGCGATCAACGCACAGCTGCAAGCGCCTCTCAAGGGACGCAAGTCCTCGACCACGTGCGCACAAAGCAAAGTCATCAACAAACAAAGAGCATTCAGAATCATCCTTGACGGCCTTTACAATGTTATTAATTTTAATACTAAATAAAACAGGAGATAGAATGCTGCCCTGTGGGACACCCATCTCCTGTTCAAAGGAGTCGGAGAGGGTGGAGCCCACACGGACATGGAACGACCGGTTAGTCAAAAAATTGTGAATAAAAACGGGCAGGTGCCCTTTAAAACCCATGTCCAACAAGTCAGACATTATGCCATACTTCCAGGTAGTGTCATATGCCTTCTCAAGATCGAAGAAAATTGCATAGACATGCTGCTTGTTGACAAAAGCATCTCGAATAAATGATTCAAAGCGGACTAAATGGTCAGTTGTACTACGGAAGCGCCGGAAACCGCACTGGAGGTCTGTGAGGAGACCCTGTGACTCAAGATGCCACACCAGGCGGGTGTTGACCAGGCGCTCCATAGTTTTACATAAACATGATGTCAAAGCGATAGGCCGGTAGTTGCCCGGGTCGGATTGATTGATTGATTGTACATTGCTTAGCGTCCCGACAGCAACAAGGCTTTCTCAGGACGTGCCTGCACTGCTTGTGAAAAAAAAAAAATAAACAGAACATTGAATGTATGTCGCCAGCCGGTCAAATACATTAAATAAACCTAACACATGGGGCCTAAATAAAGCTCAGACCATTTAGCAACACACATTTAATATCAAGAGCTACAGGCAGTGCAGACAGTAGGGAGAGTTTTAAAAAGGCAAATACAGGTGAATGGACAAAGGGTAGACAGAAACACATGCCCCAGAATAGAGAGAAAAACCCACCCTGTGGGGCTGACCAGGGTGACCCTGGGAACTAAAAAATACCTAACCCCACCCAAGTCCCCCAGGGCAGACCCGGGTGGGGGGCCCGGGTCGGAAGGATCCTTACCCGGCTTGGGGATCGGTACAACCACAGCCTGGCGCCAAGACGGCGGAAAATGACCAGTTCTCCAGATATGGTTAAAGGCCTTGAGAAGTACAAGGAGTGACCTCTCAGGCAGATGCGTTAGGAATTGATAGTGGACGGTATCTAGGCCAGCAGCAGAGTCATTACATTTCTGCAAGGCTTGCTGCAATTCTGATAATGTAAATGGGACATTATAGTCTTCTGAGTTATTGGACTTAAAATCACAAATACGAGACTCTCGCTTCTCCTTCTCTCTCTGGAAGAAAGGTGAATAGTGCTCCGTTGAAGAATTATGGGCAATGGTGGAGGCAAGCAAATTGGCCACAGCTTTTTTATCTGTAACCAAGCTGGCACCATCTCTAAGATGGCCAACAGAAGCCGAGCCACCCCTGCCCCTAATTCTCCGAACAGCCTTCCATACTTTCTGGGACGGAGTCCGAGAAGTTAAAGATGAGACGAAGCGTCTCCAGGAAGCACGGCGTTCACATTTAAAAATGTAACGAGCTTTCGCCCTCTGTCTCTTAAAGGTTAAAATATTCACTTGCGACAGAGTACGGAAAGCACGTCGCTGAGCAGATTTGCGCGCTTTTTGGGCCTTGCGGCACTCTTCGTTGAACCATGGTACTCTCGGCTTTCCAGGGACTGATGCGGAAGTTTTAGGGATGGTTTCACCCGCTACGTCCAACAAAATAGTAGTAAAAGAAGAAATAGGTTCTTCAGATGACATGACCACCTCCTCTGTAATACGAGACTGACAGAGGGAGGCGAACAGAGGCCAGTTAGCTTTCTTAAGATTCCAGCGCCCCACCGGCGGATCCTCCCCACAGCTGACCGATGACAGGACTACTGGGAAGTGGTCACTACCACACAGGTCATCGTGAACCTTCCAGTCAAAGTCCAGCATGAGAGAAGGATCACACACAGTGAGGTCTAGAACAGAACTAGATCCTGAACGTGGGTTAGAGTATGTAGGTGAACCATCGTTAAAGACACACAGGTTAAGTTGAGAAAAAACATCTTCTAACATCTGACCTCTGCCATCATAGTGGTCACTACCCGAAAGGTGAGCGTGACCGTTAAAATCCCCCATGAGAATAAAGGGAGGGGGCAGTTGATCAACTAAATTTAAAAAATCATTACTACAGACCCGCAGGGATGGTGGCAGGTAAATACTGCATATGGTTATGGTCTTCTTCAAGGTAACCCGAGCTGCGACATCCTGAAGACAGGTGTCGATGCTAACGGGGCTACATAATATTTGGCTACTAATGAGAAGAGCCACTCCACCCGAGCGCCTCTCCGAATCAGAGCCTTTATGTATAACATTAAAACCATTAAAGGACACAGGGTCAGAAGTCTTCAGGTAAGTCTCCTGAAGAGATATTACTGAGGGGTTATAGCACTTTACTAAAAGACGTAATTCCTCAAAGTTAGCTTGAAAACCACGACAATTCCACTGAAGCAGAGAGTCCATGATTATGTCTTATCTGTGGGTGCGGAGTTTTTCCCCTCTTTTTCCTTTGCCTTGGAAGGAGTCGGAGAAACAGAGGGGGGCCGGCTCCCGGGCCTCCTCTGGTTCTTAGGAGATGAAGGGGGTGGAGCTGCCGCAGCATCGGCAACTTCCACACCCTCCATCTGCTCCTCCAATGCAGCATATTTGTTTTGAAGGGGGACATCAGTGTTCCCCTTCTGGGCCCGTGCGCATGGCGGTCCCATAGGTTTCTTAGACTTCTGGTCCTGGGCAGCGGTCCTGCCGCTAGAGTTAGCGGCCTTAGAAGGCTGACCAGAGCCAGAAACCTTTGGCGTTGACAAACTAGCAGGTTTGGGTAAGGGCTGAGGCTTAGGGGCAGCAGAAGGCGGTGCCACCGGACCGGTAGCGTCCGCCCTCTGCGTTCCCTGGCTCCTCGTCACCACCGGAGGAGGGTTACTCTCCAGGGGCGAGAGGATCCGAGGCTCAGCCCCCAACCAAGAAGTTGGGGTTTGACAAGAGAAGTCTTTGGTGGGGCGCTTGCCTGCCACCGCAGCACTGAAAGTATACACAAAGTTGTTATTTGGGTTTGGAGCAGCCTCAGCTGCACCAGGACCGTCAACCAGTTTTTTTTGCGTCCGCAAAGGACAGCCCCTTTTCCATACGCACCTGCTGAATCCTGCACTCGGAGATCCAACGAGGGCACTTCTTGTCCGAAGCCATATGCGACCCCTGGCAATTCACACACAGTGGGATGGCTGTGCATGACTCAGCAGAGTGTCCGGGCTTAGTGCAACGGGCGCATAGAGCCTCTGCCTGGCGGCATGTCTTCTGCCCATGGCCATACTTTTGGCACTTAAAGCACCGGAGGGGGAGAGGGACGTACTTTTTCACTTTTAGGGAGTAGTAACCTCCCCAGATGGTAGTAGGAGCTGTGGGGGTGCCAAACGTCAGGATGATGGTAGGGAGACGGATCTCCCTACTACCTCGTTTGGAAATGAAGCGCCTGACGTAGGTCACCCCCTGTGACTTAAGGTTCCGTACAAGTTCATCTTCAGACAGTTCGGCCAATGCTTGATCTTTAATCACTCCTCTAGAGGAATTCATTGTTTTGTGGGGAGTGACCTCCACTGGAGTGTCTCCGATGGAGGAGAGCCTCAGTAGCCCATTGGAGTGTGCCCGGGTACGGCACTCTACCAACAAGTCATCAGACCTGAGGCGCTGGGCCTCAGGCCTGCCAACACGGCTCCTGAGGGTCTCCCCCACCAGGAAAGGGTGCAGCTTGGAAACAGGCTTCTCTTTAACTTTGCTGTGGATAATGAGAAAGCGAGGCCAGACGGCCGAAACCTGAGGCGTCGCTTCCCCACCATCGGAGTCGCTATCATTTTCAAGGTCAATGTCAGTGGCTATGTGCCGCTTTGGTGCCAGTTTTGGTTTTTTGATATTTTCCATATTATAGTATGATAGATATTCATCCCCCGGGGGTCCCCGCCCGCCACCGAGCCGAACAAGGGAAAGTGCAATTGTCGGCGGGTCTCCAGCCGACGCACAATGGAGACTGCCCGAAAGATATACTCAAGGGGGTAAGCCCGATTGAACCGTTTGAGCCACCGCCTTCTATCACACGGTTGAATGCAGGGGAATACTGGCGTAGAGCACCTAATCAGCATCAGAGGCTATAGCATGGTGCTCCGTATAACAACCCGCATGTCAACAGGGGGATAGGGCTCGACGTGACAAGAGCCGATTGACTAGGCCGGTACGACTAGCCTCCCGTTTAGGCAGAAGTCAAGGCCAATGTGGAGTGTTTCAGCCACCAGGATCCTCTTCTCCCCCGACACGGGTCTCCAAGCACGGCAAACACTTGGGATCCAAAGGACCAAAAGCTCATGAGTATTTTTAAGGACCAATCCAACATGGTAAGACCTGGGTTAGCACAGCTCCTTAAAAACTGGACCAGCGAAAAAGACTGAACAACATATCTGCTGACATCAAGTCCTAATCCTGGACAAAGATGGCACCCGTCTGCTAGCCCACTCAGTCAGGGACTGAGGGGACTACCCACCCACGCCACGTGGAGGCCGGTGCCGGGTAGGCGAGCGAGCGAGAGAGAGAGAGAGAGAGAGAGAGAGAGAGAGAGAGAGAGGTTACAATCTGTTTCACAGTTATTGTAGCGAGAGATGTGAGTCGCGTGTACCTATTACGTGAGTCTGCAGGAGACGTTATTGTCCCTACTACATAAACTTTCTGATTCTAAGTTCGGATTCAAACAAAAATATGATATCTATTGGTGTACCATACTTGTACTTGCTAATACACAGCTTAGCTACTAAGGAGACATGGTTAATAAATGCAATTTCTGCTGCTCCTAACACGTTATCACGGTATCCTAATAAGGCTTGGGCAGGGGTTATACGTATCTGTACATTGCATTTTCCTGAACAAAGTTGTTCAACTTTTTTCCAGATTCGAAATACTGACTCACAAAAGTAAAAGAAATGCTCAATAAAGTCAACTTCATGAGGACAGAGACTGAGATTTTTGCTCTAATGCTCTGGTCTATTCTCAGCTTAACTACATAGTACAAAAATCGACCGCTTTTCTCCGTGTGACTTCGCTAGAAATTTCCGGAACAAACCTAGCACAATAACAAAGCAAATTCCGCACTTACGCGCGAACAAAAGAAAATCCCACCGAAAAGGTACATGAATCGTAACCATGATAGCTCAAATAAATGTCGGATCGTTTTCTACGATTAACACATGTATGCTCTCACAGGACAACACAACCACAATCGTAACATTACCCCCCTCTTCAGATTGAAATTTCTTCTCAAACCTAAAAAATACGGTTGTGGCTGTGTAAACCTACACAAAACCAAAAATAGAAAGAACTTCACATCAAAATGAAATCAAAATAATTGTCTCACAGTTCCTTTAAACAGTCTTGAGCACCGAAATGTTTCTTCAGATTGTTCTGGACACAGAAATGTTCACTTAAAATGCTCTGCTCTGGTAAACCGCTCCAAAGTTCTGTGAACCCTTGATATAACGAAAATCACAGTCAAAGTTCATTTCTGGAACAACACTAATCACAAGTTACAATTCACACATCACACAGTTCAAGAGTCACTGGACCTGGGTCAAACAGGTTTTCGTCGTCTAGTCTTTCGTCATCAGCAAGATTCACCGATGCGGCCAGTTGTGGTCTGTTTTGACGACCTCTCTCAATATATTTCTTCAGCAGATTAGCATGGTAAGTCTTCACCTTTTTGTTGATCTTGACTGTGTAGTCGTTGATGCCAACCACCGTATCGACAAGGTAGGGTCCCTTCCACTGCATCAGGAGTTTGTTGTTGTCGGTAGGAAGGAGAACCAGCACTTGGTCACCTGGCTGGAATCGTCGAGGTTTCGCCTTACGATCATAGTAATGCTTCCCCTTGTTCTGCGCCTTCCCTAGTTCTTCTCGAGCCATCCTGAGGGTATCTTCCAACTTCTCTCTCAGGTCGAAGACGTACTGGTAGCTGATCTTCACCTCAGGCGCGTCGATATCCTTGGTCCACAGCTCCTTCAGGATGTGCATGAGCCCCCTTACAGTCCTGCAGTACAGTAATTCAGAAGGGGAAAACCCTCTCGAATCCTGAGGAACTTCACGGTATGCGAAGAGCAAGGCATTGAAATATCTATGCCACAACCTTGGCTGTTCAACACACAGTTTCTTCAGCATAGCCTTCAATGTTCCATTAAACTTTTCAACCAGCCCATTACACATGGGGTGATAAGGGGTGGTAGTAAGATGTCGGATGCTCAATAGCCGGTTGACTCCCTCCATGCAGTTGGAGACGAATTGAGTTCCCAGGTCACTCAGGATCTCCTCAGGAATCCCCAAACGGCTGAACATGTCGACGAGCGCCTCTGCCACAGTTGGAGTGTCGATCTTCTTCAATGGTATGGCCTCAGGATAACGTGTAGCGTAGTCCACCAGGGTCAAAATGTAGCGATGACCATCTTCACTTGGAGGAGATATTGGCCCCATCAGGTCCACAGCTACGCGCTTGAAAGGCATGTCGATCAATGACATTTTCTCTAGAGGAACCTTGGAGATTGTTTTCTGGCATATGTCGCACGACCTGCAGATTTGGGTGACGTCGCCTCCCATATCAGGCCAGTAGAAGACGTCTCGGATCCTATCGAGGGACTTGTTGATTCCCAGATGTCCTCCCAATATGGAATCATGGGCCAGCTTCATCACCTGCATTCTCAAAGGTTCAGGAACTACTACTTGACGCATAGGTTTATCTCCATTGCTGTCGAATATTCGGTACAGGATATCTTTTCTGGTCTCGAAGGTTATCTCCTTTCCCTTTCGCGTTACGGGCTCGATCTGACCTCGGAACTTGTCAAGCGTGGGGTCGTTTCTCTGTAGCTTCACCAGCCTTTCCTTATTCACCACGGCTGCTTCCGTGTTGTCCGCCACGTTTAGAGGGATGGTCTGGTGACTCTTCTTTGCTTGACTTCTTGTGGTAACAGCACATGTTTCAGGTCTCCACTCTGGATCTGGATCGTCTGCGTTTCTGGCACCATCAATGTTTCCGATGATAAGATCGTAGACAGGGGTCTTCACGCACAACGCCTTCACCTCTCCTGTCAAGTATGGGGTGTCGACACTGACTTTGGCAAGGGGGATAATCCTTACAGTTCCGTCAGCCAAAATGAGGGTGGTCCACTCCGGTAGCCTCTGGTTTTCAGCTACTAGGTCCTCTCTCACGATGACGCAACTACAACCAGTGTCTCTCAACACTTTCACTGATGCTTTGCCGACGAATCCTGACACCACCGACATATTCGGCACTTCATTCTCAGGCAGCGCAATATTTGAGACTGGTAAAAATGAAGTTCCATCGCCGACTGGGATGCGTCCATTCTTTCGGAAAGATTCAATCAGCTCCGGTGTCGCTTGCCTGTCTCTAGCTTCACAGTCACTGGATGACGTCACATCATTGGCTGATACAGCAGCGGCTCTGTGTTGAGACGTGGTACTACTTCTGCCTGCTATCCCGCGATCTTGGTTGGATCTTCTGATATTGTCGCCTCGGGGAACATCTTTAGAAGGACACCGTATCGCTTTGTGACCTTTCTTTCCACAGAGAAAACATGTCAGGTCCACCGGCTTGTATCTCGGGGTGTCTCTGACATTGTGGATTTCCTCTGCTGGTGCAGACACACGCTGCGGCTTCCTGGACCCGAACTTCATGTTGTGGGCGTCAAGGTATCTTTGAGCGAAGTCGGCCAGGGCCTTTAGGGACTGGTCTTTTTGCTCCCTGAGGAGGGCGGCCAGGTTCTTAGAACATGCGTTGAAGACTTATTCTTTGATGATGAGGTCACACAGGTCCTGGTACTCTGTTTAAGCCAGCCAGCTCTATCCATTTCTCCAGGTAGCTTCTGATTCTTTCGATGAATAGGCCGGGTGTTTCTCCTTCTTCATGCTTGCAGTTCCGAAATCGTCGCCTGTAAACCTCTTCAGTGAAGTCGTACTGTCTCAGCAGGGCGGCTTTCAACTGCGTATAATCTTCGGCTTCTTCTCTTGGCAAGCGGGTATAAAATTCAAGCGCTTTGCCAGTTAGAAGTGCACTTAGTTTGATAGACCAAGTCTCTTTCTCCAATTATTGCTATTTACGAAGCGCTCGAATCGCTCCAGATAAGCGTCCATCTTATCTGAATTTTCAATGAAAGGTGAAAGTTTTGGCGCACGGGCTGTTTGCTCTCTGCTGGCTAAGGCTGTTGCTTCAGAAGCCCTATGGCTCTGTGCCTCTATCTCCATCCGCTTTAAATGAATTTCGTGTTGTCGCTGCCTCTCCGCCTCTTCTCGCTCCTCTTCTCGTTGTCTCTGCCTCTCTTTGCTGATTCTCTGCTTCTTCTGCTTGGATTTCGAGTTTCCTAGTTTCACGTTCCATAGCTCTTTCTTCTCTCTCCTATATCTCCTTCTCTCTCTCTCTAATCTCTCCTTCTCTCTCTCTCTAATCTCTCCTTCTCTCTCTCCTTTACAAACTCGAGGAGTTGAGCTCCATCGAGTCCACATTCTTTTCCAATTTTCAGGAATGTCTCCATTTCCGATGTCGCCATCTCTGCGTTTCACTGCTGGCTGTTTTCTCCTGCTACCCTTTCCACTGAGTCAACTGAAGAGGTCCCGTCGGAGGTGCCAAAATGTTACGTGGTAGAATCGTAGTCGTAGTATAATAACGACACCAGACGCACACACGTAAGGTTCTTCTAAATAAACCTCATTCAGCTGCAATCCGTCACACGTGGCTTAAGGATGTAGACAATACTGGAGTAACAGTTCCAACAATATTTTAATTCAGCGATGCGATCTCCACACAATGCAATTCCAAATGCACAAATACTGATACAAAGTGTCTTCTGCAATGTCCACACTGCGACACAATGTTTCTCATACAGCGTCTCTCACAATGTACACGCTATACGGGCCACATACCTACGATAAACTGCGTGTCTCTACCACTGACAACGCAAGACAATGTACATCCGCGCTTCCCAGCACCAATCTTTTATAGTGTACCAATTTCTAGAATAATCCAGGAAAATCATACAACGCAACCAATCAAAATAATCTACGCAACCGAAAGTCACAAACATCGATTTAAAAAAAAAAGAACTCTCTAGAAAACCACAATAAGCTCCAAAAATTTGACTGCTCACTTCAGCCCCAAATCCTTGGTAAAATGACATCTCACAAACGTATGGTAGGCAGTTCACAACTTAGACGGAAAATTCGAGACATCTCACAATATTTCACAACGTACAAAAAAAAAAAAAAAAAAAAAAACTGATCGCTTCACGCGCACAGTAAACAACTTCTGACTAAAAGAGCGGCCTCACACTTTGATACCGAGCCTCAAAAGGTTGCCGACGCTTTGATGTTACACACACGAGGTCACTAAACAGAGCGCGATGTTGCTCTAATGCTCTGGTCTATTCTCAGCGACACAAAAATCGATCGCTTTTCTCCGTGTGACTTCGCTATAAATTTTGGAACAAACCTAGTACAATAACAAAGGAAATTCAGCCTTACGCACGAACTAAAGAAAATCCCACCGAAATGTACATGAATCGTAACCATGATAGCTCAAATAAATATCGGATCGTTTCCTACGATTAACACATGTATGCTCTCACAGGACAACACAACCACAATAGAAACAAGATTGAAATATCGCCACACTAATCCTATACAAGTACTGAGCTTGAACTATCACCACACTAATCATATACAAGTCTCTTCTTGGCTTGACTTCGCGAACTAAGATTCTATAGGGCTTGCCTACGTCGTCAGCAGGCATTTTCGTGGCTGCGGAGGCCAATCCGGGACAGGCAGGTTCGACCACAGTGGCTGCAGGGGAAGGTCTGGTCAGGGTTCTGAGTTACGACAACTCTGTTTTTTCTTCTGAGCCGCTTGTCCTTAAGGTTAGCTCTACATGTACTGCGTTTGAAATATCATAATTGATTGATTGATTGTACATTGCTTAACGTCCCGACAGCAACAAGGCTTTCTCAGGACGTGCCTGCACTGCTTGTGAAAAAAAAAACTAAACAGAACATTGAATGTATGTCACCAGCCGGTCAAATACATTAAATAAACCTAACACATGGGGCCTAAATAAAGCTAAGACCATTTAGCAACACACATCCAATATCAAGAGCTACAGGCAGTGCAGACAGTAGGGAGAGTTTTAAAAAGGCAAATACAGGTGAATGGACCTCGGGTAGACAGAAACACATGCCCCAGAATAGAGAGAAAAACTCACCCTGTGGGGCTGACCAGGGTGACCCTGAGAACTAAAAAGTACCTAACCCCACCCAAGTCCCCCAGGGCAGACCCGGGTGGGGGTTTGAAATATCATAACACTAATCCTATACATGTACTGAGCTTAAAACATCACCACACTAATCCTTTACATGTACTGAGCTTGAACTATCACCACATTAAATATCACCACACTAATCGTATACATGTACAGAGTTTAAAATATCAACACACTAATTCTTTACATGTCCCGGGCTTGAAATATCACCACACTAATCCTATACATGTACTGAGCTTGAAATATCACCACACTAATCCTATACATGTACTGAGTTTGAAATATCATCACACTAATCTTATACATGTACTGAGCTTGAAATATCACCACACTAATCGTATACATGTACTGAGCTTGAAATATCAACACTATTCCTATACATGTACTGAGCTTGAAATATCAACACATTAATCCTATACATGTACTGAGCTTGAAATATCAACACACTAATCCTATACATGTACTGAGCTTGAAATATCACCACACTAATCCTATACATGTACTGAATTTGAAATATCACTACACTAATCCTTTACATGTACTGGGCTTGAAATATCACCACACTAATCCTATACATGTACTGCGTTTGAAATATCACCACACTAATCCTATACATGTACTAATGAGCTTGAAATATCACCACACTAATCCCGTATACATTTCGCATTAAAATATATTTAGAAAGTTTTGGAGACGATATCTATTTAATGCCTGAAGATTTCAAATTCTGTCTAAACAAGAAAAAGTTTACACACTTTTGGATGCAATGCAACAAACATCATCTATTTTTTCGGTTGCGTTACCTTTAAGCTACAACCCTTTGAACACGACACCCCAAAATTGAATGTTTCAAGGTAATAATTTCAGGTGATACGGGTTGTTTATCAAGCACTGCTCACGTTTCATCTGGAGCTTTTTTAAATCCGATTGCACCATTTAAAGTGAATTTAAAGACATGCACCCCGCAAAAATATATTTTGTACCGGTTTCAGACGCATATCTCTCATTTGCCGGCTAGTAATTTAAACACTGAGTAATTTCGTGAGAAAGAGGATTAATTCTCTATCAGATGCAACCAAAAACATTCATTTAAAGCGAGAAATATGGATTGTATCGCAACGGAAGGCGACCTGCCCCCTGAAACAAAACATGTCGTTGGTCTCTTCTAAGAGGCAAATACAAACATTTTGTTTCTGAGGAATTCAAATCAGATGACATAGCGTTTCATGTGGCGTTTTTACGCCAGTCATGCTCATGACACAGCATAATAAGTTGTACCACAGATATGGGGTTGGGGGGGTGGGGGGGGGCGAGAGGGGGGAGCGAGGCGGAGAAGGGGGGGGGTAGAGAGGGGGGCGGGTAGAGAGGGGGGGGGGCGGGGTCTTCGAGGGTGAGATGTAGCTTATGACCTCGAAACATTTACTTTTCTCATCAATAACACATATTTTCACCGTCTCCTTCAGTCGCGTGTGTGTGTGTGTGTGTGTGTGTGTGTGTGTGTGTGTGTGTGTGTGTGTGTGTGTGTGTGTGTGTGTGTGTGCGTGCGTGTGTATGCGTGTGTTTAACTGTGCGTGTGCTAACGTGTGTGTAACTGTTTTATTGCTTCATGTTCGTGTGATTAGTCGACGGGCTACTTGTTTATTTGTGTTGTTTCTTTATTGTACAACCACCATTACACTTCTGAACATAGCCACTATCAAAGCAGCAGCAGAAAAGACAAAGAAAAAAAAACTGGAAATAACAGTAGCAATAACTCTTATGAAGCCACACATTCTGTAAAATTTTCCGAAAACTGTGAAGACATCAGTGATGCACGGAAAACTGCTGTCATCAACGACGAGCTCAAGAGACTCAGTGAAGACATAGCCGCCCTTCAAGAAACTCGGCTAGCGGATGGTTGCACACTAACGGAGAAGGACTATACGTTCTATTGGCAGGGGAAGAGTTGTGACAAGCGGAGATAGTACGGAGTAGGCTTTGCAGTGAGGAACTACATGCTGAGTATGGTTGAACCAGGCAGCAAGGGCTCAGAGCGACTCCTCACTCTTCGCCTCAACACCACCGAGGGCCCCGTTACCCTTGTCAGCGCGTACGCACTGACACTGCTCGCCACGCCAGACGCCAAATATGAGTTTTACGACAACATCGCAACTATCATCAGGAGTGTCCCAAGCAAGGAACAGATTGGTATCCTTGGCGACTTCAATGCCAGAGTTGGTGCAGACCACGACTCCTGGCCTCCCTGCCTCGGCCAGTTTGGTGTGGGCAAGATGAACGAGAATGGGCAGCGGCTGCTTGAGATGTGCACCTACCAGGGCCTGTGCATCACCAAATCTTACTTCAAAACCAAGACTCAACACAAGGTCTCCTGGAGACATCCGCGCTCTAAGCACTGGCACCAACTGGATCTGATCCTGGTCAGGCGCGCCAAATTGAATAACGTTCTCCACGCTCGCTCCTACCATAGCGCGGACTGCGACACAGACCAGTCTTTGGTGTGTTGCAAGATCAGACTGAAATCAAAGAAGTTCTATCGCACCAAGTATCTAGGGAACCTTGCATTGATGTCAGAAAAATGTCCCAGCCCAAACTCGTGGAACAGTTTGCAGAGGCCTTCCAAAAGGAAAGTGAAACCTCACAGCCCGGTGACTCTGACTCAACCACATCGCCGTGAGATGGCCTTAGTCGCCTGCTCGGCGTTAAACCCCAATAACTAACGAACTGACTCTGCCACAGAAAAGTGAGAAACCCTGCAGGACACCATGCACCGCACATCTTTGGCCACCATCGGGAAGAGGACCTCGAAGACACAAGACTGGTACGAGGTCAAGTCGACCGAGATGTCCCCTACCATCGTAGCCAAGCAAACCGCCCTTGCTGAGTACAAACGGTCACCCAGCAAAAAGAGCCTGCATGTTCTCAGGGCTGCCAGAAGCAAGGTCAAACAGATTGCCAGGCGCTGCGCCAACGAATACTGGACGGAGCTCAGTCAGAACATCCAGGCTGCTTCAACCCTTGCATGCCCCACAACTCAAATGTGGACAAATCCTAAGTTGACTGAAAACAAAGATGGCATGTGTACAACGCCTGCGGCATAAACACACTGCTGTACGGCAGTAAGACATGGACCACATATGCAAGACAGGAGAGAGAACTCCACACCTTCCACCTGAGAAGCATTTGCCGTATCCTGGCATATCTTGGCAAGATAGTGTGACCAACACCGAGGTCCTGTCCCATGCTGGCCTTTCCAGTATGTACACCCTGCTCAGACAACGCAGACTGCGCTTGCTCGGCCACGTTCATCGCATGGAGGATGGTCGCATCCCAATGGACATCTTCTACGGAGAACTAGCAGTTGGGAGAAGAAAAAACACTGGTCGCCTCAAGCTACGATTTGTAGATGTCTGCAAGAGGGACATGCGAGCACTGGACATTGACACTGGGTCTTGCGAACGCCTTGCGGACAACCGCGCAAAGTGGAGAAGTACCCTCCACCAACACCTCAAGTCGGGGGAAGAGAAGACGACGAAAGCAGCAGCAGACAAGCAGGCACGCAGAAAGGAGTGCAACAACTCCATCAGACCAGCTACTACGTACATTTGTGACCTTTGCAGCAGGGACTGCCACTCCCGCATTGGCCTCTACAGTCACATAAGATGCTGCTTCAAAGCCAGCTGAGCAGACAATCAGATCAGAAAAACTATGATGTATTATCTATGGTCGATTCAGACTGACAGAGGACCATACTACGACACGCACACACTAGCACACACACAGGCAAACAAACAAACACTCGCACTGTAACGCACGCAGACTTGCCCACAGTCGTACGCACAGACTCTCACGCAACAGACGCATACACCGCCACTGACTCAGACGGGCGCATTCATGCGGTAAAACAAACACACGGGCTCCCTTTGTAAAGTAACCTTTATACAGTATAAATGAAAAAGAATGACTTAAATGACTATCAATTATATACAATATTCTACTATCACACCACATACGTATCACAGTATCCTTGCCAGGCTAGGTCTTAGTCTCACGTTGCCTCCAACCTGTTTGATGTTGTGTCTGGTTACGTTGGTCCTTCTCACGTCTAGGCGTGAAAGTCCTTCGTCGTACGCTTATTGCCGTCCTGTCTCTTTGGGCACGGACGTCCTCGTTCTCGTACGGTAATCAGTTCTCACTTGGACTTGGGTGTCTTGGTCCCAGTCAGAATCACTCAGAAGAGCTGGAGGGATGACCTCACGTAGGTCCCACCTGCGACTCGACGTCTCGGCGTCCGTCTTTCCACTCTCGTTACAAGAACTCTAAATAGACAACAAAAGTCCCAACGTAACACTTGCTAAACACACAACATATTGGATCAATGAGAAACGTCACGTAACCTGGCTGATACAAATAACTCACACGTTCATTCACACACACACACGTGCTTCATAAACTATTTTCGTATCACCCCCATATCTCTGTCACTACCTTGAAACAGACTATAGCCTAACTGACACTCTTGCTATACATTACTCTATACCCTGGAAAAGACTATGCTTAACCAACCACGTACTATCTTCATAGCGGCTTAGACATACACACTTCATATTCCTTTAGTCATCTAACTCGGTAAACAACTGTATACAAAACACCGGTTACTTCACCGAATTCTAAACATACATAACTAAACCAAACCGGAACACCGCTATACAACCACATTAATCTTACCACGCGTACTGTCTTTAACTAAACAATTATCAATACTACATTTAGAAACATACCTGAAATCTAGGCTTCAGAGTCTTGGAATGCGGGCTAAGGTATCTCGCATAACGTCTGTCCTGAATGACAGTCAAGCCCCGCACTAACCAAACTAGACCTCTGACAGTCACAGCCTCCGCCTAGAACTCACTAAACAGAACTCACTACAAATCCCGTACTAACTATGTCCTACAGATTTCACGTGCCACACGGACTTTCGGCAACAAACCGTTAACAAAAACCGTACCGTACTAATCCTACTTATTAACAAAAACCGTACCGTACTAACCCTACTGTGTGGGCACTATGCACCAGCATAGAGCTTCATCACACGCATACACACAAACACACGCACACACGTACGCGCGCGCGCGCACACACACACACACGCACACACACACGCACACACACGCGCACACACACACACACACACACACACGCACTCAAGAAGACGGTGAAAATGTGTTTTATTTCAAGTTACTTGTTGAAAAGTAGCCGTTTTGATATCATTAGCGATTCACTACATCTCACCCCTGACACCTCACCCTCCCCCTCCTCCCCATTCCCCCTCTCGGTATTACGTATGTTGTGTAAAAGAAAACGCCTCATTAACTGCTCCCCAAACCATCTGACGATTTCAATTTCTTAAAAATCGTTTGCATTCTCTTCTTAGAAGAGACAAACAAATGAAAACTGCTCCATCAGTTGAAATGTTTGGAATCGGGGATAGGTGAGCTTTTCTTCCAATAGAATCCACAATTCTCGCTCAAAATGAATGTGTTTCGTTGCATTTAAAAGAGAAATGGTCCTGATAAACAACGCGTCTTCTTACGATATTACTCGGAATTAAATCACGGACTGGCGAATGGACGACAAGCGTCTGAAACGGGTACAAGTGATTTTCTAATGGGTGCATGACTTATTCAGAAAACAAACAGCAACAGTTTTTGTTTCAAATAAAAATCATTTGCAGAATTTGGAGATCAATGAATGCCTTTATAAATGGTCCAATCAGATTTACGAAGCTCCGGATGAAACGCGAGCAGTGCGTGATAAACAACGCGTCTCACATGAAATGTTACCGTGCAACGTTCGATTTTGGGGGTGTCGCGTTCAAAGGGTTGTAATATAAAGGCAACGCAACAGAAAAAAAAACCGACGCAGTTTCTTGCGTTGTATTCACAAGTGCGTAATCGTTTACTTGATGCTGTCATAATTTTAAAATCGTAAGGCATTTAAAAAAATATCGTCTCCAAAACTTTGTAAAGTTTATTTTTTAATGCGTAGTGTATAATTATGTACTGAGCTTGAAATATCGTCACATTAATCTAATATATGTACAGAGTTTGAAATATCACCACACTAATCCTATGCATGCACTCATCCTGAACTATCATGGGCAACCAATCACCCGCAATTTGTACACACACGTACAAGGGATGACCAACACTGATGTCAAATTCGAACTGGTCAGATTTCAAGTCAGTTAATGAAAACAGTATTCTCTTTTCACCATGCGCACAATGTTAAACCTGCCAATAACAGAATTGTGTGTCGGAGATCAACGGCAGATCAGTTGTACACCTACTGTGAGGAAGAACAAGAAAGAAAACTTTGACGTCAGTGGCACTCGAACACATCCAATGCCTTAGCCATTTGGCCACAACAGTAACTGACGTGAAGTTTTGATATTTAGTACTATAGAGATAGTCACTGACTGATGTCGAACGCCTTATCTATGACCACAACAGTAACTGGTGTAAAAGTGTCATATTTAGTACTACAGAGATAGTCACTGACTGATGTCAAACACCTTATTCATTTGGCCACAATAGTAACTGATGTAAAGGTGTAATATTTAGTACTACAGAGATAGTCACTGACTGATCTTAAACACCTTATCCATTTGGCCAAAATAGTAACTGATGTAAAGGTGTGATAATTAGTAATACATGTATAGAGAAGTTTCATTGACTGACGTCCAACACCTTATCGATGGCCACAACAGTAACTGATGTTTTGTTTTAGCATCCTGTATCGGAAGACAATAGAGCATATGCGCTTGCTGGGACAGTCACTGGAGTGTCCTCTCCAGGGCGCAAGCCTGGGCGAAATGTGTGAAGATCCTGGGATGCCCAGTCGTCAAGATCCCCCTCTCGGCCTCGCTGATGTAGTCCAAAGGAATGCAAAGCAGTACGTCTGGCACCTGTTTGGCTGCAGGAGCTGCCAGAACAGTGCGTGAATACAGGCAGCTGTCTGCCTTCCGGGCTCCACTCCTGATTTGAAGGGTTTACTTCCCAACATTTGGCCGTTGGATCAAGCCTGATCTCCTCCGTCCTTCAGCCGTTGGCTGTCAGAGACAGCTCATCCGCCTAGTGGTGCAGTGTGAACACCACCCCTTTACGTGGTTTAGCCCACCAGCTGAGGTGCTTTGCCGAGGTGTGGCGCTTGGAGCCAGCACGTGAGAGGTATAAAGAGATGGATAAGGAACAGTGATGCCCGTCCGTTCTATGTAGGACGGAGCTGCCGAATAGCAAAGGTAATACCTCTATCCAGTGCCCCCTACAAACCAGTAACTGATGTAAAGGTGTGATAATTAGTAATACATGTATAGAGATATTCATTGACTGACGTCCAACACTTTATCGAAGGCCACAACAATAACTGATGTAAAGGTTTCATAATTAGTAATACATGTATAGAGATAGTCACTGACTGATGTCCAACGCCTTATCCATCTGGTCACAACAGTAACTAACGTGAAGGTGTGATATTTAGTGCTATAGAGATAGTCACTGACTGACGTCCAACGCCTTATCTATGGCCACAACAGTAACTGAGGTAAAGGTGTGATATTTAGAGCTATAGAGACAGTCACAAACTGACGTTAGTACCTTTACTTTATTGCTCTAAACAAACAGAAAGTACTCAAAATGTCTTTTTACAAAGTAGAAAATGTTAGGGGCATAGGGCAGTAGAAAACCTGTTGCGTTTGTCTACTCTGACACACGGACTGTAAAATGAAGGGTACAAAAGCCGATAACGCCCCGCATGGGCGAACTTGAGCAATCCAAAGATCTTTAATGCCCGCCATGGAACTTTAATTGGACATGCTGATACTGTTTTACCACGTCATGGAGCTTTAATTGGACATGCTGAAACTGTTTTACCCCACCATGGAGCTTTAATTGGACATGTTAATACTGTTTTACCCCGCCATGGAGCTTTAATTGGACATGCTGATACTGTTTTAACCGGCCATGGAGCTTCAATTGGACATGCTGATACTGTTCTACCCCGCCATGTAGCTTTAATTGGACATGCTGATACTGTTTTACACAGCCATGGTTTAAGGGGACATGCTGATACTGTTTTACCCCGCCATGGAGCTTTAATTGGACATGCTGATACTGTTTTACCCCACCATGGAGCTTTAATTGGACATGCTGATACTGTTCTACCCCTACACGTAGATTTAATTGGACATGATGATACTGTTTTAACCCGCCATGGTTTAAGTGAACATGATGATACTGTTTTACCCCGCCATGGAGCTTTAATTGGACATGCTGATACAGTTTTACCCCGCCATGGAGCTTTAATTGGACAAGCTGATACTGTTTTAAACCCGCCATGGTGCTTTAATTGGATATGCTGATACTGTTTTACCCCGCCATGTAGCTTTAATTGGACATGCTGATACTGTTTTACCCCGTCATGGAGCTTTCATTGGACATGCTGATACTGATTTAAACGGCCATGGAGCTTTAATTGGACATGCTGATACTGTTTTACCCCGCCATGGAGCTTTAATTGGACATGCTGATACTGTTTTACCCTGCCATGGAGCTTTAATTGGACATGCTGATACTGTTTTACGCCGACATGGAGCTTTAAATGAACATGCTGATACTGTTTTAAACCCGCCATGGTGCTTTAATTGGACATGCTGATACTGTTTTACCCCACCATGTAGCTTTAATCGGACATGTTGATACTGTTCTAACCGGCCATGGATCTTTAATTGGACATGCTGATATTGTTTTACCCCGCCATGTAGCTTTAATTGGACATGCTGATACTGTTTTACTCCGCCATGGAGCTTTAATTGGACATGCTGATACTGTTTTACTCCGCCATGTAGCTTTAATTGGACATGCTGATACTGTTTTACCCCGCCATGGAGCTTTAATTGGACATGCCGATACTGTTTTAAACCCGCCATGGTGCTTTAATTGGACATGCTGATACTGTTTTACACTGCCATGGTTTAATTGGACATGCTGATACTGTTTGACCCCGCCGTGTAGCTTTAATTGGACATGCTGATACTGTTTTACGCCGCCATGTAGCTTTAATTGGACATGCTGATACTGGACATGCTGATAATTGTTTTCCCCTTCCATGGAGCTTTAATTTAACATGCTGTTACCGTTTTACCCCGCCATGGAACTTTAACCGGATATGCTGATACTGTTTTACCCCACCATGGTTTAAGTGGACATGCTAATAGAGTGCGTTGTATTTTGTTTTTGTACTTTTTATAAATTCCATTTTTGTAATTAGTTATTTTTTGTACATTAGTTTTTGTTAAGCGCCTAGAGCTCTAATCTGAGGTTAGGCGCTATACAAGTACTCATTATTATTAATACAGCTTTACCCCGCCATGGAGCTTTAATTGGGCATGCTGATACTGCTTTACCCCGCTGTGGAGCTTTAATTGGACATGCTGATACTGTTTTACCCGCCATGGAGCTTTAATCGGACATGCTGATACTGTTTTACCTAGCCATGGAGTTTTAATTGGACATGCTGATACTGTTTTACCCCGCCATTGAGTTTTAATTGGACATGCTGATACTGTTTTAACCGGCCAAGGAGCTTTAATTGGACATGCTGATACTGTTTTACCCCGCCATGGAGCTTTAATAGGACATGCTGATACTGTTTTTCCCCGCCATGGAACTTTAATCGGATATGCTGATACTGGACATGCTGATACTGTTTATCCACGCCATGGAGTTTTAATTGGACATGCTGATACTGTTTTACCCCGCCATGGAGCATTAATCGGACATGCTGATACTGTGTTACCCCGCCATGGAGATTTAATCGGACATGCTGATACTGTTTACCCCGCCATGGAACTTTAATCGGATATGCTGATACTGTTTTACCCCGCCATGGTTTAAGTGGACATGCTGATACTGTTTTCCCCGCCATGGTTTAATTGGACATGATGAAACTGTTTTACCCTGCCCGCCTTGGAGCTTTAATTGGACATGATGATACTGTTTTACCCCGCCATGGAGCTTTAATTGGACATGCTGATACTGTTTTACCCAGTCATGTAGCTTTAATTGGACATGCTGATACTGTTTTACCCCGCCATGGAGCTTTAATTGGACATGCTGATACTGTTTTAACCGGCCATGGAGCTTTAATTGAACATGCTGATACTCTTTTACCCCGACATGTAGCTTTAATTGAACATGCTGATACTGTTTTACCCCGACATGTAGCTTTAATTGGACATGCTGATACTGTTTTACCCCGCCATGGAGCTTTAATTGGATAAGCTGATACTGTTTTACCCCGCCATGGAAATTTAATTGGACATGCTGATACTGTTTTACCCCGCCATGGAGCATTAATTGGACATGCTGATACTGTTTTAAACCCGCCATGGAGCTTTAATTGGACATGCTGATACTGTTTTACCCCTCCATGTAGCTTTAATCAGACATGATGATACTGTTTTATCCGGCCATGAAGCTTTAATTGGACATGCTGATACTGTTTTACCCCGCCATGTAGCTTTAATTGGACATGCTGATATTGTTTTAAACCCGCCATGGTGCTTTAATTGGACATGCTGATACTGTTTTACCCCGCCATGTAGCTTTATTCGGACATGCTAATACTGTTTTAACCGGCCATGGAGCTTTAATTGGACATGCTGATACTGATTTACCCCGCCATGTAGCTTTAATTGGACATGCTGATACCGTTTTACCCCGCCATGTAGCTTTAATTGGACATGCTGATTCTGTTTTACCCCGCCATGGAGCTTTAATTGGACATGCTGATACTGTTTTACCCCGCCATGGAGCATTAATTGGACATGCTGATACTGCTTAAAACCCGCCATGGTGCTTTAATTGGACATGCTGATACTGTTTTACCCCGCCATGTAGCTTTAATCAGACATGATGATACTGTTTTAACCGGCCATGGAGCTTTAATTGGACATGCTGATACTGTTTTACCCCGCCATGTAGCTTTAATTGGCCATGCTGATACTGGACATGCTGATACTGTTTTACCCCGCCATGGAGCTTTAACTGGACATGCTGATACTGTTTTTACCGGTCATGGAGCTTTAATCGTACAAGCTGATACTGTTTTACCCCGGACTGGAGCCTTAATTGGACATGCTGATACTGTTTTACCCCGCCATGTAGCTTTAATCGGATATGCTGATACTGCTTTACCCCGCCATGTAGCTTTAATTGGACATGCTGACACTGTTTTACCCCGCCATGTAGCTTTAATCGGATATGCTGATACTGTTTTACCCCGCCATGGAGCTTTAATCGGACATGCAGATACTGTTTTACCCCGCCATGGAGCTTTAATCGGACATGCTAATACTGTTTTACCCCGCCATGGAGCTTTATTTGGACATGCTGATACTTTTTTACCCCGCCATGTAGCTTTAATTGGACATGCTGATACTGTGTTACCCCGCCATGGGGCTTTAATCAGACATGCTGATACTGTGTTACCCCGCCATGGGGCTTTAATCGGATATGCTGATACTGTTTTACCACGCCATGGTTTAAGTGTACATGCTGATACTGTTTTACCCCGCCATGGTTTAAGTGGACATGCTGATACTGTCTTACCCCGCCATGGTTTAAGTGGACATGCTGATACTGTTTTACCCCGTCATGGTTTAAGTGGACATGCTGATACTGTTTTACCCCGCCCGTCTTGGAACTTTAATTGGACATGCTGATACTGTTTTACCCCGCCATGGACCTTTAATCGGACATGCTGATACTGTTTTACCCAGCCATGTAGCTTTAATTGGACATGCTGATACTATTTTACCCCGCCATGGAACTTTAATTGGACATGCTGATACTGTTTTAACCGGCCATGGAGCTTTAATTGGACATGCTGATACTGTTTTACCCCTCCATGGAGCTTTAATTGGATATGCTGATACTGTTTTACCCCGCCATATAGCTTTAATTGGACATGCTGATACTGTTTTAACCCGCCATGGAGCTTTAATTGGACATGCTGATACTGTTTTACCCCGCCATATAGCTTTAATTGGACATGCTGATACTGTTTTACCCCGCCCTGGAGCTTTAATTAGACTTGCTGATATTGTTTTTTCCCGCCATGAAGCTTTAATTGGACATGATGATACTGTTTTACCCCGCCATGGAGCGTTAATTGGACATGATGATACTGTTTTACCCCGCCATGAAGCTTTAATTGGACATGCTGATACTGGACATGCTGATACTGTTTTACCCCTCCATGGAGCTTTAATTGGACATGCTGATACTGTTTTAACCAGCCATGGAGCTTTAATTGGACATGCTGATACTGTTTTACCCCGCACTGGAGCTTTAATTGGACATGCTTATACTGTTTTAACCGGTAATGGAGCTTTAATCGGACAAGCTGATACTGTTTTACCCCGCCATGGAGCTTTAATTGGACATGCTGATACTGTTTTACCCCGCCATGGAGCATTAATTGGACATGCTGATACTGCTTAAAACCCGCCATGGTGCTTTAATTGGACATGCTGATACTGTTTTACCCCGCCATGTAGCTTTAATCAGACATGATGATACTGTTTTAACCGGCCATGGAGCTTTAATTGGACATGCTGATTCTGTTTTACCCCGCCATGGAGCTTTAACTGGACATGCTGATACTGTTTTTACCGGTCATGGAGCTTTAATCGGACAAGCTGATACTGATTTACCCCGCACTGGAGCTTTAATTGGACATGCTGATACTGTTTTACCCCGCCATGTAGCTTTAATCGGATATGCTGATACTGCTTTACCCCGCCATGTAGCTTTAATTGAACATGCTGATACTGTTTTACCCCGCCATGGAGCTTTAATTGGACAAGCTGATACTGTTTTACCCCGCCATGGAGCTTTAATTGGACAAGCTGATACTGTTTTACCCCGCCATGGAGCTTTAATTGGACATGCTGATACTGGACATGCTGATACTGTTTTACCCCTCCATGGAGCTTTAATTGGACATGCTGATACTGTTTTAACCGGCCATGGAGCTTTAATTGGGCATGCTGATACTGTTTTACCCCGCACTGGAGCTTTAAATGGACATGCTTATACTGTTTTAACCGGTAATGGAGCTTTAATCGGACAAGCTAATACTGTTTTACCCCGCCATGAAGCTTTAATTGGACATACTGATACTGTTTTACCCCGCCATGTAGCTTTAATTGGACATGCTGATACTGGACATGCTGATACTGTTTTACCCCGCCATGGAGCTTTAACTGGACATGCTGATACTGTTTTTACCGGTCATGGAGCTTTAATCGGACAAGCTGATACTGTTTTACCCCGCACTGGAGCTTTAATTGGACATGCTGATACTGTTTTACCCCGCCATGTAGCTTTAATCGGATATGCTGATACTGCTTTACCCCGCCATGTAGCTTTAATTGAACATGCTGATACTGTTTTACCCCGCCATGTAGCTTTAATCGGATATGCTGATACTGTTTTACCCCGCCATGGAGCTTTAATCGGACATGCTAATACTGTTTTACCCCGCCATGGAGCTTTATTTGGACATGATGAAACTGGACATGCTGATACTGTTTTACCCCGCCATGGAGATTTAATTCGACATGCTAATACTGTTTTACCCAGCCATGTAGCTTTAATTGGACATGCTGATACTGTTTTACCCCGCCATGGAGCGTTAATTGGACATGCTGATACTGTTTTAGCCGGCCATGGAGCTTTAATTGGACATGCTGATACTGTTTTACCCTGCCATGGAGCTTTCATTGGATATGCTGATACTGTTTTACCCCGCAATGGAGCTTTAATTGGACAAGCTGATACTGTTTTACCCCGCCATGGAGCTTTAATCAGACATGCTGATACTGTGTTACCCCGCCATGGGGTTTTAATCGGACATGCTGATACTGATTTTCCCCGCCATGAAACTTTAATCGGATATGCTGATACTGTTTTACCCCGCACTGGAGCTTTAATTGGACATGCTGATACTGTTTTGCCCCGCCATGTAGCTTTAATCGGATATGCTGATACTGCTTTACCCCGCCTTGTAGCTTTAATTGGACATGCTGATACTGTTTTACCCCGCCATGGAGCTTTAATTGGACATGCTGATTCTGTTTTACCCCGCCATGGAGCTTTAATTGGACATGCTGATACTGTTTTACCCCGCCATGGAGTTTTAATTGGACATGCTGATACTGTTTTACCCCGCCATGGAGCTTTAATTGGACATGCTGATACTGTTTTACCCCGCCATGGAGCTTTAATTGGACATGCTGATTCTGTTTTACCCCGCCATGGAGCTTTAATTGGACATGCTGATACTGTTTTACCCCGCCATGGAGCTTTAATTGGACATGCTGATACTGTTTTACCCCGCCATGGAGCTTTATTTGGACATGATGAAACTGGACATGCTGATACTGTTTTACCCCGCCATGGAGATTTAATTCGACATGCTGATACTGTTTTACCCAGCCATGTAGCTTTAATTGGACATGCTGATACTGTTTTACCCCGCCATGGAGCATTAATTGGACATGCTGATACTGTTTTACCCCGCCATGGAGATTTAATTCGACATGCTGATACTGTTTTACCCAGCCATGTAGCTTTAATTGGACATGCTGATTCTGTTTTACCCCGCCATGGTTTAAGTGGACATGCTGATACTGTTTTACCCCGCCATGGAGCTTTAATTGGACATGCTGATACTGTTTTACCCCGCCATGGAGCATTAATTGGACATGCTGATACTGTTTTAACCGGCCATGGGGATTTAATCGGACATGCTGATACTGATTTTCCCCGCCATGAAACTTTAATCGGATATGCTGATACTGTTTTACCCCGCCATGGTTTAAGTGGACATGCTGATACTGTTTTACCCCGCCATGGAGCTTTAATTGGATATGCTGATACTGTTTTACCCCGCAATGGAGCTTTAATTGGACAAGCTGATACTGTTTTACCCCGCCATGGAGCTTTAATCAGACATGCTGATACTGTGTTACCCCGCCATGGGGATTTAATCGGACATGCTGATACTGATTTTCCCCGCCATGAAACTTTAATCGGATATGCTGATACTGTTTTACCCCGCCATGGTTTAAGTGGACATGCTGATACTGTTTTACCCCGCCATGGTTTAAGTGGACATGCTGATACAGTCTTACCCCGCCATGGTTTAAGTGGACATGCTGATACTGTTTTACCCCGTTTTGGTTTAAGTGGACATGCTGATAATGTTTTACCCCGCCCGTCTTGGAGCTTTAATTGGACATGCTGATACTGTTTTACCCCGCTATGGAGCTTTAATCGGACATGCTGATACTGTTTTACCCAGCCATGTAGCTTTAATTGGACATGCTGATACTGTTCTACCCCGCCATGGAACTTTAATTGGACATGCTGATACTCTTTTAACTGGCCATGGAGCTTTAATTGGACATGCTGATACTGTTTTACCCCGCCATGGAGCTTTAATTGGACATGCTGATACTGTTTTCCCCCGCAATGGATCTTTAATTGGACAAGCTGATACTGTTTTACCCCGCCATGGAGCTTTAACTGGACATGCTGATTCTGTTTTACCCCGCCATATAGCTTTAATTGGACATGCTGATACTGTTTTAACCCGCCATGGAGCTTTAATTGGACATGCTGATACTGTTTTACCCCGCCATATAGCTTTAATTGGACATGCTGATACTGTTTTACCCCGCCCTGGAGCTTTAATTGGACTTGCTAATATTGTTTTTCCCCGCCATGAAGCTTTAATTGGACATGCTGATACTGTTTTACCCCGCCATGGAGCGTTAATTGGACATGCTGATACTGTTTTACCCTGCCATGGAGCTTTAATTGGACATGCTGATACTGGACATGTTGATACTGTTTTACCCCGCCATGGAGCTTTAATTGGACATGCTGATACTGTTTTAACCGACCATGGAGCTTTAATTGGATATGCTGATACTGTTTTACCCCGCACTGGAGCTTTAATTGGACATGCTTATACTGTTTTAACCGGTAATGGAGCTTTAATCGGACAAGCTGTTACTGTTTTACCCCGCCATGGAGCTTTAATTGGACATGCTGATACTGTTTTACCCCGCCATGTAGCTTTAATTGGACATGCTGATACTGGACATGCTGATACTGTTTTACCCCGCCATGGAGCTTTAACTGGACATGCTGATACTGTTTTTACCGGTCATGGAGCTTTAATCGGTCAAGCTGATACTGTTTTACCCCGCACTGGAGCTTTAATTGGACATGCTGATACTGTTTTACCCCGCCATGTAGCTTTAATCGGATATGCTGATACTGCTTTACCCCGCCATGTAGCTTTAATTGGACATGCTGATACTGTTTTACCCCGCCATGGAGGTTTAATCGGACATGCTAATTCTGTTTTACCCCGCCATGGAGCTTTATTTGGACATGCTGATACTGGACATGCTGATACTGTTTTACCCCGCCATGGAGCTTTAATTGGACATGCTGATACTGTTTTACACCGCCATGGAGCTTTAATTGGACATGCTAATACTGTTTTACAGTTTGTGCAATCGCGCCTACCCGGCGGCCCCCATAGAAACACCCGCGGCAGCCCGGGCCTGTTGACAAGCTCCACTTGATCTGGGTAGAGAGTCAGCATGGACAGTGTCAGTCCTGTCAGCGCCACGGCCTCGGACTGTGTTCTCAGTTCCACAGTGCGACGTGGGGTGGTCACCGTCGGTATCTCAACTGTGGTTGCCGGGCCACAGAACCTGAGACAGCAGGCACAATGAGTGAAGCTCGAGCAAACAGGAAGGAAAGGATGAAATGAAAAACAACAAACAACGCAAGTGCCAAAGTGGCAACACACATGCGCACAATAATACTGACTTTGCACACCGCCTGTTCCACCCATGTGAACCACACGTACCCAGACAGATAACTCTCATCAACATTACATAACCGTCAACGAACAAAACGCTTTATGTATGCAGTACATTTTCAGCGGCGTAGAAACCGGGAGAGGGTGATGGATGGAAGGGGTCTGGCCCTATTCCGATGAAAAAGACCCCCTCCCCCTCCCCATCCCCCCCTACCCCCCACCCATATTTTTAAAGAGTGTTTTTTCTTTGGAACAAAAACGATAACGCACTCGGCTCCGACAGACCACAGCAAGACATGGATCGAGCATGATAGTTCAAGGGTGGTGCCAGAATAGCTTGGCGCATAGGCGCGATGCTATTCTGGCACCACCCTTGAACTATCATGCTCGATTTGTCTCTAAAATTGTAATACAGTCCTACAGAGGGCAACTTCAAAATTTGAGGATTTCGGTTCTGGGGTAGAATGCGTTCAGATTTTTATCGTCTGGTTTTTACATAAGGTAGGACTGTCGCTGGAGAACCCCCCACCCACCCCCACCACCCCCCCACCCCCCGCCACTTTCCCCCCACCTCGTCCCCCCCCCTTCCCCCCCCCCTGCCTCGTTGCTTGTTCTTTTTTCTTTCTTTTTTTCTTTTTTTTTTTTTGGGGGGGGAGGGGATGTGAGGCTGGAAAGTAACTTGTCAGCCCCCCCCCCCCAATGTAAAGTATCTTCCTATGCCACTGTATCTTGAATGCTGGTACAAACTCTGTGTCAGGCCCACCCGCGTGATATTTGTCGCGCACCTAAAGATCTGTAAAGTAATGATTTCACCGTCAACCTGACACATCGTTTTGACATAGACACGAACTCACTCAAAACATCCCAGCGTCTGGTGCAAAGCGAGAAGTTGTTCATCATTACATCGGCTGTCTGTTGTCAGTCTGAAGTGTACCGCTACAGCCGGTCATTACGCTCACAAACACGTTTAGTTTTAAACTACAAAGCTCAAACATCTCACTTTGAGCCATGGCCTTTTTGCCTCTCGTTAACCCGGTGTTTTGGACCAGATCATTAGTAACAAATGCAACCATTACTTTGTACCAGCTGCTATTTGTTTACACCAAAACAAGACAACGCTGTTGACTTTTAGTATCATCAGCTAATTTCTTTGTCAAGCAAGTATCCGTTTGTAATCACACAAGTTCAATGTCTTTGATTGACCACCATTCCAACAGCGTCCACAGACATTCCAGTATGACGTCATTTCTAAAGAACATAAGCCGTCTGCTGACTGCCAAGCTTTAAGAACATATCACACTTGTCAGTTACAAGTCAGTTACTTGTTATTTTTTACCAATATGTAAAGACGCACTGTATAAATATTAGCCTAACGATAGCGGTCGCCAGTCACTTGGCTGAGGGACGCACCAAAAACCATTTAAGTTATTACCGTCTTATTTTACACGCACATTACCAGTACAAAGTACATTATAAAAAAAAATCATTTTGTCATACTTCATGTTTCACTTTATATATTTACCCAGATGTCATTTTCTGCGTGCAACTTTTGGCACTTAGTCATATACATTATATGACTTCATTTCGATCATTTACAAACAGTTGTACACACCCAAGATCAACTTCTGATTGAATCGAGTGAGAATGCAACCTCCTGGATTTTTCCAAAGAAGCAAACCACACAATATTTTCAGAATAATTCCTTTGATTATCTGACAAAATATTGACTGCTGGATTTCGTCCATATTTTGTGCGAGTCAAATAGCGATGAGTTGGTTTCCATTCACTTGCACCATTATTCTTTTTGCTTTCACTTCTGCCATGTTTTGAACAGATTATGGAGACAAAATGACGTAATAACTGGACGGACATAATAAGATTACAACACTACGTCACACTGCTGTGATGTCAGGCTGCCAGATGAGACGTTTGTAAACATAATGAATCACTGAATGCAACGTTCCGAATGTTGACATTTGTTTGACACAAAAGGCGCCATCGTTTTCTAAACGTTTTAGCACTGACAGCCCATTGAGCAAAGGCCATCGGCCCGACGTCGGGATCAGCCGCCGTTGGTCCGCGCACGGCTGTGCGCGGACCAAGGGAGGCCGACGTCGGCCATTGCAGCTACCGTTTGTTATACAGACCAAGACGGCCAGACACAGCTAGCATTTTCAATCCGATGAGAGATGGAATGCACATAACCGGACTATGAACAGTATACCTGCTGTTTGTTTACATTGCAAATCTCAATAAGACAACAGACAATTTCCAGAAGTAGCACTGCGTCTCTTTGGACGAACATAGTGGATTAAAAGCCCGGACAAACATGCGATCGCATGTTTGTCCGGGCTTTAAATACACTATTTGCGTCCAAAGACGCACAGTTTGGGGCCGACTTGTGGAAACAAGTTGAGTTGGTAAATTTGTAGCATCAGCATTAGTATTAAGTGAGTCTGTTCAGTCCTGTGTAAGCGCGAAAGTTCATTAGCTTTGCCTACTTTACCAGTTCCACAGTATTCGATGCTGCCCATCTTTTGACATCATTTGCTAGGAACGTACAGTGTCTTTTGTTCGCCAATCAAAGTAAACATTTACCGCTGAAAAATGAGTGAGCCTAAATAGGAGGACAATCCCGTAAAATAACGTTGTCTTTATTTTCACGTTCATTTGGTTTTGCCATGCTGCATGACGTGTGTGTTTGGAGGTTGTTTGTATAGTGTAGTAACCCCGCTCTGAAACAACCGCCAAACACACACAGGAATTGACAAGTTGAACGTGTGACAGACATTGTTTGTATAGTGTAGTAACTCCGTTCTGAAACAAACTCCAAACACACACAGGAATTGACAAGTTGACCGTGTGACGACATTGTTTCGACATGAGTTAACCCTTTGCGTGTCGGTAGCGGATTTAGTCTCTTTCAAGAATCATCGCCACTAAAACCGCTACCGACACGCAAAGGATTCATTCTGGGCGGTTGTGTCAACTTTCGTTTGAATTTATCAGTGGGATTTCATCTAGCGTGTGAGGAAATGCACAGGTTTAGCCATTGTTTTAGGCTGACAGGTATTCTTTGTTTGAATACTTTTGGCGCAAAGGCATGGGGTGATTTTTGCTAAGTGGTCATGTTTTCCACCGAAAAGTCAAACGGTCTATCTAGTCCTCATCGGTACCAACGGGGTGCATCGCCAGGGACAGCCATATGAACGCAAGTCGTTTTCAAGATAAAACGTTGCGTGCAATAACTGAAGCAAACTCGTGTGTGTGTGCGTGTGCGTGTGTGTGTGTGTGTGTGTGTATGTGTGTGTGTGTGTGTGTGTGTGTGTGTGTGTGTAAGTGTGTAAGTGCGTAAGTAGGCCTATGTGTGCTGTTGCTGGGGGGGGGGGAGGGGTCCAACGTTTTGTTTATGGCCTTCAACCTGACACGTAAGGCCGAAAAAACAAAAAGCAGGGGGATCGAGTGGAAAAGGGAGGTAAGCGCGCCAAGCGTGATCCAGCGGGACACCTACTACTTTCTCACCACCCCAACTGCATGTATCTAACCACCCACCTGTATCTCACCACCCCACCCGTATCTAACTACTCCACCTGTATCTAACCACTCCACCTGTATCTAACCACCTCAACTGTATCTCAAAGCAGACAAGAAGCTGAGCGTCTGACCAAAACCCACCTGGC
This sequence comes from Semisulcospira habei, assembly GCA_036245525.1. NCBI lineage: Eukaryota > Metazoa > Mollusca > Gastropoda > Semisulcospiridae > Semisulcospira > Semisulcospira habei. The sequence goes on from BTPG01000004.1 coordinate 36,374,214, forward strand.
CACTAATCTCTCGTACAGGTCTTGTGTCATGCTGGGGTCGGAGCCGTTGTCAGTGACGGCTCTCTGCCACCAGACGCTGCTCTCCGTCATCCTGTCGGAACAAAGACATCGCTCTACAGCGGCGGCAGCCGCAGTGGGACCTGTAGCCACCCCGACACACTGGCACAGTGCCTGCAACACACTCACGCACACACACACACACACACACACACACACACACCGCACAGAATAGTCTTGGTGAATGGGACGTGCTTTCAAAACAAGCCTAGAAGCAACATTGATACGATAAATGTGTAGAACTTTTCATACCATCGCTCGACGACAGACCGACCCTTTAGCCAGCTCCGGGATGCTGAACATCTGGTGTTCACAGTGCTTCACGGGAAATAACGTGAATGTAGACTACTAGTATCCCAATGCGCACGCTCGTGCGCGGGTCAACGACGGCTGACGTCGGCCCGATGGCTTTGTGCTCATTGGAATAGTAAAGCACGCTGTACTGTCGACTGGGGCCGCAAATAGCTAGGTTAGAGATAGTATATAGGAGAATACAACCCCACCCATTTAAGAAACAATTGATTTATTTAATCCTTTCCGTAAATAAACAAACGCACTTGACCAAATACATTTAACAGATTTATCTGCCCAGTCAGGTCCCCCAACCCCTTGGAAACAAAAGGCTAGTTAAAATATCTTCCCGAGAAATAGTGACTACCGTACTGACACACACCCCACCACTCAATGCTGTCAGAGTTGGCCTTCCTGAGAATACTTCCTGTTTATACCACCATGGTAAACAATAGTCTTCTATGGCCAAATAGTGTATGTGTGTCTCTCTCTCTCTCTCTCTCTCTCTCTCTCTCTCTCTGCACATACAAAATAGTATATTAGTGAGCCCTGCGACACCTATGTCAGTAATACCGTATCGATACTTCTAAATCAGGGTAAATTACATACGTAATTACGCTAATGACACCTATGTCAGTAATACCGTATCGATAGTTTTAAATCAGGGTAAATTACATAGGCTACTTTTCAGAATTTCCAATCTCCCGTTATCCCAATTCTCAGTGCAAAGAATGTATCTGATTCACCACATAATGCCCTCTTAACAAACTGCATAATACACCTCCCCCCTCCCCTTAAAACGTCACCACCCACCGCACTCCACCATACAATAAACAATAGGCAAGCACAGGGCCACACAATTAACAGTGCGCTGATTCAGTCACTGCTAAACAAACTGCGTAATACACCCACCCCCCCCCTTAAACGTCACCACCCTCCGCACTCATCCATACAATGTCACAATAAACAATAGACCAGCACACGGCGACAATGCGCCGATTCACTTCTAAACAAACTGACCTACTTTCGCAGTCCACCATACAATTGACATGGCCACACAATCGACAGTGCGCGCTCCAGGAAATATATACATAACCTCAGACTAGTAAACAGCCACCTTCGTTCAGGCGCGTTATGATTGGACCTGTTCTGAAAGATCGTTATGCACCGAACTTGTCTTGGTATTCACCCGACTTGAGTCAATATGTACGAGACCAAACACAATATTCATACAGGAATTTTTAATTTTTTTAACTATGTACCAGACCCTACACAATATTCAAAAAGAAATGTATAATTTTTTTAATTATGTGTTCACTATATGGTTTTCTTTCATATATTCAAATAGCCAGCGGCTCCACACGCCCACAATTTTTTTTTTCTTACACAGAGAGAGCCCCGTCATAAATTCAGTAATTATATACATTACCCCTCACTCATTTAGATCTGTGTTTATAACAACATAACAAGCATTGACTAAAGATTGTGGGCGGGCGGGGGAAAAAAACCCACTCTATGTATAAACACCATGAAGTCTTCACAGACACAGAGCCAAAATGAGTTTGCAACCTGTTGGAAAACAGAGAAAGCTTTAAGATAAGGCCCTTCTTGTGAGTAGACTAAAGGGTATTTAGTGTTGACTTCTGCGCAGGCCAGCCCTAACAGGACTTGTGACACATGCACTCATGCTAGCCTACTCACCTGTAACTCAAAGCTGCCTCCTATTGGCACGTCAATCTCAGTCGCGTCTGCGCGGCCCCCATAACCCGCCCGTCAGTCACTGAGGGCCGTCCATATGATTACACCCGAACTAACCACGGCCTGCGCATGAGGCATAAATTCTCATGAGTCGCAGGGCTTCGCATGAAAATCTATGCCTCATGCTAGCCTACTACCCGTAACTCAGTCAACGCCTCCCGCACGTCAATCTCGCATCTGCTGTGCATGAGGCAATAGATTTCTCTGTCCCACCCAAGGCATAACCCGCTCAGGGCCTCAGGGCCAGTCATGATCACGGCCTCGGTGCTGTGGACGAACGAACTATGTTAGGCTAGTTTTGCCTGAAAGATTTTACAGTCGTCTGTGCAGTCATTTTGAAAATGATGTGTTGAATGCAAGATGTGTTTTGCTAGGAAGGATTTATGTGTTTTGTTAAGAAACATCTTGTAAACCAAAAGATAAGTTTTGTTTTAATCATATTGCAGACGGTTACTTGTATTAAAATTATATTTTGTATTAAAATGGACTTAATGACGCACGATTCACATTGCGGCCTATTTTGTGGCGCCACTTCGTGTGGGAAGACTGAATTTGTTCTTAACCTCTTACAAACAAGATACCTTCATCATTTCGAAAACATTGTAATATTTTGTCCAACAATCAAACACAACAAAGCTTATCACAACCGTTTATTTATTTGGACTGACAGCAATATCTATTTAGTAGACCCTGAAAAAAAACTGAATGATTACCTGCTATATTTTTACAAGCAATTTGAAGGACAGCCAACATTGTTCATAGTCGATGACTGTTCTGCAGAGAAAGACATTGTCAAAAAGAGAAACATATTAGCAGAACTTGCCTTCAGTGGCAGACATGCAAACATAAGTGTATGGATTCTCACTCAGAAATATAATGCTGTACTGAAAGATTTTCGAGAACAGTTAAAGTTTATCTGTTTGTTTTACTGTAAGGACCGTGACAGCTTTGAAGACTGTCTCAGAGAGAACGATGTCATTCCAAATAAGCAAGAACGGGATGATGTAAAAAATAAACTGAAATCAACTAAGCATCTAAAGCTCATTTTAAAGACAGATCAACCTACAGGGTATGGGTTAGTGAATTAATTTATACTTTTGGGTTTGTCTTTAAAAATGACAGACAGACAAAATTGGCCTATTAGTGAAATCATAGATATTACACATTGCTTTAAAGATGTTAAATATGAAAGCCAGCTTAATAATAGAGAGTCACCTGGTAATTTATTTATGTTACCAACAACAGTGTATATGTCTGGTAATATAACTTTATGTGTTGATAATCCATTTATTAAAAAAATAACTGTTGATATTAAGACACAATCATTTACTGTTAACGAATATTACGATGGTTGGTTTACTAAATTGTGTAGTAATTTAGCAAAAGAACTATATAAAATAAATTTATATTTTAACGATATTACATTTAATAAAATGGTATTACACATACAATAATGATGATTGAGTCAGTGTGTAAACAAATCTGTTTTGTAGGAGTTACAGTCAATAAAGTGCCATTTTCATTATATAATTTTCTATTTATTTTTTTGTCGGACAAATAAAAAAGATGGACAACCGTCAAAGATTAAGAAACGTGTTTCACACAACTGACTTACCTATATATAATATTTACAATGTCTATGAATCAATAGAAAGATCTTTTTTAGTCATACAAAATAACCTTCTTTCTGATAGTGTAAAGATTCAGATTGTTGCAAAAATAGAATTTGTCAGAGATGTTGGTGAAGTTATTGTAACGTATATCTCGACAAGGCAGCACACAGTTAATTCGAGAAGAGAACTAGAGAAAGTGTTTAGAGAAAGATTGTTACCAGACTTCCATGAAGCAATTGACAGAGCAGAAATGCAAGGGTCTGGCTGGCATGAAGGCCTTGTACATGAACTACAACTAAAGCAGTCAAGATATCATCCTATTTTAGGCAAATCATGGATACCACTACCAAAAGAGGTTGTAGACAAAAAGGGTGTGGTCAATATTCAGAACAATGATAATTTCTGTTTTATGTGGTGTGTGCTTGCCAAACTGCATTTTGTAAAAACAAAACCTGAACATGTATCTAACTATACCAATTTTATAAATGAACTCAACTTCAGTGGCATTGAGTTCCCTGTTAAAATAGAGGACATAGACTTGTTTGAAAAACTAAATCCTGGTATATCCGTGAATGTGTTTGTATGGGATAATCAATCTGAGAATAAGTTACAGCCAATTAGAGTATCTCCAATTGCCCCAACCTATGGGCAGCCAGAAGATAAACATGTTGATATGTTACTAATAAGCTCTGGTGATAACTTTCACTACACAATTATTAGGAGTATGTCACGACTAATTCATAATCATGTATCAAAACACAATGGCAAACAGGAAATATGTAAAAGATGCTTACAAAGGTTCTCCTGTATAAAAGTGGCACATAAGCATACCCAGCACTGTAGGTCGGCTGATGACATTCAAACAATACTTAGGTATCCAGATCCTGGCAGCAAGGTTTATTTCAAGAACTATGTTAATCAACAAAAGCTGCCATTTGTAGTATACGCAGATTTTGAATCACTCGTTGTTCCATATGAGGGTCCAGTTCCAGAGTCATTACCAAAGACTATAAAATTGAGTGACCAAGTGGTGTGTTCTTTTGGATACATTATTGTTAGGTCAGACGGTCTTCATTCAGAACCTGTTATCTACAGGGGTGAAAATGCAGCATGTCTGTTTTTAACAGAAATGAGACATCTGTATAGTCAGGTAGTACAATATCTCACAACATGTCAGATGCCTTTAGTAATGACAGAAGAAGACAAACTAAAATTTGATACAGCTGAGACGTGTTGGATTTGTGAACAGCCTCTGGGGGGTGATAAAGTTCGTGACCATGATCACATAACTGGATGTTACAGAGGTGCTGCACATAACAATTGTAACTTGTTATTAAAAATAGATCCTAAGACATACAAGTTACCAATCTTTTTCCACAATCTGAAGGGATATGATTCACACATTATCATGCAGGCTGTGGATGAGTCTTACAGAAACATAAGTTGTATTGCTCAGACAACTGAGAAATACTTGACTTTTAGGTTAGACAAATTATCATTTTATGACTCTATGCAACATCTGCCTTTAGGGTTGGCTAGTCTAGCAGAAGGACTGACTGAGTATCCAATAACAAGTAAATATTTTGAGCCAGACTTGATTAAAAAAGGTGTTTATCCATATGAGTACATCAGTGACTGGGTAGTGTTTGAAGAAAGGAGACTGCCTCCAAAAGAGAAATTTTATTCTACACTAACTGGCAAAGGTATTTCTGACTCTGATTACCAGCACACACTTGATGCATGGGGTAAACTAGGATGTCAGACAATTGGTGACTACCATGACCAGTACTTGAAAGCTGACGTTTGCTTGCTAGCAGACGTATTCGAAAGTTATCGTGAAAAGGGTTTGTTACATTACAGTCTTGACCCAGCTTGCTACATCACTAGTCCTGGCATGACATGGGATGCATTTTTGAAATCCAGTAAGATATTTATAGACCTGTTGTCTGATCGTACGATGGGTGAAATGGTGGAACGCGGATTGAGGGGGGGCATTAGTTTAGCAGCAAATAATTATGCCAAGGCAAATAATAAATATCTTGACGACTTTGACCCCTCAATGTCAAGGTCATTTATTACGTACGTGGACGCTAACAATTTGTACGGATTCGCGATGTGTGAATTGTTGCCATTAAAAAACTTTTGTTTGTATGATTTGTCACAGTATGGCATAAAAAAATTAACAAAATATATTATGGATCGAGGTCAAAATGATGAAAAGGGTTGGATCTTTGAAGTAGACCTGGAGTACCCACACCATCTACATGATTACCACAATGATTATCCATTAGCTGTTGAGAAAATGAGTATGACTGGAAAAAAAGAAGACACCAAACTAGTGCCAAATTTAAATGATAAATTCAATTACGTGTGTCACTATCGCTTGTTACAGTTTTACATGAGACATGGGTTAGTACTAAAGAAAGTTCACAGAGGAATTCAATTTGATCAGAGTGCTTTCATGAAAGATTACATAATGAAGAACACCACATTGCGTGCCAGAGACGGCAACACTGCATTTGACAAAGACTTCTTTAAGCTTATGAACAATGCTTGTTTTGGTAAGACTATGGAAAATCCTCATCACCGCAAAGATGTGAGACTGGTTACAACTGAATCAGGTGCAATTAAACTTACAGGTAAGCCCCAGTACACAGGGTACAAAGAATTTCATTCATCATTGTATGCAGTGTCACTCAAAAAAAAGATTGTTAAACTGGACAAGCCAGTATTCATTGGTATGGCAATTCTTGAATTGTCAAAACTGTTGATGCTTGAATTTTATTATGATTACTTCAAACCAAAGTATCCTGAGTGTCGTCTGCTATACACTGACACTGACTCTATGATCATAGACGTGTGTACTGAAGACTTTTATGAAGACATGAAAACAGAGTTACACATGTATGACACGTCTGACTACCCTAAAGACCATCCACTGTTTAGCACACAAAACAAGAAAGTGCCTGGTAAGTTTAAAGATGAACTAAATGGTGTGCCTATAGTTGAGTATGTTGGACTGAGATCAAAAATGTATTCTATACTGCATCAAAAGGGTAGTCAGTCAAAAGCAAAAGGTATCAAGAAAACAGCAATAAAAAATAAAGACATCCGTCATGAACATTACAAGCAAGTGTTAGATGGTGCATTAATGCCTGATTATCCAAACAAGTCACTGAGGTCAAATAGGCACAATATTGAAATGATTCAAACACAAAAGAAGTCTCTAGCAGTAGGGGACACGAAACGAGTGTTTTTCAGTAAGGAAAAAGCTTATGCACCTGGACATTACAGGCTCAAGTTATCTGAAGAAATAGCTGATGAACTGGTTGATGAACTAATCAATGAGTTAGTTGATGAAATGATTAAAAATGCGTAACGGTGTCTGGGGGAATAATCTGTAATTCTTCTCTGACAAATGCCCTCTGAGGCGCAGGCTCATACAGATAATATATTGTTGCGTCTGGACCAGGGATTATTTTTTTTATATTATGAACAGATGTTGACCAGATGGGGTCTGTCGCCCTGCGTCTTATGTCATTTTCAGCTTCCCCTGGTTGATATAAATATCTCACCTGTTTGGTAAATAAACTTGTGTCTGGAGGTGGGGTTGGCCCTTTTTTTGGCTCTGCAATTGTTTTCAATTTAATAGCATCAGCAGGCTTAGGGTGTCCTTCATTATTCATTGCTTTTATCACATGTGGTAATCTCTTTACCCACTCATTGTTACGGGTGTCATGCATGAGTTCCTTAGAATACTGGTAACTGAAAAGTCTCTCTGACAACTGTTTATTGAAATTTTCTACAATTGCCTGTGATCTGTGCACACCTGGAATGCCTCTTCTGACCAATACACCATGCTTAGCAAATAACTGATTAACAGCACCTTTGAATTCTGATCCATCATCAACCTGCACTAGTCTGGGGTATCTTAAAGGGCCTCGACCATATATTTTTGTTAAAGAAGTAGCAACTGTACTGGCAGTTTTGTCAGATATGGGTTCAGCGTCTTTGTACCTTGAAGCTATGTCTACGACAGTTAATGCATACTTGTATCGTTTCTTTCTTATTGTGTCATGTGGTAAGAACAAAAGGTCCATTTGGTGTGTGTCATTTGGGGTAGTGTTTTCAAAATGGGGTCTTGTTATTTTTCTTGGAGCAGGTAAATATATCTGCCAAATTGCCTGTCTCTGTAACCATTGCTTGACTTGATTGAGTGTTATATCTCCGCCCACAGCGGCATGTAATTTCTGAATAGCTGTTGCTCCTTTCCAATAGCCTGATGGAGAGTAATATATTTTTGATAGTTTATTTTCGGCTGCCATTTTTTCTAGCAATGAAAACTCCTGTAAAATAAACAAATGTCATTCCCACTAGAACAAAGATTATCTCCCCGTTTCTTTGTTGTGTGCTTGGTTTGTAATAGTCACTTAGTTTTGGTTTTGGGATAGACATGTCTTCACCTGTGACAAGAAAATATTCCCTGATTGCTTCGTCTGTATTTGAAAACGTATGCTGTGCGTGACCTTCAAGCCTGAGTTTTTCATTGATGAAATCAAGTTTCTCAATTCTATTCTTTTCATAATCTTGCTGGGCTTGAGCAAGTTTTTCAGATGCTTCATTATGACGTTTTAATTCTTCTGCAGATTCTTCTCTACCCATTTTTGAAAAGAGATAATTAGAGCCACTAAATGCCAGAGCATTAACCATAGCACCTCCTATCATAATAGCTATCGTCGCCATAATATTTTTATTTACATAGAAACATTTTCGGGAATAATTCCCTGCTTGACAAGAAAGTCTTTTGTCGCAATCGACGCTGTAACAACTACAATTAGCTTAGTGCTGTCTTCGAAATCGAGTCTACTGAGGTCTGCTGATTTCATTTTGAGTAGACTTTTTCCCAGCATAGAATAAGCTACTGCTAATCCGCTGATTACGGCAGAGTGATACACAAGGTTCATTAAATTTTTTGAGTCGTTCATTTCTTAGGCAAGAAAAATTAAAATAATATTTTTATTTACTGCATAAAAAATGGGTCAACGGCTTTGGGTGTTACTGGTAATGTGGCGACTTCTGGTTTTGTTTTTGGAGTGTCTGATTTTTTGGTCACTGTACGAGTCTGTGGTTTGTATTTTTTGTATAATTGATAACCTACGTAACCAAATCCGACAACAAATCCGGCAACTACATATTTTGTTGTTTGAGGTTCGGGGTCAGGGTCAGACTTAGTTGTTTGTCTCTCACTTTCATGAAGGTGTGACGGTACTGACACAGGTCCTGACGATCCTGACGGTGGATCAGTTACATGAGTCTTTTCTGTTTGTGCCTTAAGCTGTAATTTTTTTTGCCTATTATATTCAGCTAATCTTTTACCAGCCTCAACCCTGCCTGGACTTTTAGTCTTCGTCACAGTTTGAACCTGTGTCAAAACAGGGTTCAGTTGTGGAGTCGCCTGGGTTTCGTCCATTTTCTTCTGCAGTAAAATTTATTTTTGAAAAATCAATATGGCTACCAGTAACTAGTAATGTTACCACAGGTGCAAGGTAATTTCCAAACTTGTAAAACATGACACATGCTAATTTGCCAATTGAACTTGAAACAATAGGATTGCTTTCAAGGTCGTGTGATAGACTATCAGTGTCTACAGGTAGGAAATGACTTACAGCTTTTGTATATAGGAATATTATAGACCTGCTTAAATCACGTGTCATTAGTGAGGCAATGTGGTTTTCATATTTAGAATGAAGCTTGATTAGCTCGTCAGCGGTGAGAGATTCAATATCCTCTGTCATGTATTGTTTTCCGAGATAAGTCTTTGATTTGCCTGAGACAATCACAGACAAAAGATGCTGTTTTTTCGAGTCTAAGTCTTTGTTTTCTACAGCATTATATCGTTTAGAAGAAGTAATTCGTCTTGATTCATTTTTATAATGAAAAATAAATTTAAAAAAAAAACTTTGCTTGGACCTGTGAATAACTTATGATCTTACTTGATAACTAATTTCAAAGTTACCTACAACTTACAAGTAACTTTGACGTTAGTTATCATAAGTTCTTAACCCAAGTCATAAGACACTCGGACAGATTTCTCAAGTTACAAGGACAATAAGAAAACTTTTTTTTAGTAATAATCTGGTGGTGGAGCTGATGGCGTCAAATAAGCAGGCATGACATCTCTTTGCGAAGTGTATGACAAAAATAATGGATTACCAAAACCTATCGTTACTTGCTTGTAAGTTCTCGAACTTTTTTCATAGTTTCTTCTACGCCTATCTTTTTTCCTTGTTCTAAAAAAGATTTCTTTAGCTCTTCAACATTTACAGCCTGACTACGCATCTTATTCTGTATTTCAGATTTTTGTTGTTTATAGTTAGCCAAATCATCCTGGACTCTCTTAAATTCATTATCATCAATTTCATTATCATTTAAAGCCTTACTAATAATAAGTTTCATACTCGTCTAGCTGCTGCGAGCGTACTTAATGCTTCATGCTTCTGCAACTTCATATAAAATCTTTTGTTAATAGCTTCCATACCAAAGCATGCTAGACTTGTGACAAGACCAATACCTTCAACAGCAATTCCTATAACACTTCCCACCCCCGTTGCAAAAAGAGTTATACCTCCTACAGATAATCCGGCCGAAACCACCCCCATGGCCATTGATGTGTTGTGTACAGAATTGAAAACCGTATTGTAATGGCGTTTACACCTCGAGTATTTTGCTTGTTCTTCTTCCAAATACTTCAACGCTTCTGTAATATTCATTAAACGGAATGAATCTGCCTTTAATGTTTTATCACGCTCAATAGGCTCAAGCTGCTCAGGTGGTATTTGTGGATACAAGTTCACCATTTTTTATGACAGATATTTTTTTAATCAGCAATTACATTTTGCAACTCTTCAAAAGTATACAATTTTCTGGCATAATAAAATGCAACAAGATCAATGTGTTCAAGGTTTATGTAAGTTAGACGAACAAAAGTTGTTTTGTCAACCACCACCTTGACAGCTGGAATACTGCTTGAAACGTTAATAACATCATTATTTTTTGTAATGGCAATAAAGACCTTTGATGATTCTGTTACTGTTTCATTCCATGTAAGTTTAATTCCTTGTGCAATTTGAGCCTCTTTAGCAGTAGCAACAGATTTCATGATAATTTCAAATACTATTGTCGCTTCTCTAGCCACGACTAAGCTTGCTGGCATAAACACAACAGAAGTATCTGATCTACCCTTTCTAGTTGTAAGAAGATATCTCCGTCTCTCATAATTTTCAACTTTCAGTTTTTCTCTGCTATTGTTGTCTGGGGCAAAACTTGGAACAAGGCTTACAATAAGCGGCCCAGAATTAACAACCTTCCTAAACACTAAGGCGCCTTCATCATCAGTGTATACATAAGGACTAATAAATTCAATCTTTATGTCCCAGTCAATTGTGGGTGGTGGTGCCGGTACAGGTGAAACAACCCACTTACTACCCACATGTATTAAGTTGTAAGGCGCATTATTTACAGGTGGAGTAGGTACAGTAACATCACGAAGCTGACCAAGTTTAGGAATCTGTCTTTCACCATCTTTCATGTCAACAATTACTTTCCTCTTGTACATGCCATTTGAATCAAGTTCAAAACCATATATTTCTCCAATTTCCCCTTCCTTCTCAAAATCCTGTACGTCTGCCAAATCTTTCAACTCTGTTACTGGACATGCAACTGGTATGATTCTAGGCTTTGGACCAAGACCACTCATTTTTATAAACAAAAATAAAATTATTTAACTTCCAAAACAACATAAAAATCATGCATTACAACTGGTTTACCATTCTGATTAGTTACAGATAAGCACAATGATTCAAAGAAACTAGAACCTAATTTTTTAAACTGAGAATTAGGAAATCTAGCAACCACACTTTCACAATATGGGGCAGTTCCAGTCGGCAAGCATCTTAACAAAGTTGAAGGCTTTCCATTGTGTACATTTTCAGTAGTGTTCAGTTCTTTCAAATGAACATTTAGCACTGTGTGTACTGACAAATGAACAGGATATCTGCCAGTTATTCTTGGTTTTTTTGGTGATAGTAGACTACCAACTGATTGTGACCAATCTTCATCTAGATGTGTTATTGTTTTAAAAAATCCAAGTAATAATAAAAGACTAATTGATAAAGAAAACTGACCACTTTTTGGAAATTCAATTGTAACAAGTAAATTAGCTGGGTTTACAGTTGCTTTAATTTTAAATTCATTTTGAAGCCATTCAGCTAAAGTACAAAAGTCATAATACCCAGCTCGTAAAGTATCACCCTTTTCTAAACCATCGAGAGTTCCACTTACAGAATAATTTTCATCATCCGTTACATTAAACCACTTTACTGTGTAGAACATTTCATGGATAGCTACAGCCTTGCTACCATCACGATTATCAATCCCATTAGTTAGCCACACTGGTTTGCTTGTGTCAATATATTTTAAGGTAATAAACATTTTTATTATCACATAAAAAAGGATGGAATTTAAATCACCAACCATTACCACTACAAACGCATTTCAATTTAATGTAGATGCTAAATATAATGTCGCCCCTACTTATGAACAGAAAATAATTCAACTAAATCAACTCGACATAGCTGTAAGCGAACAAGATTTATTTCAAGTCAAAGTACCCAGCCCTTTTGATCATTACCTAAACCCTCCAATAACAGACGATGCTACAGCAAGAAAGTGGTCCTCAAGTCCACTACAGATGTTTCAAAACCAACTTAACTTTGCCATACTGTGTTCAACTACAGGCTGTGGTGTTTCATTCACAGACCATTTGAATCACTCAAACAAACTGATTAGGTCTGTGTATCGTTTTCATGTTTATTACCAGCTTAGACGTATACTGTCAGAACTGCATACACCACTACCCACTGAATCCAGTTTTAACAGGTTTAACAACCCCATGGATATGAAAGCATTTGAACGCATCTGTAATGAATTTAACATAAGCACTAAGTATGACTTCACACAAAAACTTGATGATCACCACAGCATTGGTACATTATATTATGCTTTGAGTCACAGACAATACCCTCAAGATTACTGGCCTCCCTACACTTCATTCTCATCAAAATCTGAAGTGTGGTTAGGCTCAATAGAACAGAAACAGTCTAACGCCTGGACCACATTTGTCTTGGACAGGAGTGACGGATTTACTCAAGCGGGAGTCGAGCGCGTAAATGAGTCTATCAGAACATATGTCTGGTGTATACTAGGTGCACAATCATTAACAAAATCTAATATTCTGAATGGAAGTGGAAAGTTCGATTCACAAAAACAGTTTCTCGCTAATCTAGAAGATTCAGTAAATTCAGTAGTTGATCTCCCATCAAGCATACAATGCTACCAAGACGTTCTCAGATATGCTAGATCAAAAGTTGACTTTGTAGTTGGTATTGGGTTATACATGTTGCCATCAGACCTTCAACTTCAAATGGGGACAATAACAAATTATAATAATGAAATAGTTGTTGCAGGTGTTGGTCAGAAATTAGGACTCAATCAATCTGTAAACTTGGGGGCCACAACCACACATGTTCAGTCATTAAAATCATTACAGACGGTAACACCCACGGCACCAGTAACATCATCACCTGTACAGACAGTAACAGCTCCAGCTTTGACACCGGTACCCATAACGATAACACCAACACCAATCCTTGACACACATGAGTCAGAGAGAACAGCATTGGTAATAGGTCTCACTGGATTAGGGGTATTACTTCTTTACCTGTTTCATTAAATAACCCACTATTAACCCTCCTACTGTCACCAAAAAGATCCAAACATGCTCCGCCATAAACCCTACTGCCTTTGCCGCTGTACTAATCAACCAACTGACAACCGTGCCTAAAATGCCAGGCAACGAGTCTACTGCTTTCAGAGCCAATTTCTTAAGCAAGTCTGATATGTGAGACAGTTGTTTCTTTACCCACGACTGTAAGTCTTTTGGATCTGTGGGGACTGGGGTTGGTGGTGCTGGAGGTGGAGAACCACCGGGTCCACCAGCACCGGAGACAGCCAACACAGCAGTACTGATAATAAACCCAAGAGCAGTAATTAAACTTGCGATTGTGATACCCTGTTCTCTGAAAAGTGTTTTCAATCTCTCAGCCAGAGTAGTGTCTTCGTGAAGTATTTTTTGAATAGTTTCTCTAATCCTGTTGACCTGTGATTTCAGTTTTTGTCTTCCAATACTAATCGTTTCTAACCGTCCTGATCTTTCTATCTGCAAATCATTTAATCTGTGTTGGATTCTTTCTTTTATTTCTGTGTCAAGATTCCCATTGTCTGCGGTAGCCAGTTTCTCTTTTTCACGTTCTATGTGTTTATCAAGCTCTCCCAGTTTGGCAAGATTATTAACCATCTCACCTCTTATTGTCTGCAGTGATTTATCTAACCCTATAATCTCCCGCATTGACAAAGGTGGATCTTCTATTGTTTTCATAGCATCATTTATTTGTCCTTCAGTAAATGAGGTTTCTTGTATCACTGTGTTTGCTATTTCTGGTAGGCTTGTTACTGGTGCCATTTCAATTTCTTGCCCTGTTGGTAACTTTGTTTGCGTGTCTTGAAGCACACTAACCAGTCTTGGCGTGACAGGAGACCCACCAATACCAAGTTGACGCAAGGCACTAACACCACCTTCATTTTTTATTGTACTTAAAGCCCTAAACCTACTAGGGTCTTTTTTGTTAGTCAATAGTACTTTTCCTTTGTCAACAGTGTTTAAATATAAATGACCCTTGCCATCAAGTTCAAACTGGTTAGGGTCTATGTTGTCTGGGCGGCCACCAACATGATCATAAAATGAGTTCCCTTTGGTTTCTAAAAGTTCGTGACGTAAACTGTAAATATTTCTTGTACCAGTCATATCTGCCATATCTGTCATATCTGTTGTATTACCAAAATCATACGTGTCATCCATTTCAAAATCTTCATGATTAAATCCTCCCGCGGCCATTGTTTTTATTAATTTAATTTTTTTTATTGTGCATAATAAAAATGACACAGTCCTACGGATCAAAGTTAGACCCACACAGAAAACTACGTGAACCTTTCGGTGTTAAAGCAGTTAGACAATCGATAGTCATCACAAACAATCCTAGTACTATAGACCAAAACCAGACTCTTACTGTCAAGTTTCCAAACCTAGGCCCCAGTGACGTTATTGTTCCTGGTACTGCTCGTCTTGCTTTTAATATTGAACTTTCATCGGACGCAGATGACAAAAGAACACTAGTTAACAATCTAGGTAGAGCAATTATTAAGAATATTAAAGTTAAACTTGAAGGACAGGAAGTGTTTAGTCTTGACGATGCTGATGTGTTCTACTGCTACACGGATTTGTGGCTTACACAACCAGAACGAGAGGATCGTATTTATCAAGGCATACAGTCAGATAGCATTATGAAAATTCGAATAAATGCATCAGACAAAACAACCACAGAAGCAAAGGACGTTATTGTGGCCGAAACATATGGCAATAGGTTTTGCATTCCACTCGAATTTGAAATCCTAACAGGACATTCGCCTTATTACCAAGGGGCACTAAATGACCGCCTGAGTTTTGAACTAACCTTCAATGATTACTCCAAAGTTATCAAATCAACGGATCTCAATGCATCATATAAGATCTCTAACATTTCCTTGGAATATGAGATTGTCACGCATACTGAACTAGCCAGACTCATTCAAAATCAGTACCAGTCAAGACTTCCAATTTATTATGATCGAGTGATTAGACACAGTTTATTACCCAAAGACAAGAGCGACCAGATTTGGAATATAAACCTAAACACGCCTGCTAGGTCACTGAAAGGCATTCTTATGTTATTTGTTGAACCAAAAAGTCCTTACCAAGGAGATTCAGAAAAATTCTATAATCCGAAAATTACACATTTATCCTGCACAATCGAAGGCCGACCTAATCAAATTTTTGCATCTGGAATGATGGGATATCAGCACTATGATGAGATCACAAAGTATTTTGCTGGGGGAAGACTTAGAGAAAAATCAGCAAATATTGCGTGCAAAGATCTGCATCTGTATGACGTAAGAATCGGTGAATACCTGACAGACAAGTACGCACTGTGGCTAGATCTGCGTTCTACGGAGGATAATTTCCTTCATGGTTCTGGCCGTATTATCGAAAACGGTAGTGACGGAATCTCAATTCAAATACAGAAAAAAACAGAAAAATCTGAAGCAATCAATATATATTTGTATCTGATTTATGATGCGCAACTTAACATTTCTGAGAGCAGGCTAAGTAGTCACATATATTAAAAGTATTCACTTAGCTTGGTTTTAATCCTTCACAGCCCATTTTGAATACCGAAATCACTATAAAATCCGAACGTATTAGTAGGCACGTCACGCTTGTGCTGAAACACGGACTAAACTGAAAATAAAAGGCGTCGTTTCACTGAGGTAACCGTTTCAACCTTCCTGGTCATAAGCACTGTAAAATCTTTCAGGCAAAACTAGCCTATCACACACCACCCTTTGTCAGTGCATGTGTCACAAGTCCTGTTAGGGCTGGCCTGCGCAGAAGTCAACACTAAATACCCTTTAGTCTACTCACAAGAAGGGCCTTATCTTAAAGCTTTCTCTGTTTTCCAACAGGTTGCAAACTCATTTTGGCTCTGTGTCTGTGAAGACTTCATGGTGTTTATACATAGAGTGGGTTTTTTCCCCCCACCCGCCCACAATCTTTAGTCAATGCTTGTTATGTTGTTATAAACACAGATCTAAATGAGTGAGGGGTAATGTATATAATTACTGAATTTATGACGGGCTCTCTCTGTGTAAGAAAAAAAAATTGTGGGCATGTGGAGCCGCTGGCTATTTGAATATATGAAAGAAAACCATATAGTGAACACATAATTAAAAAAATTATACATTTCTTTTTGAATATTGTGTAGGGTCTGGTACATATTTAAAAAAATTAAAAATTCCTGTATGAATATTGTGTTTGGTCTCGTACATATTGACTCAAGTCGGGTGAATACCAAGACAAGTTCGGTGCATAACGATCTTTCAGAACAGGTCCAATCATAACGCGCCTGAACGAAGGTGGCTGTTTACTAGTCTGAGGTTATGTATATATTTCGCACTGTCGATTGTGTGGCCATGTCAATTGTATGGTGGACTGCGAAAGTAGGTCAGTTTGTTTAGAAGTGAATCGGCGCATTGTCGCCGTGTGCTGGTCTATTGTTTATTGTGACATTGTATGGATGAGTGCGGAGGGTGGTGACGTTTAAGGGGGGGGGGGGGTGTATTACGCAGTTTGTTTAGCAGTGACTGAATCAGCGCACTGTTAATTGTGTGGCCCTGTGCTTGCCTATTGTTTATTGTATGGTGGAGTGCGGTGGGTGGTGACGTTTTAAGGGGAGGGGGGAGGTGTATTATGCAGTTTGTTAAGAGGGCATTATGTGGTGAATCAGATACATTCTTTGCACTGAGAATTGGGATAACGGGAGATTGGAAATTCTGAAAAGTAGCCTATGTAATTTACCCTGATTTAAAACTATCGATACGGTATTACTGACATAGGTGTCATTAGCCTAATTACGTATGTAATTTACCCTGATTTAGAAGTATCGATACGGTATTACTGACATAGGTGTCGCAGGGCTCACTAATATACTATTTTGTATGTGCAGAGAGAGAGAGAGAGAGAGAGAGAGAGAGAGAGAGAGAGAGAGAGACACACATACACTATTTGGCCATAGAAGACTATTGTTTACCATGGTGGTATAAACAGGAAGTATTCTCAGGAAGACCAACTCTGACAGCATTGAGTGGTGGGTGGCGTGTCAGTACGGTAGTCACTATTTCTCGGGAAGATATTTTAACTAGCCTTTTGTTTCCAAGGGGTTGGGGGACCTGACTGGGCAGATAAATCTGTTAAATGTATTTGGTCAAGTGCGTTTGTTTATTTACGGAAAGGATTAAATAAATCAATTGTTTCTTAAATGGGTGGGGTTGTATTCTCCTATATACTATCTCTAGGTTCACGTTCCGGTTTCTGTTTTTCTGTATAAATCAAGTTATCATTCCCGATAAAGCAGATGATAATATTTGTTTACTGCTTATCTTCTTACATAAAAAAACCACTACACTCACAGATGGTGTGCATCACTGTGATAGCCAGTGTGTGACCGGGTGTACCAGTAAAATAAGTACGTCAGTGATTAAGCTGAAACAATTAACTCATTCGAGATGTGCCGCATCCGGATACGCGGCTTACAGCTTACAGTTTACAGCTTACAGCCGCGTATCCGGATGGGGCACGTCTCGAAAGAGTTGATAGTTATGTGCTCTTTCTACTTTTTTTTTTTCAATAAGAAATACACGGAAAATTCCATGACACTATTTTGCAGAGATTTATTTACGAAAATTATTGACTTGATCCCAAATTTACTTATCACACACACTTCAAAATTTCCTAGCATCTGTGAAACAAGTTAGTCTCACCACAGAGGAGTGTCACTTGTTTGACATAAATAATAAATAACAGAACAAATGGTATTGACAAGCAGAATTAAGGTTCTCACACACGTCTCAGGATAAGCCTATACACAGAAACTTAGCTTGATAACATTCAAATGCACATTTGTTGGCTGAGATGAGAGCTGCGCCATTTTGCCATTCGACGCACGCCATTGTCGATTGTTTCTATTTATAGGATGACGTATCGTCTGCAGTAAACCATTATATGAGCTGTAAACAATCAGTACACACTAGATACATTATTAACTTTAATCAGTACACACTAGATATTCGGTGTAATCAGTACAAACTAGATATTAGTTTTAATCAGTACAAACTATAAATTAGGTTTAATCAGTACAAACTAGATTATTAGTTTTAATCAGTACAGCAGGTGGGGATATTGTCGGTCTCGAAATTATGTGAAAATGAAGACATACCTTTGAAATTTTGCACGAATACGCACCTTGTATCCGCAGGCTCTTTCAAATGGTGATATCAGTTTCATCTGTTTACAAACTGAAATTATGGCTGATTGAACATGCATGCGGGCATACCCAGCCTCTAGAAGAAATTGTCGTGAGGGCAACCATCAGTACACTTTGTGTATGTACACACACCACTAGCAGAAAACTCTTTAACTCTTTCACTCTTTTTTTTTCTTTTTGTTTGTTTTTGTTCGCCCTTAGAATTGCTGCTAATTATAGCCTGTTTACATCATTGAGACCTCAAGCCAGTCATTTGTGTCTGCCACTGAGTCGTGAGAAGGCTTTGGGAATGGAAAACTGCACATCTGGATACCGATCAGGGTATCGGAAATATGACATTACCCACAACCACAAAACGGTGCTCCAGGCCTCGCCAGTACTGCCGACATGGGCTAAAGAACACAACGTACCGACGCAGTTTTACGTTCGGCAAGCAACAACCACGTATTGTTTGCCCTATGTTCCGGACAGCGACCAGACACACGTGGTGTCTAATTGAAATACAGCGCGCTGATTGGTCGAGGGGCTCTCTCTCGCGCAATTTGAGTGCAAGCAAAGAGTGGGTTGGTCTATTTGCGCCGTCTAGAGAACTGTCATCTGTTATCTGTGAAAAAAAAATAAAATGGCACATCTAAAGGAAGAACCAACATCAGCTGACTGTCACCCTCTTGGGTTTAATTTAATGGTAGTTCTACATGGGTGGCAGGAAAACACGCAGTTAGACACACTTTTGTTATCTCCATGAAATACTACAGAAAGAACAACCAGCCGACTGTGACCCTGAATGTAGCGAGTTAGTGAGTTGTGCTCTGCGCACAGCCGATGACTCCAGCCAGCATTCTCTCTTGCACTCTTCCCGTTTCCTCTGTCTTTTGGATGGCTACACTCCGGATAGATGTTTCTATACCTTTGTTTTCAACTTCTCATCGTCATGGTGTATTCCTTTATCATAATTGCAAGAACTTGTGAAGATATCTACAAGAGATGGTATAACCTCTTTATTGTTCCAGACTGACTCAAAGCCTGCAGTGCAACAGGTGAACTTCACTCAGTGGACAGTGCCAGCAATGTATGCAGTACAAACATTTCCCTGCACCTTAGGATACTTCGATCACCTTAGGGTGCATGGAAATTTAGCTCTATGTGGAGGCATGGAATGCATGCCCCTGCCGACACCAGAGTAAACTAATGTGGCTGTCTTTGCAGGTGGGGAAAGTTCCTGCCTTCCACCGGTATGCCGACGAGATCGTCAAGACCGAAACAGCTGTCCACACTGGCTAAACAATCTGAACACCCTTGGGGGACCTAGATCTAAATTTATATTCATCCAGGGGCCTTAATCCAGTGAATATGCGATACGCCCTCCCCCCCCCCCCACCTCCCTTGGGGGTGGGGGTTTCCATATTCACTACTTCCAGTCACTTACTTAGTGCACCCTTCTTTCCTAATTCTTTTTTTTTTTTTTTTTTGCTTTGATCAAATTTGATTTATGATCATTGGTCGATACTGCACACTTCTCTCCTATGACAGTGCTTTTACCTACCTTCCTTTGTAATCTTCCTATGTTGTACAAAGTTCCCAGGGCCCACTGCGGCCGTCGCGGGCCGAACACCTTTTGTTACTGAGGAAGAATAGTGTTCCCTGTATCTAACAGTAGTGTTGCCTGTATCTAACAACAGTGTTGCCTTTATCTAACAATAGTGTTGCCTGTATCTAACAACAGTGTTGCCTGTATCTAACAACAGTGTTGCCTGTATCTAACAACAGTGTTGCCTTTATCTAACGATAGTGTTGCCTGTATCTAACAACAGTGTTGCCTTTATCTAACAATAGTGTTGCCTGTACCAAACAACAGTGTTGCCTGTATCTAACAATAGTGTTGCCTGTATCTAACAACAGTGTTGCCTGTATCTAACAGTAGTGTTGCCTGAATCTAACAACAGTGTTGCCTGTATCTAACAGTAGTGTTGCATTATCTAACAACAGCGTTGCCTGTATCTAACAATAGTGTTGCCTTTATCTAACAACAATGTTGACTGTATCTAACAATAGTGTTGTCTGTATCTAACAGTGTTGCCTGTATCTAACAACAGTGTTGCCTGTATCTAACACCTGTATCTAACAATAGTATTGCCTGTATCTAACAACAGTGTTGCCTGTATCTAACAACATTGTTGCCTTTATCTAACAATAGTGTTGCCTGTATCTAACAATAGTGTTTCCTGTATCTAACAATAGTGTTGTCTGTATCTAACAACGGTGTTACCTGTATCTAACAATAGTTTTGCCTGTATCTAACTATAGTGTTGCCTGTATCTAACAATAGTGTTCCTGTATCTAACAACAGTGTTGCCTGTATCTAACAACAGTGTTGTCTGTATCTAACAACAGTGCTGCCTGTATCTAACAATAGTGTTGCCTGTATCTAGCAATAGTGTTGCCTGTATCAAACAACAGAGTTGCCTGTATCTAACAATAGTGTAGCCTGTATCTAACAATAGTGTTGCCTGTATCTAACAATAGTGTTGTCTGTATCTAACAACAGTGTTGCCTGTATCTAACAATAGTGTTGCTTGTATCTAACACCAGTGTTGCCTGTATCTAACAGCAGTGCCTGTGTCTTTTGCCCTGCAACGTGCACCAGCTCAAGAAGCTTTTCACAGATCACAATTTAGTTCAGCTTGTAACTGTGTCAACTCACCTATGCGGCCATATCTTAGCTCGAGTACTGGTTGGGGTGGAAACCAGCATTGTTAACCACGTCTCAATGTTAGCCATCTCTCATTGTTAACCACCTCGCAGGCGATGGTTCTGTCCTCTCAAACCAAAACATTGTCTCCTGCACGTTGAACCTCAGTGGGCCACCTCGGCCTGGAGTTTTAGTGACATCTAGAAAGTTAAAGCTCGTGCTAGTGTCTGATTTCAAGGCCGACGTGAAATTGGTGGCATCCTCCCTGTGTTACACTAACACAGCCACACGCAAGGTGTTGTCGATGGAAGACGCAGCCAGACAAGAGTGTTTCCAGAAGAGTCTTTTATTTCTTGGTCATCGTGAGTCTACTAGGTTGGGCACAACCAACCTACCAGCATGACATACAAAATGGCGAAAATCTGGAGCTCGGTCTCTTGCTCCCCAGCTCTCTCTATCTATCTCGTTCCCTTCGTTGTGTGCTCCTCTTTTTTTCCCTGGTGTTTATTCCCCCACTATATAATATACACGTTCTGGAGGGCATCGCCCCTTTGTCGCAATCAGTCAAAGGGGCTATTACTGTCACCCATAATATCCCATATCTATCATGGTGGTCAGCGTCCCCTGACCCTAGCTGTCAAAGGAGCTATTACTGTCGCCCATCATATCCCACATCTGCTCTGGTGGACAGCACCCCCTGACCCTAGGTGTCAACGGAGCTATTAACTGTCTCTCCTAATTATTCCTAGTCAACAGGAGTCTGTATTTCTCACTACTAAAGTGGGCTCATTATGTATCCATTAGTCCCAGCTCCCCGTTCGCTACTGCCCGCATCATGACAGCTAAAGTGATCTTAATCTATATTTATTAAACCCAGCTTACTAGTGCTAGCAGCTGGTCAACTCAAAGTGAGTTTATGA
Organism: Semisulcospira habei; assembly: GCA_036245525.1. NCBI lineage: Eukaryota > Metazoa > Mollusca > Gastropoda > Semisulcospiridae > Semisulcospira > Semisulcospira habei. Next base: position 36,396,574 of record BTPG01000004.1, read on the forward strand.
CAGTTAAAGTGGACCGTGTCATTACCATCTCCGTGCTGTGCCCGTGGTACTAATTATACCCTCGTCATTTTCATATCAAGGGAAATTATAAAATTACCCGACCGTGATATTGGCCATATACACTTATAGTGTAACATTTCCTCCCAAACCTACCCGAAAAAAAAGGAATCTTAATTCACAAGATTCGTTTTTTTTTTTCCATTACACAATATTCAGACCACACATCATTTCAAACAATTAAACATGTTATCCACAAAAATACATCATTTTTCGGAATGACCGCTTATTTAAATCGATCCCTCCTTATTAAAAAAATATTATTGTCAGGCGTAATCACGCCAATAAATGTTCACATCAAAATCGTCGACTCAGTTATGTCTTTGCACATGTGTTCGTTATTCTTCACGATCCTTCCTGGATCGCAACAGCGTTGATCCTTGGTTACCCCAACGACGGGTAAAACTTGACAACGTTCGAGGCGGGGAGTAACTGCACTCCTCCCTCCATCATCGGCGTAGAGTCCTTCGCTCTTGCTACGTCATTCACGTCTGCTGATTGCACAGCCGCCGAAACCAACGTGGGCATCGTGACCTCACGTTCACCCTTCCTGAGTCGTGATAGTATGGAGCCAAACCATGCCCTAGTTTTCTTCTTATATCGTATGCACTCTACCCCAACTATGATCACTACAACTGTCCCTACGATAGAACCAATGATGATCTGTTTCCATATCGCCCATTCTTGTTTTGGCTTAACGAATCGCATGCTTTGAAGTCGAGCAATTAGATGATCCATTGGCATTTCCTTAATTTCATCTAACTCTTTGGGCAAAGAGACGGGATCGTAGTCTGGTAAAGCACTATGAAATGGTTTCCATAACGTTATATTGGAAAATGCATAGTTTTCCAGCCATCCTATCAATTTATCTTCCACCTGATACTGGCTCTCTTGTTGGTAGTAAGGGGTTAACATCAATCTATCACTAATAGCCGTACATGATTCATTGAGGCGGATTAGCGATAATGGTGGGTTGATTTGTTGGTACGTGACCCCTTTACCGTGACAACTAATACTCATCTTTAGTGGACTATGATTACTAATGACCCATAGCCCATCCATTATATACCGTGCCATAGGTAACACTGTACCCAACTTGACCTTTGTTTGGCAGTGTGTGGCAATTACGTCTGAATTGTTTAAAAACAGCGCCGTAACACAAAACTGATTAATATTCATAGAATATATTGCACTTTGAATCGCACAGAATCCTATCAAGGGTTTGGAACAAGCTTCAAGTTCAGCTTCCGTAAGGAACGCGAACCGCGTACGTTGCGCGTCTACTGCTATTGTTGTGCATTCTAAGTCATACTGAGCCGTCATTGATTCTGGCGCAGGCCGACCTGAATCTCCAGTTACTAATGGTACAGGTAAATTGTGTACCTTATAAATTTCAAATTTCTCATTAAAATCGAGCAGTGGTATGGGTACGATCACTAGAATTCGTGAGTTTTCAAGAATGGTAGTACATGTAAGAAACTGATAAAATTTCCACAACTCTTTCTTTGGATCCCCCGGTAGGTGTAGGGGTGACTCTAAACGTAATTCAATCTCCGTTAACAACTTTCGAAGGTTATGCGGAGTAATCGTACTCGGAGCTAAACGTCCAAGAGATAACATATTCAACTGAAGTTTAAGATGTTCAAAATAAATCGTCAGACGTTGTAGCATCTGTTTAACTTCTTCGATTACCAAATCGATTTGAAGATAAGTCGAAACAAAGGTTTCTAACTCGTATGCCTGCTTCTGCATTTCTTGCGTTACGTCTCTTAATTTCTGATCAAGTTGTATCACACCTTCCATCAACTGATTAATTGCGTGTCTATTCTCCGAAATCTCAACCCGCGAAGCATTTATTATGGTCAGACTTTCAGACACCACATGTGCCAATTCTTGTTGGTTATCTGCTAACACTTGTACATTTTCTTGCACTGCTCTCAAATCCGATTCAGAAACAGTACCGAAAAGGAAATTGAGGGCACTACCTACAAACGGAATTAGTGATCTTCTTTTTCTGCCATACAACGTATTGTATTCTGCAAAACTCTCAGTAATTCCATTGTATGTATCCATCACTATCTTTAGTTCCTGACCTAACTGTGCGAAGTTCTTCACGAACTGTTTCCTTTCTTCAAAATAATGCGCAATGATATTCCAAGTGCTGTTGGTAATACCTTGCACGTCTCTATAAAGTTTATTGATTGCATTATGATATGGCTGTAGATCAAAAACAAAAGTTACCAACCATCGCGACCTCGTCGTGGTAACTTCATCAAGTTTTTGAAATACGACATTGTGATTAATATTTAAACCCTGCGCTAGCCCCAATACTATCAGACTCAAGAACAACTTCATCTTGTTGTTGTCTGCAACATACAAGATACCACCAGAGACTTATACCACTGTCTCTGACAAAACCCAAAACATGCTTCATGATTTACACATTACAATAGTCCTCTCTCAGATACCGTCTGAGAGTCGCATTTCTAATTTGAAGCCTTCTTTGGCAGAAGAGTCAGTATCGCTTCAAGAATTTCCCTAACCCCATTAGTCTGTAAACTAGGCTGAATCGAGCGATTGTCGTCGACTCCCCATCACCAGAACTGTCTGATGTGCCCTTGTTACAACTAACGTTTACTGCTGAGAGAGATCTTTTCTCTCTTGTCTTAGGCGCTTTCTTAACTCCATTAACGGAACGTCCTCATCATTCTTGTTCTCTTAATTTCATTCTTTTATTCACGACGCTATATTCAAATATCTAAATCACCGATTCTTTAAACTCCGTATCCATATTAACATCTCTTATACAACCTTATTTATAACCTTCCTGACTTTAAGTAAGGTTTATAGCTATGTGTCAACCTCATGATGTCAACATCGACATTTCCTAGATCCGGATAGCTACTCGCTTATCATATCAGAACACACGATACCAGTACAACGACTGCGGACCTAATGTCAAACCACCTTGGGCAAAGCCAATACACAGGCTATCCCAGTCTCACCTGACCCAACAGACACATATCAGTATGACTCAACAGCATTCAAACCTTTTATCTACCGTCCTGTTAACTGTCTGCATATTTCAGCGCTAATTCAATGATTATTTTTTATGAACATCTTACTGTGTCCCAATAATATCGAACCCTGCCAAAAATATAACTCTTTCCAACTGTTCTCTGCACTGCACTCCCATTATACTCTAGCATCTATACACTAGTCAACTAACTTAACTTTTAAAACAAATTATCCTCGACTCCTCTAGCTTCTATATCAATTATACTACAATATCTCTAATGGTCGATTTTGAGAACAATACTCGTCGAACTACGTACCATATTTGTGCTGACCGACCGACTCTTCTTCTTTCTATGGTTCTGCGCAGTGGGTTCGCTTGCAGCAGAACCCGCAAATTTTCCGTCAAACGTCCTTATCATTTTTCCTATGCTTTGAGCGTTTATAGCCTGCCTTATCACCACTGCCATTTTTTTCTTTTAATTACAACAACTACACAACTCTAGCTAACTGGTCTGGCTCCTCTATAAGACTCAACAAGGGTTAAACAAAAAAGTCACTTACTCCGTGATCCTTTCGGCTGTTGGTCTTGAATGAGTCGCAGACGTCTCGTGGGCTCGAACTCTGTTTTTCTTGACGTGGGCTCGAACTCTGCTTTTCTTGAAGTGGGCTCGAACTCTACTTTTCTTGACGTGGGCTCGAACTCTGCTTTTCTTGAAGTGGGCTCGAACTCTGCTTTTCTTGACGTGGGCTCGCACTCTGTTTTTCTTGAAATGGGCTCGAACTCTTCTCTTCTCTTCGGGTTGCTGGCTTGACTCTTCTCTTCTATTTTCTTGATGTTGGCTTGACTCTTCTCTTCTCTTTCTTGTTGTTGGCTTGACTCTTCTCTTCTATTTTCTTGATGTTGGCTTGACTCTTCTCTTCTCTTTCTGGTCTGCTCTTCCACCCTTGCGTCGTCTGCTGTCGATTTGGTGCTGATAGTCTAGTTTTCTGTTGCTTCGTTGCTTTGTTTCTTCCCGTTCCGAGATCCTGGTCACGCGGCACCAAATAAGAAGACAAGGTAGTGTTACACTACCGCAGCCACACGTAAGGTGTTGTCGATGGAAGACGCAGCCAGACAAGAGTGTTTCCAGAAGAGTCTTTTATTTCTTGGTCATCGTGAGTCTACTAGGTTGGGCACAACCAACCTACCAGCATGACATACGAAATGGCGAAAATCTGGAGCTCGGTCTCTTGCTCCCCAGCTCTCTCTATCTATCTCGTTCCCTTCGTTGTGTGCTCCTCTTTTTTTCCCTGGTGTTTATTCCCCCACTATATAATATACACGTTCTGGAGGGCATCGCCCCTTTGTCGCAATCAGTCAAAGGGGCTATTACTGTCACCCATAATATTCCATATCTATTATGGTGGCCAGCGTCCCCTGACCCTAGCTGTCAAAGGAGCTATTACTGTTGCCCATCATATCCCACATCTGCTCTGGTGGACAGCACCCCCTGACCCTAGGTGTCAACGGAGCTATTAACTGTCTCTCCTAATTATTCCTAGTCAACAGGAGTCTGTATTTCTCACTACTAAAGTGGGCTCATTATGTATCCATTAGTCCCAGCTCCCCGTTCGCTACTGCCCGCATCATGACAGCTAAAGTGATCTTAATCTATATTTATTAAACCCAGCTTACTAGTGCTAGCAGCTGGTCAACTCAAAGTGAGCTTATGACAGTTAAAGTGGACCGTGTCATTACCCTCTCCGTGCTGTGCCCGTGGTACTAATTATACCCTCGTCATTTTCATATCAAGGGAAATTATAAAATTACCCGACCGTGATATTGGCCGTATACACTTATAGTGTAACACCTGGCTGACTGCCCAGATGACGCTCTTGTGGAGAACTACAAGTCACTCGGTGATGTCCCAGACCGCCACGCGCCCCTCACGTCCAGGCGTGTAACGTCTCGTCCGTCAGTTCTGTGGATCACTGACACTGCTAGAGAAGAGAAAATAGAGCAACGCAGACTTGAGTGCCAGTGGCGGAATAGTTGGCTCACCAGCCATCGCAAGCTCCACACACGCCAGCGTGATACCTTGTCGAATAAGTAGAGCAGGCTGCCAGAAGGGAGTACTACGGCGTTAAGTCTCCTGAGCCACCAGCTGTACGCAGTCTGCAATGAACTGCTTGGTAAACAGAAAGAGCCTGTGTTGCCCACTAATATACCTGCTGTACGCAGTCTGAAATGAACTGCTTGGTAAACACAAAGAGCCTGTGTTGCCCACTAATATACCTGCACAGTCTGCAATTAACTGCTTGGTAAACACAAAGAGCCTGTGTTGCCCACTAATATACCTGCTGTACGCAGTTTGCAATGAACTGCTTGGTAAACAGAAAGAGCATGTGTTGCCCACTAATATCCCTGCTGTACGCAGTCTGCAATGAACTGCTTGGTAAACACAAAGAGCCTGTGTTGCCCACTAATATACCTGCACAGTCTGCAATGAACTGCTTGGTAAACACAAAGAGCCTGTGTTGCCCACTAATATACCTGCTGTACGCTGTCTGCAATGAACTGCTTGGTAAACACAAAGAGCCTGTGTTGCCCACTAATATACCAGCTGTACGCAGTCTGCAATGAACTGCTTGGTAAACACAAAGAGCCTGTGTTGCCCACTAATATACCTGCACAGTCTGCAATTAACTGCTTGGTAAACACAAAGAGCCTGTGTTGCCCACTAATATACCTGCTGTACGCAGTCTGCAATGAACTGCTTGGTAAACAGAAAGAGCATGTGTTGCCCACTAATATACCTGCTGTACGCAGTCTGCAATGAACTGCTTGGTAAACACAAAGAGCCTGTGTTGCCCACTAATATACCTGCACAGTCTGCAATGAACTACTTGGTAAACACAAAGAGCCTGTGTTGCCCACTAATATACCTGCTGTACGCAGTCTGCAATGAACTGCTTGGTAAACACAAAGAGCCTGTGTTGCCCACTAATATACCAGCTGTACGCAGTCTGCAATGAACTGCTTGGTAAACACAAAGAGCCTGTGTTGCCCACTAATATACCAGCTGTACGCAGTCTGCAATGTGTCAGAAGTGCAGACCATCAGAAATGAACTCCAGGCTCTTTCTGATGACCGCAGAGTTATAGAGATCAGCGAGGAAGAGGTGTTGGTGGTCCTCCGCTGCCTTCAGCCACACAAAGCCCCAGGCCCAGACGGAATCAGTGGTAAGGTGCTGCAGTCATGCAGTGCCCAAATGGCACCAGTCCTCACACAGATCTTCAACGCCTCCCTCACGTCAAACTCAATCCCATCAGTCTGGAAACACTCCCTGATCTGTCCAGTTCCCAAGAAACCAAAACCCTCTTGCCCTAATGACTACAGACCTATTGCCCTGACCTCTATCATCATGAAGTGCCTCGAGAGACTTGTCCTGAGTCGACTACTCAGTCAGACGAGCGACCAGCTCGACCCCCTACAGTTCGCATATCGCCACAACAGGGGTGTGGATGATGCAGTCATCACTCTCCTGCACCTAATCCTCACTCACTTGGAGACACCAAAGTCCTTTGCCAGAGTCCTCTTCGTTGACTTTTCCAGCGCCTTCAATACGATGAGGCCTCACCTTCTGGCCGACAAGCTGCGTCACATGAATGTCAGCCCTTCTCTGATCCTATGGATCTTAAACTTCCTAGTGGAGAGGACGCAGCGAGCTCGTGTAAACAACTTTATGTCCTCTGTCATCACCACGTCCGTGGGCAGCCCCCAAGGATGTGTGATCTTGCCTGTCCTTTACATCCTATTCACAAATGACTGTACCAGCTCCAATGACAGGACTCACTATGTCAAATTTGCAGACGACACCGCAGTTGTAGATCTGTCAAACTCAGATGCTGACTACTTCGCAGAAGTGGGTCAGTTTGTTTCATGGTGTCATAACAACCATCTACAGTTGAACGTAGGCAAGACTGAGGAGATGGTTGTCGACTTTTGGAAGCCTGGCAGTGGGCCAACTTCCGGGAGCCCACTCCCACCTCCTCAGTCCCTGGTGATTGACGGCACTTTTGTCACACGCACAGATGTTTACAAATACTTAGGGACCTTGATTGATTCACGGCTATCCTTCACCGACAACACAGACCTCATCTTTAAGAAAGCCCAAGGGAGACTGTATATGCTGCGCAAACTCCGCTCTTTTGATGTGAGCCCCAAAATCCTCAGGCAGTTCTACCTCTGCTTTATAGAAAGCCTTCTTACATTTTCCTTTGTCTCATGGTTCAGCTCCCTGGGCGAGAAGAACTTTAGGAAGCTGAATAAGATAATCAGGCTTAGTGAGAAAATCGTTGGGGGCAGGTTGGAGAGCCTTGACGGCCTCTACAGGACGAGAATGATACGCAAGGGCCTGAGGCTGGCAGCTGACACTTCCCACTGCCTTTCTAAGCACCTTCAAAAGCTCCCGTCTGGCCGTAGGTTCAAGGCTCCTCTTGTTAAAACCAAACGCTACAAGGGCAGCTTTGTACCCTCGGTCATCCGTCTCCTAAATGAAGAGTGTGTTAACTAGCGTATCTCTCTCTCCTTGTTGACGCCGTCGAGGAACTTGCACCTCAGATGTCGCAGTGGCATCTTGCAAGTGACAGACTCACTCCTATACCACTAACAATGTACACTGTGGTCATGTTGGTTTTTTTTTTCCACCATTGTTATAATGTGGCTAAAACCGTACGCGCGCATGTGATCCCAACGAAAGAAAATTTGTCGGCTAGACTGACACAATAAAGTATTTGAATTTGAATGTGAATTTGAATTTGTTGCCCACTAATATACCTGCACAGTCTGCAATGAACTGCTTGGTAAACAGAAAGAGCCTGTGCTGCCCACTATTATACTTGCTGTACACAGTCTGCAATGAACTGCTTGGTAAACACAAAGAGCCTGTGCTGCCCACTAATATACCTGCTGCACACAGTCTGCAATGAACTGCTTGGTAAACAGAAAGAGCCTGTGCTGCCCACTAATATACCTGCTGCACACAGTCTGCAATGAACTGCTTGGTAAACACAAAGAGCCTGTGCTGCCCACAAATATACCTGCTGCCGAACTACGTGACAGGTTCTATGTGCACTTTGACGATAATGTCACCAATCTTGGCCATGACCTTGATGTCAGGGCAGGCGGCGCGACTTGTCAGATTTTCTCCTGTAACAGCCCAATACGCAAAAGACCTTCGGGCTGACGTCGGCCCGATAGTCCTTTGCGCATCGGGTTAGAGCGGTTTGTGTCTGAACTCATCTCCAGATCCTCGTGCAAATAATGAGTTCTTGACTCCCTCCCCACATGTCTACTGAGAGACCGTGGATCTGATTCCTGTCATAATACGCATTATCAACCATCCTTGACATCTGACACTGTACCTCCTCAGTTCAAGCAGGCTGTTGTCGCACCTCCGATAAAGAAATCTGGCTTAAACCAAAATGACTGGAAGAATTTTCGCTCCGTATCCAATCCTCCATTTATTTCTGAGATGTTATAAAAGGCCGTCTTGCATTAGCTTTTGGATCATGTGTCTGGAAATGGCCTGCTGGGGGTGTATCAGTCCGCCGACCGTAAGCATCATTGCTGTGAAACAGCTCTTCTTCACGTGACCAACAGCCTGCTTACTTGCGCTGACGAGGAACGTGTGTCAATCCTTTCCTTACTTGACCTTTCTTCAGCGTTTGATACGCTAGGTCACAACATCCTTCTGAAGAGACCGAGTTTTTCTTTCGGAATACGCCGAAATGTTCTTGACTGATTCGTTTTATACTTGTCTGACAGGTTTCAAAGTGTCATTACACAGAATTCTACTTCTGCTCACCTCCTCCTGAGATACGGTGTGCCCCAGGGCTCGGTTCTATTCACAACTTCAAACTCAAACTTGGTAAACAGAAACCTAATGATAAGACCTTTATACGCACACTAATTTGGTTGATCCCTCGGAAAGGTCAAGGGTCACAAGAGCTCAGGACAGTGGTAAAAAATAGCTATATTTTGACAAAAGATGTTTTTTTCTCAAATACTATTCACAATTTCAAACACAAATATGCTACAGAGATACCTGCTGGTAAGACCTATCTATGCATACTAATTTGGATGACCCCTCGGAAAAGGTCAAGGGTCACAAGAGGTCGACAAATGTGTATAAAATGCCAATAATTGTAGTTATTATGAACATTTTTGCAAACTTTTCAATCACATTTAACAAAAAGTTAGCTGATTGTAAAACCTTCCTTATTTTGTCGACTCAGCGAATTTGCTATATTATTCTGGAAATATGTAATAGTTTAAAAGACGGTGATAAGAAATAATTATGTGTGTACATTGTATGAGGGACGCAGTGTGTCAAAAATGTTGATGCATTGTAGAGGAGACAGTGTTGGTGCATTTGCGGATGCATTGTGCGGAGATCGCATCGCTGCAATAAAATATTGTTGAAACTGTTACTCCAGTGTGGTCTACAACCTTGTGCCACGTGTGACGAGTTGCAGCTGAGTGAAGTTTCTTTACAAGAACCCTACTTGCGTGCCTCTGGTATGACTGCATCATACTATGACTACGACTATCACGTAACAAACTAGATGTCTTTAACACCATCCTTGTGGCAGAGGTAAGGGGTCGTAGTGAGGTGCCGGATGCTCAACAGCCGATTGACTTTCTCCATGCAGTCGGAGACGAACTGGGTCCTTAGATCACTCAGGATCTCCTCAAGAATACCCAGTCGCTGAACATGTCTCCGAGCGCCTCTGCTACTGTTAGAGTGTCGATTTTCTTTAGTGGTATGGTCTCAGGGTATCTTTTAGCGTAATCCACCAGTGTCAAAATGTAGCGATGAACATTTTCACTTGGAGGGGATATTGGCTCCCACCAGGTCCACAGCTACCCGCTTGAAAGGCATGTCGATCAATTGCATCTTCTCGAGAGGAACCTTGGGCACCTTTCCTTTGGAGATTGTCTTCTGGCATATGTCGCACGATCTGCAGAATCGGGTGACGTCGCCCCCATATCAGGCCAGTAGAAGACGGCTCGGATTCTGTCGAAGGTCTTATTGATTCCCAGGTGTCCTCCAAAGATGGAATCATAGGTCAGTTTCATCACCTGCATCCTCAGGGGTTCAAGAACCACGACGGACAGGCTTGTCTCCATGGCTGGTGTTTACCCGGTACAGGATATCTTTTCTGGTTTCGAAGGTTATTTCCTTCCCTCTTCGCGTCACGGGCTCGGTCTGACCTCGGAACTTCTCAAACGTGGGGTCGCCTCTCTGTAGTTCCACCAGCTTGTCTCTATTCACCACGGCTGTTTCCGTGTTGTCAGCTACTTTTAGAGGGATGGTCTGGTGACTCTTCTTTGCTTGACTTCTTGTGGTAACGGCACAAGTTTCAGGTCTCCACTCTGGATCTGGATCATCTGCGTTTCTGGCACCGTCAACATTTCCTATGATAAGGTCGCAGACTGGGGACTTCACGCATAACACCTTCACCTCTCTTGTCATGTGCGGGGCGTTGACACTGACCTTAGCAAGGGGGATAATTTTCACAGTTCCGTCAGCCAGGATAAAGTTTGTCCACTCCTGTAGCTTTTAGTCTTCAGCTACTAGGTCCTCTCTCACGATGACGCCGCTACAACCCGTGTCTCGCAGCACCCTCACTGATGTATTACCGACGTATCCTGACACCACCGGCATGTTGGGCACTTCACTCTCAGTCAGTACGATGTTGGAATGTTGCCCTATCGCTAACTGGAATGCAGAGATAAAACAATAGAGTCCCGATAGACAATTAATTCAATAGAGCCGCATCAGTCATTAATTTACATCATTTTTTAATATCATATTTTTGACTCCAATTTTACCCCCGTTAATTCTGAATCAACCCTTTGATTTTAAAAAACTGACAAGCATGACTGATGCGGCCTTATTGATCTGATTATCTATCGGGACTCTATTGTTCTCTCTCTATAACTATTGTCTCTGTCAATACCCAATCATTTACCTGATCAAGTGATGCCAAGTGAAACTTAATACTTATTAACAAGTTGCAACTAACTTTTAGGAACCTGCAGAGGTAACCTTTAAGTGTGTTGCCATAAGAACTTATTAATTACTTACCCTAAGTTCTTACAAGTACTTACCCTAAGTTCTTACAAGTACTTACCCTAAGTTCTTACAACAACTTGTCTTAAGTCACAAGACACTGAGACAGTTTTATCAAGATACAAGGACAATAAAAAAACTTTTTTTTCTCAGTAATACTCGGGTGGTGGTGCTGATGGGGTTAAATAATCAGGCACAAGTGGTGTAAGTGGCATGGCATTTTTCTGTGAAGTGTATGACATTAATAAACGATTACCAAATCTGATTTTTATTTGTTTAGAAGATTGTGTAGTTTTTCTGTGGTTTCCTGTACCCCTATCCTTTTTCCCTCTGCTAAAAAACTAGCCTTTAGTTCTTCAACATTCACGGGTGATTGACTACGCATTTTATTCTGTATTTCTGACTTCTGTTTTTTGTAATTATTTAAATCATCCTGGACCCGCTTAAATTCTTCGTCATCAATAAAATTATCGTTTAATGCCTTACTGATAATAAGTTTCATACTGCTCAGCTTTGCACCAGCAAGCGTACTCAATGCTTCATGTTTCTGTAATTTTGTGTGAAACCTCTTGTTCAAGGCCTCCAGACCAAAGCAAGCCAGGCATGTAGCAATGCTAACACCCTCAACTGCTATTCCAGCCAAACTCCCAATTCCTGTGGCGAACAGAACAATACCCCCTACAGAACATGAAGCTGAAACTGCACCAATAGCCATAGAAGTGTTTTGAACAGAATTAAATACTGACTTATACCGTCTTTTGCACCGTGAGTATTTCGCCTCCTCACTCTCCAAATATTTCAAAGCTTCTATAATATTATTTAATCTGAATGCGTCTGCCTGTAATGTTTTATCTGAAGCAATTGGCACAGCTGTCACCTGTGGATCAGGCGCAAGCGTTGTTTTAGTCATCACATTTGTTTCAGTCGGATCAAGCGTTGGTAGTTGCGGATAGAAGTTTACCATTTTTTTTATTCACAAATATTTTTTTTTTATTTAATCAGCAATTACATTTTGCAACTCTTCAAAAGTATACAATTTGCTGGCATAATAAAATGCAACAAGATCAATGTGTTCAAGGTTTATGTAAGTTAGACGAACAAAAGTTGTTTTGTCGACAACCACCTTGACAGCTGGAACACTGCTCGAAACATTAATAACATCATTATTTTTTGTAATAGCAATGAAGACCTTTGATGACTCTGCCACTGTGTCATTCCATGTAAGTTTAATTCCTTGTGCAATTTGAGCCTCTTTAGCAGTAGTTACTGATCTCATGATAATTTCAAATACTATTGTCACTTCTCTTGCGATGGTAAAGTTTGCTGGCATAAACACAACCTTTGCATCAGACCTACCCTTCCTATGTGTAAGAAGATATCTCCGTCTCTCATAATTTTCAACTTTCAGTTTTTCTCTGCTATTGTCGTCTGGGGCAAAGCTTGGAACAAGACTTACAATAAGCGGCCCCGAGTTAACAACCTTCCTAAACACTAAGGCACCTTCGTCATCAGTGTATACATAAGGACTAATAAATTCCAACTTTATGTCCCAGTCAATTGTGGGTGGTGGAACAGGCACAGGTGAAACCACCCACTTACTACCTACATGTATTAAGTTGTAGGGCACATTATTTACAGGTGGAGTAGGTACAGTAACATCACGAAGCTGACCAAGTTTAGGAATCTGTCTTTCACCATCTTTCATGTCAACAATTACTTTCCTCTTGTACATGCCATTTGAATCAAGTTCAAAACCATATATTTCTCCAACATCTCCTTCCTTCTCAAAATCCTGTACGTCTGCCAAATCTTTCAACTCTGTTACTGGACATGCAACTGGTATGATTCTCGGCTTTGGACCACCACTCATTTTTTATAAACAAAAATAAAATTATTTAATTTCCAACACAACACTAAAATCATGCATAAGAACTGGTTTGTCATCTTGATTAGTTACAGATATACTCAGTGACTCAAAGAAACTAGAACCTAATTTCTTAAACTGCAAATTAGGAAATCTAACAACCACACTTTCACAATAGGGTGCAGTTCCAGTTGGTAAGCATCTCAACAAAGTTGAAGGCTTTCCATTGTGAACATTCTCAGATGTGTTTAGTTCTTTCAAATAAACATTTAGCACTGTGTGTACTGACAAATGAACAGCATATCTTCCAGTTATTTTGTTTTTTTTGGGCTTAAATTTTAATCCTGCTTCATAAGTCCAATCATCATCACCACTAACAGCTACAATACCAAGATCAGATTCAGTTAAAAAACCCAGTAGTATTAAAAGTTTGTCTGTTAATATAAGCTGACTATCTTTTGGAAATTCCAATGTAACAAACAAGTTAGCCGGATTTAAAGTTGCTTTAATTTTATACAAATCTTGTAAAAATTCAGCTATAGTACAAAAGTCATAATACCCAGGCTGTAAATGATTAGCGCCCCAACTTGTAGTACCTACCATTCCATGTACAGAATATTCACCATCATCTGTTACATTAAACCATTTTACTGTATAGAACATTTCATGGATAGCTGCAGCCTTGCTACCATCACGATTATCAATCCCATTAGTTAACCACACTGGTTTGCTTGTGTCAAGATTTGTTAAGGTAATAAACATTTTTATTATCTCATATAAAAAAGGATGGAATTTAAATCACCAACCATTACCACAACAAACGCATTTCAATTTAATGTGAATGCCAAATATAATGTTGCACCTACTTATGAACAGAAGATAATTCAATTAAATCAGCTTGATATTGCTGTGTCTGAACAAGATCTATTTCAAGTCAAAGTACCAAATCCGTTTGACCATTACCTAAACCCTCCAATAACAGATGACTCAACTGCAAGAAAGTGGTCCTCAAGTCCATTACAGATGTTTCAAAACCAACTCAATTTTGCCATACTATGTTCAACTACAGGCTGTGGTGTTTCATTTACAGACCACTTGAATCACTCAAACAAACTGATTAGGTCTGTGTATCGTTTTCATGTTTATTACCAGCTTAGACGTATACTGTCAGAACTGCATACACCATTACCCACTGAATCCAGTTTCAACAGGTTTAACAACCCCATGGATATGAAAGCGTTTGAACGCATTTGTAATGAATTTAACATCAGCCCCAAGTATGACTTTACACAAAAACTTGATGATCACAATGGTATGGGTACATTATATTATGCTTTGAGTCACAGACAATACCCACAAGATTACTACCCTGGGTACACTTCATTCTCATCAAAATCACAAGTCTGGTTAGGATCAATAGAGCAGAAACAGTTTAATGCGTGGACCACATTTATTTTAGATAAATCTGACGGGTTTACTCAAGCAGGAGTCGAGCGCATCAATGAGTCTATCAGAACATATGTCTGGTGTATATTAGGAGCACAATCACTAACAAAATCAAACATTTTGAATGGAAGTGGTAAATTTGAAGCACAAAAACAGTTTCTTGCAAATCTTGAAGATTCAATTAATTCAACAGTCGATCTCCCATCAAGCATACAACGCTATCAAGACGTACTCAGATATGCCAGATCAAAAGTTGACTTTGTAGTTGGCATCGGGTTATACATGTTACCATCTGACCTTCAACTCCAAATGGGTACAATAACAAATTATAATAATGAAATAGTTGTTGCAGGTGTTGGACAAAAACTCGGTCTTAATCAATCTGTAAACTTAGGGGCCACAACCACACATGTTCAGTCATTAAAATCATTACAGACGGTAACACCCCCGGCCCCGGCCCCAACACCGGCACTCATAGAACCAGTACAGTCAACCCCTGACACACATGAGTCAGAAAGAACTGCATTGGTAATAGGTCTAACAGGATTAGGGGTTTTACTTCTTTATCTTTTTCATTAAATAACCCACCATCAACCCTCCTACTGTAACCAAAAAGACCCACACATGCTCTGCCATAAACCCTACTGCCTTTGCCGCTGTACTAATCAACCAACTGACAACAGTGCCTATTATACCGGGCAAAGCGTCTACTGCTTTCACAGCCAATTTCTTAAGCAAGTCTGATATGTGAGACAACTGTTTTTTTACCCACGTCTGTAAATCTTTTGGGTCTGTTGGAGTCGGGGGACCCGGGGTTGGTGGGCCCGGGGTTGGTGGTGCACCCCCACTAACCCCAGCACCGGAGACAGCCAGCACTACAGTACTGATAATAAACCCAAGAGCAGTAATTAAACTAGCAATTGTAATACCCTGTTCTCTGAAAAGTGTTTTCAGTCTCTCAGCCAGAGTTGTGTCTTCGTGAAGTATTTTCTGAATAGTTTCTCTAATTCTGTTGACCTGTGATTTCAGTTTTTGTCTTCCAATACTAATTGTTTCTAACCGTCCTGATCTTTCTATCTGCAAATCATTTAATCTGTGTTGGATTCTTTCTTTCATTTCTGTGTCAAGATTTCCATTGTCTGCTGTAGCCAGTTTCTCTTTTTCACGTTCTATGTGTTTATCAAGCTCACCCAGTTTGGCAACATTATTTACCATCTCACCTCTTATCGTCTGCAATGATTTATCCAAGCCCATAATCTCCCGCATGGACAAAGGTGGATCGTCTATTGTTTTCATAGCATCATTTATTTGTCCTTCAGTAAATGAGGTTTCTTGTATCACAGTGTTTGCTATTTCTGGTAGGCTTGTTACTGGTGCCATTTCAATTTGTTGCCCTGTTGGCAACTTTGTTTGCGTGTCATGAAGCACACGAGCCAGTCTTGGCGTGACAGGAGACCCACCAATACCAAGTTGACGCAAGGCACCAACACCACCTTCATTTTTTATTGTACTTAAAGCCCCAAACCTACTAGGGTCTTTTTTGTTAGTCAATAGTACTTTTCCTTTGTCAACAGTATTTAAATATAAATGACCCTTGCCATCAAGTTCAAACTGGTTAGGGTCTATGTTGTCTGGGCGGCCACCAACATGATCATAAAACGAGTTCACTTTGGTTTCTAAAAGTTCGTGACGTAAACTGTAAATATTTCTTGTACCAGTCATATCTGCCATATCTGTCATATCTGTTGTATTACCAAAATCATACGTGTCATCCATTTCAAAATCTTCATGATTAAATCCTCCCGCTGCCATTGTTTTATTAATTTATTATTTTTTATTGTGCATAATAAAAATGACACAGTCTTACGGATCAAAGTTAGACCCATACAGAAAACTACGTGAGCCTCTGGGTGTTAAGGGCATAAGACAATCAATCGTCATCACAAACAATCCAAGTACCATAGACCAGAATCAAACACTTACTGTCAAGTTTCCAAACCTAGGTCCCAGTGACGTTATTGTTCCTGGCACTGCACGCCTAGCATTTAATATTGAACTATCATCAGACGCAGACGTAAACAGAACACTAGTTAACAATCTTGGTAGAGCAATTGTTAGAACTATTAAAGTAAAACTTGAAGGACAGGAAGTGTTTAGTCTTGACGACTCAGATGTATTTTACTGTTACAAAGACCTTTGGCTAACAAGAGAAGAACGAGAAGACCGTATTTACCAAGGCATACAGCCAGATAATGTTGGTAAACTTCGAATCGACGCCGGAGATAAAGTAACTAATACAGCCATGGATGTTATAATGGCCGAAACATATGGATCTAGATTTTACATTCCACTCGAGTTTGAAATCCTCACAGCTCATCTGCCTTATTATCAAGGGGCACTGAATGACCGTCTGAGTTTTGAACTAACCTTCAATGACTACTCCAAAGTTATTAAATCATCTGATCTTAGTGCAACATATAAGATCTCTAACATTTACTTGGAATATGAAATTGTCACACACACTGAACTAGCCAGACTCATACAAAATCAGTATCAGTCAAGACTACCAATTTATTATGACAGGGTGATTAGACATAGTTTAATACCCAAAGACAAGAGTGACCCAATGTGGAACATAAACTTGAACACGCCTGCCAGGTCACTGAAAGGTATTCTTATGTTGTTTGTTGAACCGGTGAGTCCATACAAAAGAGATTCAGAAAAATTCTACAATCCTAAGATTACACATTTGTCCTGCACAATCGAAGGCCGTCCTAATCAAGTGTATGCATCTGGAATGTTACCTTACCAGCACTATGACGAAACCACAAAGTATTTTGCGGGTGGAAGGATTAGAGATAAACCTGCAAACATTGCGTGCAAAGATCTACATCTGTATGACGTTAGGATCGGACAATACCTTACAAACAAATACGCACTGTGGCTAGACCTTCGTAGTACAGATGATGATTACCTTCATGGGTCAGGACGAACTGTCGAGAACGGTAGTGATGGGATAACAATTCAGATACAAAAGAAGGTTGAAACTGCTGCAGCCATAAACATATATTTGTATCTAATTTATGACGCACAACTCAATATTGCAGAAAGCAGACTGAGTGGACACATATATTAAAATTATATTGTGTATTAAAATGAACCGTAGCTTAATGACACTCGATCCACACTGTGGCTTATTTGTTGGTGCCACAGGGTGTGGAAAAACTGAAATTGTTCTTAACCTATTACAAACAAGATACATACACCACTTTGAAAACATTGTCATATTTTGTCCAACAATAAAACACAACAAAGCTTATCACAACCGTTTATTCATTTGGACTGACAACAACATATACTTAGTTGACCCTGAGAAAAAACTGAATGACTACCTACAATATTTTTACAAGCAATTTGAAGGACAGTCAACGTTGTTTATTGTTGATGACTGCTCAGCAGAGAAAGACATTGTCAAAAAGAGAAACACTCTAGCAGAACTTGCCTTCAGTGGCAGACACGCAAACGTTAGTGTATGGATTCTCACTCAGAAATATAATGCTGTACTGAAAGATTTTCGAGAACAGTTAAAGTTTATCTGTTTGTTTTACTGTAAGGATCGTGACAGCTTTGAAGACTGTCTCAGAGAAAACGATGTCATCCCAAATAAGCATGAACGTGATGATGTAAAAAATAAACTGAAATCAACTAAGCATCTAAAGCTCATTTTAAAGACAGATCAGCCCACAGGGTATGGGTTAGTAAATTGATGTAAATTAATTTATTCTTTTGTTTGTCCAATAAAAATGACAGACAGGTGCTTGATCTCACACACCTTTTCAAAGATGTTATGCACTTTACTGACTTAATATCACCCAAACAGACTTACATAAGCCTTTCAGCACCATCAGAAATATATGTTACATATAGTGTGACTTTGGATTATGTCGATGAGCATCCAAATGTGGAGTGCATGACAGTTGATTTAAAGACACCTACTTTTAAAGTTGATGATACCAACTATGGTTGGTTAGGGGAAGTTTGTTATAGCATATTTAAACAACTGCGCAAACTAAATGTTTATATTGACAGTGTTACAGTTAATAAAGTGGTATTACACAAGGTGAGCGAGCAGAGTTAACGTTAATAATTTTTATTTTATTATTTTGTCGGTCAAATAAAAATGACGGACAATGTTCAAAACCCTGGCCCATCAAACCCTGGCCCATCAGGCCTACGTAACGTGTTTCACACAACAAACTTACCCATATCCAATACTAATAACGTCTATGAATCAATAGAAAACTCTTTTTCTGTCATACAGCAAAATCTTATCACAGGCAGTGTTAAGATTCAGATTGTTGCAAAAATCGAATTCACTAGGGTGGACGGTGAAGTGATTGTATCGTATATATCAACAAGACAACACACAGTTAACACAAGAAGAGAACCGGAGGTAGAGAACGTGTTTAGAGACAGACTATTACCAGACTTTCTCCAGGCAATTGACAGTGCAAAAATGAAGGGGTCTGGTTGGCACGAAGGACATGTACATGAACTGCAACTAAAGCAGTCTAGGTATCATCCTATATTAGGTAAAGCATGGTTGCCACTGCCAACAGAAGTAGTAAACAAAAAGGCTGTCGTCAACATACAGAACAATGACAACTATTGTTTCATGTGGTGTGTGCTTGCTAAACTACACTTTGTAAAAATAAAACCTGAACGTGTTTCTAACTACACCAAATTTGTAAACGAACTTGATTTTAGTGGCATTGAGTTCCCTGTTAAAATAGAGGACATAGACTTGTTTAAAAAAAATTAAATCCTGGCATATCTGTAAATGTGTTTGTGTGGGATAATGTGTCTGTTGACAAGTTACAACCCATTAGAGTATCAACGCTGGCTCCAACATATGGACAGTCAGAAGATAAACATGTTGACATGTTATTAATCGGCGATGACAATAACTTTCACTACACAATTATCAGAAATATGTCACGTCTAATTCATAATCATACAACAAAACACAAGGGCAAACAGGAATTTTGTAATAGATGTTTACAGAGGTTTTCCTCTATTGCAGTGGCACATAAACATGTTCTGCACTGTAGGTCACCTGATGACATACAAACTGTACTTAAGTATCCAGAGCCTGGTAGTCAAGTGTATTTTAAGAACTATGGGAATCAGCAAAAGCTGCCGTTTGTAGTGTACGCTGATTTCGAATCACTGGTTGTTCCGTATGAAGGTCATGTTCCAGAGTCATTACCAAAGACTATAAAACTGAGTGACCAAGTGGTGTGTTCTTTCGGGTACATTATTGTTAGGTCAGACGGTCTGCATTCAGAACCTGTTATCTACAGAGGTGAAAATGCAGCATGTTTGTTTTTAACAGAAATGAGACATCTGTATAGTCAGGTAGTACAGTATCTCACAACATGTCAGATGCCTTTGGTGATGACAGAAGAAGACAAACTAAAATTTGATACAGTTGAGACGTGTTGGATTTGTGAACAACCCCTCCAGGGTGATAAAGTTCGTGACCACGATCACATAACTGGGCGTTACAGGGGTGCTGCACATAACAATTGTAACTTATTATTAAAAATAGATCCTAAGACATACAAGTTACCAATCTTTTTCCACAATCTCAAAGGATATGATTCACACATTATCATGCAGGCTGTAGACGAGTCGTACAAAAACATAAGTTGTATTGCCCAGACAACTGAGAAATACTTAACTTTTAGGTTAGATAAATTAGCATTTTATGACTCCATGCAACATTTGTCTTTAGGATTGGCTAGTTTGGCAGAAGGACTGACTGAGTATCCAATAACGAGTAAATATTTTGAACCAGACTTGATTAAGAAAGGTGTCTATCCGTACGAGTACATTGATCACTGGGTTGTGTTTGAGGAAACAAGACTGCCACCAAAAGAGAAATTTTATTCTACACTAACTGGAAAAGGCATTTCTGACTCTGAATACCAGCATGCACTTGATGCATGGGGGAAGTTGGGGTGTCAAACGATTGGTGACTACCACGACCAGTACTTGAAAGCTGACGTTTGCTTGCTAGCAGACGTATTTGAAAGTTACCGTGAAAAGGGTTTGTTACACTACAAGCTTGACCCTGCTTGTTACATAACTAGTCCTGGCATGACGTGGGATGCATTTTTGAAATCTAGTAAGATATTTATAGACCTGTTGTCTGATCGTACGATGGGTGAAATGGTGGAACGTGGATTGAGGGGAGGGATTAGTATTGCATCGAACAACTATGCCAGAGCCAACAATAAATATCTGGACGGTCATGGTGACCTTGGGTTTGACCCCTCAAGCCCGGGGTCAAGGTCATTCATTACGTACTTGGACGCTAACAATTTGTATGGCTGGGCAATGTGTGAATTATTGCCCTTGAAAAACTTTTGTCTGTATGATTTGTCACAGTATGACATAACAGAGTCAGGGTTAACTAACAATATTATGAATCTTGACCGAAACGACGCGAAGGGTTGGATCTTTGAAGTAGACCTGGAGTACCCACACCACCTACATGATTACCATAATGATTATCCATTGGCTGTTGAGAAAATGAGTATGACGGGGAAAAAAGAAGACACTAAGCTTGTGCCAAATCTAAATGACAAATTCAATTACGTTTGTCACTACCGCTTGTTGCAGTTTTACATCAGACACGGGTTAGTACTAAAAAAAGTTCACAGAGGAATCCAATTTGATCAGAGTGCTTTCATGAAAGATTACATAATGAAGAACACAACCCTTCGTGCCAGAGACGGCAACACTGCATTTGACAAAGACTTCTTTAAGCTTATGAACAATGCCTGTTTTGGCAAGACTATGGAAAATCCTCATCACAGAAAAGATGTGAGACTGGTCACAACTGAATTGGGTGCAATTAAACTTACAGGCAAGCCTCAGTACACAGGGTACAAAGAGTTTCATTCATCATTGTATGCAGTGTCACTCAAAAAAAAGATTGTCAAACTGGACAAGCCAGTATTCATTGGTATGGCAATTCTTGAGTTGTCAAAACTGCTGATGCTTGAATTTTATTATGATTACTTCAAACCAAAGTATCCTGAGTGTCGTCTGTTATACACTGACACTGACTCTATGATCATTGACGTGTGTACTGAAGACTTTTATGAAGACATGAAAACAGAGTTACACATGTATGACACATCTGACTATCCTAAAGATCATCCACTGTTTAGCACACAAAACAAGAAAGTGCCTGGGAAGTTTAAGGATGAACTAAATGGTGTGCCAATAGTTGAGTACGTTGGACTGAGATCCAAAATGTATTCTATACTGCATCAGAAAGGTAGTCAGTCGAAAGCCAAAGGAATTAAAAAAAACAGCAATAAAAAATAAAGACATACGTCATGAACATTACAAGCAAGTGTTAGATGGTGCATTGATGCCTGATTATCCAAACAAGTCACTGAGATCAAATAAACATAATCTTGAAATGATCCAAACACATAAGAAATCACTGGCAGTTGGGGACACGAAACGAGTGTTTCACAGTAAGGAAAAAGCTTATGCACCTGGACATTACAGGCTCAAGTTATCTGAAGACATTTGTGATGAACTGGTTGATGAATTAATTGACGACTTAGTTACTGAAATGAGTAATGGTGTCTGGGGGAATAATCTGTAATTCTTCTCTGACAAATGCCCTCTGTGGCGCAGGGTCGTACAGGTAATATATTGTTGCGTCTGCGCCGGGAATTATTTTTTTTATATTGTGTACAGATGTTGACCAGATGGGGTCTGTTGCCCTGCGCTTTACGTCGTTCTCAGCCTCCCCTGGTTGATATAAATATCTCACCTGTTTGGTAAATAAACTTGTGTCTGGTGCGGGGGTTGGGGTTGGTCCTGTTTTTGGCTCTGTAATTGTTTTCAATTTAATAGCATCAGCAGGCTTAGGATGGCCTTCATTGTTCATTGCTTTTATCACATGTGGTAATCTCTTTACCCATTCAGTGTTCCGGGTGTCATGCATGAGTTCCTTAGAATACTGGTAACTGAAAAATCTTTCTGATAACTGTTTGTTAAAGTTTTCAACAATTGCCTGTGATCTGTGCACACCTGGAATGCCTCGTATGACCAGTACACCATGCTTAGCAAATAACTGATTAACTGCGCCCTTAAATTCAGATCCATCATCAACTTGTACAAGTCTGGGGTATCTTAAAGGGCCTCTTTTATAGATACTAGATAAAGCAGTAGCAACTGTACTGGCTGTTTTGTCAGATATGGGTTCAGCGTCTTTATACCTTGAAGCAATGTCTACGACAGTTAATGCATACTTGTATCGTTTCTTTCTTATTGTGTCATGTGGTAAGAACAAAAGGTCCATTTGGTGTGTGTCATTTGGGGTAGTGTTCTCAAAATGAGGCCTTGTTATCTTTCTTGGAGCAGGAAGATATATCTGCCAAATTGCCTGTCTCTGTAACCATTGCTTGACTTGACTGAGTGTTATATCTCCGCCCACAGCGGCATGTAATTTTTCAATAGCTGTTTGTCCTTTCCAATAGCCTGATGGAGAGTAATATATTTTTGATAGTTTATTTTCGGCTGCCATTTTTTCTAGCAATGAAAACTCCAGTAAAATAAAAACAAATGTCATTCCCACTAGAACAAAAATTATCTCTCCATTTCTTTGTTGTGTGCTTGGTTTGTAATAGTCACTTAGTTTCGGTTTCGGGATAGACATGTCTTCACCTGTGACAAGAAAATATTCCCTGATTGCTTCGTCTGTATTTGAAAACGTATGTTGTGCGTGACCTTCAAGCCTCAATTTTTCATTGATGAAATCAAGTTTTTCAATTCTATTCTTTTCATAATCCTGCTGGGCTTGTGCTAATTTTTCTGACGCCTCATTGTGTCGTCTCATCTCCAGAGCAGATTCTTCTCTACCCATTTTTGAAAAGAGATAATTAGAGCCACTAAATGCCAGAGCATTAACCATAGCACCTCCTATCATAATAGCTATCGTCGCCATAATATTTTTATTTACATAGAAAAATTTTCGGGAATAATTCCTTGCTTGACAAGAAAATCTTTTGTCGCAATCGACGCTGTGACAACTACAATTAGCTTAGCACTGTCTTCGAAATCTAATCTACTCAGGTCTGCTGATTTCATTTTGAGTAGACTTTTCCCCAGCATAGAATAAGCTACTGCTAATCCACTGATTACGGCAGAGTGATACACAAGGTTCATCATGTTCTTTGAGTCATTCATTTTCTAAGGCAAGAAAAATTAAAATAATATTTTTATTTACTGCATATAAAATGGGTCAACAGCTTTGGATGTTACTGGTAATGTGGCGACTTCTGGTTTTGTTTTTGGAGTGTCTGATTTTTTGGTCACTGTACGAGTCTGTGGTTTGTATTTTTTGTATAATTGATAACCTACGTAACCAAATCTGACAACAAATCCGGCAACTACATATTTTGCTGTTTCAGAATTAGACTGGGTTGAAGGTCTTTCACTTTGATGTGGGTGTGACAGGGGTGTTGAAAGTCCTGACAGTTCTGACGGTCTTGACGGTCCTAACGGTCCTAACGCCTGGTCAGTCACATGAGCCTTTTCTGTTTGCGCTTGAAGCTGTAATTTTTTTTGTCTGTTATATTCGGCTAATCTTTTACCAGCCTCAACCCTGCCTGGGCTTTTAGCCTTAGTCACAGTTTGAACCTGTGTCAAAACAGGGTCCGGGTTCTGTTGTGTAGTCATCTTGTTCTCGTCCATTTGATCCTTCTTTTTCTTTCTCTAGAAAATTTATTTTTGAAAAATCAATATGACTCCCGGTAACAAGAAGGGTTACGACAGGAGCAAGGTAATTTCCAAACTTGTAAAACATGACACATGCTAATTTGCCAATTGAACTTGAAACAATAGGATTACTTTCAAGGTCATGTGATAGACTGTCACAATCCACAGGTAGAAAGTGACTCACTGCTTTTGTGTATAGGCATACAAGAGATCGACTCAAATCACGTGTCATTAGTGAGGCAATGTGGTTCTCATATTTTGAATGAAGCTTGATTAGTTCGTCAGAGCTTAGAGATTCAATATCCTCTGTCATGTATTGTCTACCCAGATAAGCCTTTGATTTGCCTGAGACAATCACAGACAAAAGCCGCTGTTTTTTTGAGTTAAAGTCTTTGTTCTCTACAGCATTGATATCATTCAATAGAAAGATTTCATCAGGGTTCATTTATAATGTAATTAAAAAATTAAAACAAAAAACAAAAATTGTTATCAAGCAAAATCATGTTTCCTAGGAAGTACATTAATAGTAACTTTATACGTTTGTACCATTCAGCAAAATGTAGCCAATAGTTTTTGAGTTTACCCCAGACCAATATTGTGTCTCTCTCAGTGGGCTTATAAATGACATGTTTCACAGATTTCAATTGTAATGTCATGTACAATAACCCTGTCCTTTTAAGCAAACAAACCTGACACAGTATTGGCGATTATTGGCTTTGCAGTAAATTATAAATCACAACCTGGCCAAGTGAGGGCCAAATGAAACATCAGATGTAACATACTAGTTATCACACACGGCCTGTGCCGCACCACATATAGCCCGAGATAAGTTTTCAAAAGCCTGGATACGCAGTTACAGACAAGTAAAATAAAAATGGAACACTTACCTTTGAGCCAAGGCGGGGGAGCTGTTTCGACTTAATTAGTCTCATCAGAAAGGTCATAAACCCTTGACAGCTCATTGTAGATGAAAACTTTTTAGTGGTCACCTATATGTACCAAAGACCACATGTTCAAAATCCAAATGTGTGCTCTCGGATGTGGTTTGTGTGTGCGTGTCCGTGTGCTGAGCTGTGGTACAACCTTAGGAAAAACACTCGAACATGGCACTCCCGGGCTGCGTTGTGAAAACGCATACCATTGTGAAAGTGAATTTCCAACACACCACACTAAATAGTATGTCTTGTGATGTGTCAAAATTGATGGTATGTATAAAAAACCCGAGAGCAATGTTAATCTATTACATTTTGGTTCTTCGTAAGCAACTTATCATTGTAAAACTACTTTGTATCCATTGGTTAATTTTGCTGTTGTAGCTTTGTTCTCATTTCATTCATAGATGCAACCACATTTTGAACTGAGGGGCTCGATTCAATTCGTGTCATTTCTTCATTGTGAGCTTTGATTTTTTTTTCATTCCTCTCTATAGAACTTTTTTGATGACGTATCTTTTGATCCAATCCACTGATATGAACTTTAATTTTCCCTATTTTGTTCTCAAGTTTGCCGTGAAATACCAGCTCTTTTGCAAACGCCACCTCATTTGCTTCATCTTTGTACTTTACCAAAAAAGCTGTAGATGTTGCCATCTCATTTTCCATATCAGTTAAATCACTTTTAAAGTCCTGTACTTTATTTTCCAGGAGTTGTAATACATTTTTGAGAAGACTGTCTCTTTTCTTACAAACGGTAAGTCGCTTACGAAGAATACCAGCTTGCAATATCGCATTTTCTGCAAATGGTTGTGTCATGATTGGTAACACGTTGCTGTGCACTGGGTTATATATGAGAAAGCTCTAGGCATAGATTGGCCAAATTCTTTGAGCCAATAAAATTAGGCTGATGAAATGTCTGAAAAGCTGACGCAATGAAAAGACAAACATGTTTGAGCCTGGTTACCACTGCGCACACACTGTACTCGCACACCTTTAGAATTCTCAGTGCAGACGGTTCAGTCATGTGTGAACACGACTAATATCCTTTCTCGAGTATATGTCTTGTATGACAAAAAGCCTTCCTGTTGACTACATTATTCACTAAAATCCAGACTGTGTGTTAAATTTCTGAGCAGTACACCACATTAAACACATACTAACACATGCACACAGACAGACGAACAAACACACGCACAAACAAGCATATTAACATACACATAAACAAAAACATAAAGCCTACCTTGCTATACATGTACACCCGTAACATCCCAGCATGGCGACACACAGACAGAGCAGGTTTTTCTCAACCAGCTAGCATAACTTTTCACCCTTTCAGAATGCTGTTGTCACCATATTGCCACACACGAACGCCTTGCGCGCCTTGCGTGCATAGGCACGACATTTCCTCAGAAATTATGACTAGACCAATTTCGGTGCAAACAGGCAGGTGTTACGTGACTCACTACAGGGTAAACAAGTCTACAGCTTTTTCATGTTACTGAACACTGGATTAAAGAGACAGGTACGTAATAGCACATCTATATAAACTTTTAAATCAGACCTCTTTCTCTGTGTGAGGTGACTATGAAGACATGTATGTTAATGTATAAATGCGTCACTTCAGTACCTAGCAACATGAGCAACAGTCAGGACAGACCATTCAGCAGACAATAGTCGTCACTTGTCCTCATTCAGGTTAACGAGAGAAACTTTTCAGGTAGTCCTAGGGAGTGCGGGAGTATTGGGTAGGCCATGCCATGGCTTGTAACAAATGTTTATAGTCAAGACTCACAGTCTACTCATAAAGAAAAAACCCAGAACTACAGCTAACTGAAACGCTGTAAAAAAAAGGGAGGCTCTTGAGGATCTGTTGTTTATGCCAGTGTCTGTATTTTTTAAAAAAAATGTGTCTCTTTCACCCTAAAAAGCTGAACACCCACCACATGAAGAGCTGTCCCAGCGTAACACGCCAAAGCGTGAAATTAAATAAAAGTTATTATCACCTCACAGGCGGTATTGCAGTGACATGTTGTTTGTTTTGTGGTTGTTTGCGTAGGATATCATATATGGTAAGTTTGTTTAGAAAGTGTGTCCGTGTCTGTGTATGTTTGCCTGTGTATATAACTTGTATGACAATCTGGCACTGCCCATGAATTATCTTGGTATGCAACTGGCGTGTCTGTGTGTGTTTGTTTGGCTTTTGTTATGAACAGAGACGTGCTTAAACAGAGCCAATTCAATAAAGTTAGCACTGAGCGGTCCTCCTGTGAACTTGCCTGCACAAACACATTTCTAAAGATCTTTTGACGCGTGACGTGTGAATGGCGCTGTGAAAGCTTTTCCCCAACTCATTTGAAAGAGGGTTTGGCATTGAGTCTTGTCATGCGTGAACTGAAATGATATGTGCGGGACAGAGCATGTGAGTTTTTCGGAAATCGACTCTGGCAATATTGAGAGAAACGGTCATGTAAAAGTTAATGACCGTAATTAGTAATTAATTAAGGTCATTAGGTGTTGACAGAGACAATAGTTATAGAGATAAAACAATAGAGTCCCGATAGATAATCAGATCAATAAGGCCGCATCAGTCATGCTTGTCAGTTTTTTAAAATCAAAGGGTTGATTCAGAATTAACGGGGGTAAAATTGGAGTCAAAAATATGATATTAAAAAATGATGTAAATTAATGACTGATGCGGCTCTATTGAATTAATTGTCTATCGGGACTCTATTGTTTTATCTCTAATGCGTCCACTTCTTCTGAAAGACTCGATCAGCTCCGGTGTCGCCTGCCTTTCTCTAGACTCAAAGTAACCAGATGACGTCACATCATTGGCCAGTACAGCGGCGTCTCTGTGTTGAGACATAGTACCACTTCTGCCTGCTGTCCCGCGGTCTTGGTTGGGCCTTCTGGTGTTATCGCCTCGGGGAACACCCTTAAAAGGACAACGTATCGCCTTATGTCCCTTCATTCCACAGGAAAAAAACATGTCAGGTTCTCGACCGACATCTTTTTTCGGGGTATCTCTGACGTCGTATTCCTCTTCTGCTGGAGTAGACACACGCTGCGGCTTTTCCGTCCCAAACTTCATGTTGTGGGCGTCCAGGTATCTTTGAGCAATGTCTGCTAGAACCTTCGGGGACTGGTCCTTTTGCTCCCTGAGGTGGGCGACCAGGCCCTTAGAACATGCGCTGAGTACTTGTTCTTTGATGATGATGTCACACAGGTCATGGTACTCCTTCTTCAAGCCAGCCAGCTCTATCCATTTCTCCAGGTAGGTCCTGATTCTCTCAATGAATAGGCCGGGTGTTTCTCCTTCCTCAGGCTTGCAATTCTAGAATCGTCGTCTGCAGCCTTCTTCAGTGAAGTCGTAATGTCTCAGCAGGGCGGCTCTCAACTGCACATAATCCTCGGCTTCTTCTCTTGGCAGGCGGGTGTAGAACCCAAGTTTTGGCGCACGGGCTGTCTGCTCTTTGCTGGCTAAAGCTGCTTATTTAGCTGTCCTCTAGCTCTGTGCCTCTAACTCCATTTTCTTGAGCTGAAATTCGTGTTGATTTCACGCTTTTTGGCTCTTTCTTCTCTCTCGATCTCCAAACTATTTTTAACTTTCTCGTTTTTTCTTTCCAGTCTCTTTTCTTCTCTCTCCGGTCTCTCCTTTTCTTCTAGTCTCTTTTCGTTTACTCTCTCCAGTCTCTCCTTCTCTCTCTCCTTTTTTCCGCCCAGTCTCTCCCTCTCTCTCTCTCTCTCTCTCTCTCTCTCTCTCTCTCTCTCTCTCTCTCTCTCTCTCTCTCCTTTTCTCTGTCTAGTCTCTCCTTTTCTCTCTCCTTTACAAACTCCAGGATCTCAGGAATGTCTCCATTTCCGATGTCGCCATCTCTGCGTATCACTGCTCGTGTTGTCTCCGGCTACCCTTTCCGCTGAGCCAACTGAAGAAGTCCCGTCGGAGGTGCCAAATGTTACGTGGTAGTCGTAGTCTTAGTATGATGCAATCACACCAGACGCACGCACGTAGGGAGTTTGTAAAGAAACTTCATTCAGCTGCAACTCTTCACAAGTGGCACAAGGTTTTAGACCACACTGGAGTAACAGGCCCAACAATATGTTATTGCAGCGATGCGATTTCAGCACAATGCATCAACAAATGCATCCACTCACTGATACACCGACTCCTCTACAATGCATCAACACGTTTGACACACTGCGTTTCTCATACAATGTACACACATATTTCCTAACACCGTCTTCTATACTATTACAGAATAATCCAGCAAATTCACAAAATAAACCAATCAGAAAAGAAAAGGTAACCAAAACTCATTAATATTCATTACAAAAAAAAAAACACTGTAGGTCAATCCAGAAATTTCTATTAACGTCTAGGCGATTTTGATACAATGTTACGAAATGTTCCCAACAACTTTGACATCATGTTTGAGGTCACTAGAATGATCGCGCCGTTTCGACAACGTTCTAGGTCAAACGAGGTCGGACTATAGCAACAATGTAACGAAAAGACGGGTCATTCTAGCTACACAACAGAAATCGATCGCAATTCTCCAAGCAAATGATAATGAATTTTACCAAAGAGGTTCTTATCCAAAATAACTAAATGAATATCGGATCTTTCCTCTGATTAATACACACATGCTCTTAAAAGAATAAAACAGCCACAAACGTAACAATTCGCCTTATACGAAGATTAGTTAACCCCAACGGGACGGTTTTAGAAATACGTGGTAAACTTAGTCCTAGAAGAGCAGCTGTGGATAGGGGAAATGTATGATTGAACTTACGCGTCTTTCGCCATATCCGTCTTCCACTTAGGCGTATGGAACTGCATCCGACTTATCCTACTTTGAGAGGAGAAACGCCTCCGACTTATCCAAAGTTCGACTTATGATAGACCTGCGCTGGCGGGTTTTGATTATACACCGTCACACAAAATGTAGCCGCATGCCATAACAGAAATTCTTTAAAATATGTTATGGTCATTAGCACTGAGGACACACACACACACACACACACACACACACACACACACACACACACACACACACACACACACACACACACAAACACACAATGTAGCCTCATGCATTAACAGGCATTCTTTAAAATCTGTAAAGGTCATTAGCACTTAGAACAAACACAAACAACAACAACAACAGGAGATCAAAGGTCATTTCTTTCGTACCCATACTTGAAATCCAAGCTCTGCGTTATCAGACAGCCTGTTCTAACGCGTTTTTCGACCTATCCGTTTTCGACTTTAGCGTATGGGGACTGTATATACGAGAAACGGCGAAATAAAACAACAACAAACAAACACCTACACCACAGAATTTCAAACCCAAATTTTCGGCCTATGGCCATCCTCGAGAAGGTGTCTTTATTCTTATGTTTATAATTATTCTGATAATTACTATGATGTACTATTGTCTATTCCTTGCGGCACAGAAAGAAACGCTCTCGAGATCTCTAAACATGAGATTAAAGCTCGAAACAGGAGCGGATCTGGGGGTAGAGGGTTCCAAGGGTTCCCCCTCCCTACTCTTAGCGAGACACAGATCCTTATGAAGGGTGTTTCTAACTCCAAAAAGGGGACTTTGTTACAGATTTTGAAGGTTGTCATAAGCCCTTAAGCCACGTGGGATAATGTGGATCTATGCCAAATCTCCACACAACCGGCCAGTCTGCAGCTCAAACTTGGACGAGAAGCCGGCGTGAAAGCAACTCATGTTTCACGGAAACCGTTCACAATTGCAACCCGGGTTCAACCCGAGTAAAGTTCTACTCGGTTTGAACCCTGGTCGATGCGCTTACACTTGCATTCGGAACCGGGGTTGAGACACCCACGAGACGCGACAAAGCATCTTAGGAATGCGAGATGGAGTCCTTCAGAATTGTTTGGTCCATGCCATGGTCACACGACTGCTGGCGTGCAAACATATAATGAGCTTCTGCAGCCCAGTTATAGATGAGAAGCCATGGAAACAACCCATAATCCACTGTCGATATGCACAAAGGACTTTAGCGCTATGAAACCTGTTGCGTTCCTGCCAGTGACATCAGATCGGTTTTCTTTGCAGCGTGCACAGTGATGACGCTCCATGAAATCTGGTTTAGATCTAACCCGGGTTTAACCCTGCTTCGGAACAGGGTAGAAATCTACCCTTCTCCAACCCGGGTTGGGTCAAATGTAAAGACTTCATCCTGGGTTGTAGTCGGGTTCAACCCGGGTTGGGTCAAATGTAAAGACTTCATCCTGGGTTGTACTCGGGTTCAACCCGGGTTGACGTGCAAGTGTAACTCAATGCGCAAAAGGCCATCGGGCCGACGTCGGCCGCTCAAACGGCCTCGCTGTCGATGTTCACAAGGAGCTTCAGCACTGTGAAAACTGTTGCGTACTGAAATTTCAGCCAGTGACGTCACATCCGATTTCTTGGCAACACGCACAATGATGACGTGAAATGGAATGCGGTTTAAATCCAAGCGTAAATGCACCAACCCGGGTTGAACTCGGGTTCACGCCGGGGTGATGTGCAAGTGTAAACGGCCTCTCAGTGTTGCTGTTTATTTTTCCATTCGCAGGCACAGAATACTCTAAATATTAAAACAACAACCACAAAGTCAACAACGACAAACAAACATATCATAATAGTGTGAAACTGCTCACTTTAACCACTGGTAATCAAGTAAAAACAGATATTTTACAGCAAATCAGCTCGCAAAAGTCGGCCGTTTCTATCGTTTCATGTGAATTTGAGTGTGACACGTCACATTCTGGGGGCCACAAAGACGCCTAATTTCAGAGTATGCGGGTAAACGTCATCAGTTACTGTGCTTGAAGCTCGAATTCCTGCCTTTGAAGTTAAAATTGACTGTAGATTGTCTCCGTCTGCCGGCGACCGATGTTCAGGTTCGTGGATTTCTAACGTTTCATGTGTGACACGGTGGACACAAACTGTTCAGATCAGCAAGAAAATGGGCGGATTGACTGTAAATAGGCCCGTTGTGTACGTTTTCGGTGTACACTTTTGATTTGTACCGTACAATTTAAAAACGATTTCCGAAAGATTTCCGGCTTCCTGCCATTGTGTCCACTAGTTTAGGATAAACAGATTGCACGTCATTGGTATATAATGACGGTACAAGGAAGCATTTATGTCGGTAGACTGCAGAATTATGTCATATTCGTATATTTTTGTGACATCGCATACTTGCAGTATGTAATTATTTTAAAACACTGTACTCCTTGAGAAAGCTCTTTTCGGGGAGAAAAAAAAAGTAACGATAAGCTTAGTTATTGTGGTTAACGCCGAGCAAGCGACTAAGGCCATCTCACGGGCGGGATAATGATAAGCAATTCCGTACCACCAGTTATTAGTTTTTCCTCATAGCAGTCTGCGATGGAAATAAATACATCACGTACTCAAACTATATATGTTTTGGGGTCTAACGACGAACACGTATCACCCCCAAGAAACGCATCTGCTAAAGTTGCAGTGTGCGCCATGAGATCTATGAAGAACTTAGAGTTTCCGAAAGTGTACAGATCTTGTGCGTCACCGCCCTAGCACCCGGTAAGTTAGTGCGTCACAGATTTTATACGGATGAATTCGGAACCTCAGTTCCACAGCCCAAATTTAAAAACAAACAAACAAACAAACAAACCTGAGGCTCCGGCCGGGGTTAGCGGGCGTTGGGCAGAACTAACAGAGCATGAGAGATCCGTTTTGAACCTGATCAATATGGGCACGACAGCGAAAGGAAATCTGGAAAGACACCTGAGGGGTGTGTGTGTGTGTGTGTGTGTGTGTGTTGGAGGGGAAAGGGGTTTGGTGAGAGGGGGGGGGGGGCGCGAAAGGGCCTCTCCAAGCACAGAGATCTCAGCTTGGCCGAACTGATCGGAACTAGCACTTACAATCTGGAGTATGCTATATAATATATAGATAGATAGATAGATAGAGAGAGAGAGAGAGAGAGAGAGAGAGAGAGAGAGAGTTACCTCTTCAACCTGAAGGTTGGTACTCAGAGCGTGTAACAGCTGTGCGGTCGTGATGTTGGGCAACATCAATGTCTTGATGATGTTGATGCACGCCATGTCCGACACCAGATGTCTCAGCAAACCCTCATTCTTGTCCAGCTGTTTGATAGCTTTCTCCACTGCTTTCACCACCGCCTTGTCTAGGTCCGGGGTCTTGCTGAGGTCAGCTCCCACTGATTTCATTTCGCCTACTATCAAGCCGTACCGGGAATTGATCATCAGCACGTCAAAGTCCCCGTCTGTAAATGTCCTGCTAAGTGTGGCGGGTCGTGGCAGCAGGCAGATGGCTGCGGCGGTGATCGGATCGACTTGCTTGTCGAGGTATTTCCTGAACTCTAGCTGGAACAACACTAGCATCACCTCTTGCTTCCTCTCCGCCAGAACCCGGAGGTAGTTACGAACCCGCTGCGTTGCGTGGTCATTTCTAATGTCGCTGTCCTGCACTACAGGTAGCGGGCCTGTGGGGACTACCTGCCAGATTGATGCTGCTACAAGTGGATCAGACGGACAAGGGAGAGGACTGGTGGGAGGGACGTAAGCGGGCGCCTGACCGGGCTGATCTGATGCCGCCTGTGGAACTAGAACCGACTGACCGGCCACAGTCTGCATGTCGTATGACACTTGGTTGGCGTGAATCGGGGGGAGGAGGTAGGTTTGGCCGTGAAGGTTGGGATACCAGTGACGTACAGACTGACGCCAGGAGGCTTCGGCCTCTACTACTTGTGCTGGTTGTCCGGTACTGGTACCTTGTGCTTGTTGTCCGGAACTGGTACCTTGTGCTTGTTGTCCGGTACTATTTTCTTGTACTTGCTGTCCGGTACTGGTACCTTGTGCTTGTTGTCCGGTACTGGTACCTTGTGCTTGTTGTCCGGTACTGGTACCTTGTGCTTGTTGTCCAGTACTGATACCGTGTTCTTGTTGTATGGTACTGATATCGCGTTCTTGTTGTCCGGTACTGGTATCTTGCTCTTGTTGTATGGTACTGGCACCTTGTGCTTGTTGTCCGGTACTTGTACCTTGTGCTTGTTGTCCGGTACTGGTACCTTGTGCTTGTTGTCCGGTACTGGTATTTTGTGCTTGTTGTCCTGTACTGGTACCTTGTGCACGTTGCCCAGTATTGGTATCTTGTACTGTTCGTTGTATGTCTTGCCCACCATCTTGGGACGACCCACGGTGAGTTGGTTCTTGTGGCGGACGGGACATTGTGGTCCGGTGACTGTCGGGACAGAGATAAAACTCCAGGTTGTTTACTGTATGGATGTAACTAGTGTAGCAATATACCACACTGAGGTTGTTCGCTGTGAGGATGTAACTAGTGTAGCAATATACCACACTGAGGTTGTTCGCTGTGAGGATGTAACTAGTGTAACAATGTACCACACTGAGGTTGTTCACTGTGAGGATGTAACTAGTGTAACAATGTACCACACTCAGGTTGTTCGCTGTGAGGATGTAACTAGTGTTGCAATGTACCACACTGAGGTTATTCACTGTGAGGATGTAACTAGTGTAACAATGTACCGCAATGAGGTTGTTCACTGTGAGAATGTAACTAGTGTAGCAATATACCACACTGAGGTTGTTCACTGTGAGGATGTAACTAGTGTAACAATGTACCACTCTGAGGTTGTTCGCTGTGAGGATGTAACTAGTGTTGCGATGTACCACACTGAGGTTGTTCGATGTGAGGATGTAACTTGTGTAACAATGTACCACACTGAGGTTGTTCGCTGTGAGGATGTAACTTGTGTAACAATGTACCACACTGAGGTTGTTCCTTGTTTAGGATGTAACTAGTGTACCAATGTACCACAATGAGGTTGTTCTTGTATACGCGTGTGTACCCATAAACCATAAACCCCAGGCAAAATAAATAAATCTTGCACAATGTCTTGGAAATGAAAACTTAATACTTTCTATTGCAGCTTTCGAAACAAATGCAAACGTATTATGGATTTCGGTGATGACTATTGCGAGAATTCCATCAGAGCAGAAACACAAACTGTAAGCTGTGCAACTACCACATTCAACACATACCTCAGGGTGTACGCTTAGAAATAAGGGGGCATGATCCGTTTAAATTTTCAGGGGGGGGGGGAGGGGGGAGCTGAAGGGAGAAGGGTGGAGGGGAGAGGAAGGCTGGGGCCCAACTTTTTGTTTAGGACCTTCGACCTGAAGAAATGGCCTCCCAACGCAAGACCATCCTTCCAAATTAAAAGATCTAAAAACGGAAGGTGTGTGTGTGTGTGGGGGGGGGGGGGGGGCCTAGTGTCTGAAAAACATCTTGCACCTAAAACAAAATAGGAAAGTAAAGTCCAACTTGCAAAAACTTTATTCATTGAATTTTGTTTGTTAATGTAGGCAACTTCCCCTGTGACAAGTTCCAATATGACTCTGATACAACAAAGCTTTCGCGGAGGTTCTAGCCAACTGTGTTCTTTATCTAAAATGAAGCCCCGCATAGTCATGTCGGATATAACCAACAGAAAGAATTCAGGCTAGGCAGCAAACTAGACAGGAGAATTGACTGTTACCACATCAGCAGCAACTAGACAGGAGAACTGACTGTTACCACATCAGCAGCAAACTAGACATAAGAACTGACTGTTACCACATCAGCAGTAAACTTGACAGGAGAACTGACTGTTACAACATCAGCAGAAAACTAGACAGGAGAATTGACTGTGTCCGTCATCACGTCACTCTGCTGGAATGTGGGGGCCCGAAGCCTGCCGGCACTCTCATCGCTGAGCACACTCACGCTACTCCTCAGGCACTGATGTTGCGCGTGGCGTGGGAAGAGCCACTCCTGAGATGCTTGAAAGGGGAGAAAAGCACGTTGGTTCTTTGCCACAGCATAACGCGTGCTGTTCTTCTTAGATTGGAATTCCAATGGCACTAACAAAAATCACTGTCGGCATGTATAAACTAGAATTGCACTGACGGCGGAGGAAACGTCAGCATCAGACTTGACAGGAGAACTAACTCTAACCACATCAGCAGAAAACTAGACATGAGAACTGACTGTCACCACCTCAGAAGCAAACTAGACAGGAGAACTGACTGTTACCACATCAGCAGCAAACTAGACAGGAGAACTGACTGTTACCACATCAGCAGCAAACTAGGCAGGAGAACTGACTGTTACCACATTAGCAGCAATCTAGGCAGGACAACTGACTGTTACCACATCAGCAACAAAATAGACAGGAGAACTGACTGTTATCACACCAGCAGCAAACTAGACATGAGAACTGACTGTTACCACATCAGCAGCAAACTAGACAGGAGAACTGACTGTTACCACATCAGCAGCAAACTAGACAGGAGAACTGACTGTTACCACATCAACAGCAAGCTAGGCAGGAGAACTGACTGTTACCACATCAGCAGCAAACTAGACAGGAGAACTGACTGTTACCACATCAGCAGCAAACTAGACAGGAGAACTGACTGTTACCACATCAACAGCAAGCTAGGCAGGAGAACTCACTGTTACCACACCAACAGCAAACTAGACAGGAGAACTGACTGTTACCACATCAGCAGCAAGCTAGACAGGAGAACTGTCTGTTACCACATCAGCACCAAGCTAGGCAGGAGAACTGACTGTTACCATACCAGCAGCAAACTAGACAAGAAAACTGACTGTTACCACATCAGCAGCAAGCTAGGCAGGAGATCTGACTGTTACCACATCAGCAGCAAACTAGACAGGAGAACTGACTGTTACCACATCAGCAGCAAACTAGACAGGAAAACTGACTGTTACCACATCAGCAGCAAGCTAGGCAGGAGAACTGACTGTTACCACATCAGCAGCAAACTAGACAGGAGATCTGACTGTTACCACATCAGCAGCATACTAGACAGGAGAACTGACTGCTACCACATCAGCAGCAAACTAGACAGGAATACTGACTGTTACCACATCAGCAGCAAACTTGACAGGAGAACTGACTGTTACCACATCAGCAGCAAACTAGACAGGAGAACTGACTGTTACCACACGAATGAATGAATCAACTTTATTGTTCCAAATACATGTTGCCACGTACAGAAAAATTTGTTTCGCCACCTCAGGTGCAACTCGCAATAATCCAAACTCACAAAACAGTTCACACAAAACACTGAAATGGACAATGGCTCGGGACGGGTGAAGCCCGTCGCCAAGGCGTCTCATGGCCGGCGCCAACGGCGCCAACCCGTCCTGAACCTCCCAATCACAAAGCAAACTAAGGACAGCCCTATCATAGTATCACTTAAACACGTAATATAATGTTTTTAAACTTTCTGCTTGGCTGAGACTAGTTACACAAATGAGAAAAACGCATCAACAAAACAAAAAGAAGAATTATTCTTTCACAGTTGCTACCTGGGGGCCCGTCGCCATAAGAACAGCGCCGGCTATTAGACAGTCGCTCCAGTGTAAACAGTCACCACCTTAATTATAACTTAACTAATATGTAACTTCACAACTACTTATTTTTAAGCAATAATAGTAAAACTACAGTATTAACGTAAAAGAAGTCCAAAATTGTTTCTAAAGCACTGTACACACATGCACACGCTGTTAGGTCAGTGTTGTAAGAAATACAGTCACTGTGTGGGGGAGGTGTCCGTCATCAAGTCACTCTGCTGGAATGTGGGGGCCCGAAGACTGCCGGCAGTAGCATCGATGCGCACACTCACGCTACTCCTCGTGCAGTGATGTTGCGCGTGGCGTGGGAAGAGCCACTCCTGAGATGCTTGAAAGGGGAGAAAAGCACGTTGGTTATTGCCACAGCATAATGCGCGCTGTTCTTCTGAGATTGGAATTCCAATGGCACTAACAAAAATCACTGTCGGCATGTATAAACTAGAATTGCACTGACGGCGGAGGAAACGTCAGAATCAGACTTGACAGGAGAACTAACTGTTACCACATCAGCAGAAAACTAGACATGAGAACTGACTGTCACCACCTCAGAAGCAAACTAGACAGGAGAACTGACTGTTACCACATCAGCAGCAAACTAGACAGGAGAACTGACTGTTACCACATCAGCAGCAAACTAGACAGGAGAACTGACTGTTAACACATCAGCAGAAAAGAAGACAGGAGAACTGACTGTTACCACATCAGCAGCAAGCTAGGCAGGAGAACTGACTGTTACCACATCAGCAGCAAACTAGACAGGAGAACTGACTGTTACCACATCAGCAGCAAACTAGACAGGAGAACTGACTGTTACCTCATCAGCAGCAAACTAGACAGGACAACTGACTGTTACCACATCAACAGCAAGCTAGGCAAGAGAACTGACTGTTACCACATCAGCAGCAAACTAGGCTTGAGAATTGACTGTTAACACATCAGCAGCAAACTAGGCAGGAGAACTGACTGTTACCACATCAGCAGCAAACTAGGCAGGCGAACTGACTGTTACCACATCAGCAGCAAGTTAGGCAGGAGAACTGACTGTTACCACATCAGCAGCAAGTTAGGCAGGAGAACTGACTGTTATCACATCAGCAGCAAACAAGACAGGAGAACTGACTGTTACCACATCAGCAGCAAACTAGACAGGATAACTGACTGTTACCACATCAGCAGCAAACTAGACAGGAGAACTGACTGTTACGACATCAGCAGCAGGCTAGGCAGCAGAACTGACTGTTACCACATCAGCAGCAAGCTAGGCAGGAGAACTGACTGTTACCACATCACCAGCAAACAAGACAGGAGAACCTAACACATCAGCAGCAAACTAGACAGGAGAACTGACTGTTACCACATCAGCAGCAAACTAGGCAGGAGAACTGACTGTTACTACGTCAGCTGCAAGCTAGGTAGGAGAACTGACTGTTACCACATCAGCAGCAAGTTAGGCAGGAGAACTGACTGTTACCACATCAGCAGCAAACTAGACAGCAGATCTTACTGTTCACACATCAGAAGCAAACTAGACAGGAGAACTGACTGTTACCACATCAGCAGCAAGCTAGGCAGGAGAACTTACTGTTACCACATTAGCAGCAAACTAGACATGAGAACTGACTGTCACAACATCAGCAGCGAACTAAACAGGAGAACTGACTGTTACCACATCAGCAGCAAGCTAGGCTGGAGAACCGACTGTTACCACATCAGCAGCAAACTAGACAGGAGAACTGACTGTTACCACATCAGCAGCAATCTAGACAGGAGAACTGACTGTTACCACATCAGCAGCAAGCTAGGCAGGAGAACTGACTGTTACCACATCAGCAGCAAACTAGACAGGATAACTGAATGTTACCACATCAGCGGCAAACTAGACAGGAGAACTGACTGTTACGACATCAGCAGCAAGCTAGGCAGGAGAACTGACTGTTACCACATCAGCAGCAAGCTAGGCAGGAGAACTGACTGCTACCTGGAGGAGGAAGGTTCTTCTACCATAAGACTTATGACGTCCTGTGGTGAAAACCGGAAATCTTCGGAAGCCACAGGACCGAGCCGACTCTCTCTATCGAGGGACACAACCATGGGCACATGGAACGTCAAGACCATGTGCCAAAGCGGCAAGGCCGCCTTGATAGCAGCGGAAATGCAAAAGTAGAACCTTTCCCTACTAGGTATCAGTGAAGTCAGATGGACGCAGTCTGGCCAGAAAAGGCTGTTAAGTGGGGAGATGATTCTGTATTCAGGTCTTGAAGAGGAGAATGCCCTCCATACAGAAGGAGTAGCATTCATGCTGTCACCAGTGGCACAGAGAGCGCTGATGGGCTGGGAACCTCTTGGGCCAAGAATTATCACAGCAGCCTTTAGAACCAAGAAAAAGCTCAAGCTGAACGTCATCCAGTGTTATGCGCCCACTAATGACAGTGACGAGTAAGAGAAACAAGAGTTCTACGACCGACGCCAGAGTGCCGTGGACAAATGTGCGGAGCGAGACATCACCATCGTCATGGGCGATTTTAATGCCAAAATAGGGGAGGACAACACCGGATACGAAGAGGTGATGGGGAGACAGGGACTAGGCTCGGAGATGAGTGAGAACGGGGAGAGGTTTGTGGACTTTTGTGCTCTAAACCGACTTGTCATTGGAGGCAGCATCTTCCCACACAGAAGAATACACAAAGCAACTTGGGTCTCGCCTGACCATACAACAGAGAACCAAATAGACATAATCTGCATTAGCAAGAAATTTAGAAGATCCCTTCAAGATGTTTGAGTGACGAGGGGAGCAGATGTCGCCTCAGACCACCATCTGCTTAGCTTAAGAATGAAGCTCAAGCTAAAGAAAAGCCGCACAGAGACAACAAGAAGACAGCGCTATAATGTAGGCCTCCTGAGAGAAACTGGAGTTAGAGAAGAGTTCAAACTGGTGCTGTCCAACCGGTTTCAAGCGCTACAGGAGCTAGTAAATGAAGAGGAGGCGGTCACCACAGAGCAGCAGTGGAAGGCAGTTAGAGAGGCGCTGAACTCAACCTGCAAAGACACTGTAGGGTTCAGGAAACACCATCACAAAGACTGGCTGTCGGCACAGACCTTGAAGAAGATAGACGTGAGGAAGCAGAAGAAAGCAGTTGTCAACAACAGTCGCACGAGAGCAGCCAAAGTAAGGGCACAGGAGGAATACTCGGAAGCCAACCGCGAGGTGAAGAGGAGTATCAGTGCAGACAAGAGGGCCTACACATACAGCCTGGCAGCGGAGGCAGAAAAGGCAGCAGGCAGCGGCAACATGAAACAGCTCTACGACATTACCAGAAGATTGTCGGGCAAGTATGGCCATACAGAAAGACCAGTAAAAGACAAAGAAGGCAAGCCTATTGCAGACAGAGCAGACCAACTCGACAGATGGGCCGAGTATTTTGAAGAGTTACTGAACAGACCTAGCCCACCCGACCCCCCAGACATCCAGCCGGCAGAGACCGACCTACCCATCAGCTGTGACAGACCCAGCCGGGAAGATATCAGAAGAGCAGTGGCATTTTAGAAAAACGGCAAAGCAGCAGGGACAGATGGCATCCCAGCGGAGTCTCTGAAAGCAGACCTAGAGACAACAGTGGAGATGCTGTACCCACTGTTTGGAAAGATATGGGAAGAGGAGGTGATGCCGGCTGACTGGAAGGAGGGGTACCTAATCAAGCTTCCCAAGAAAGGCGACCTCAGCAAGTGTTCCAACGACAGATGAATCACCTTGTTGTCAGTACCAGGAAAGGTCTTCAACAGGATCATCCTAGAGAGAATAAAGAGCTCCGTTGACCCCCAGTTGAGAGACCAGCAAGCAGGATTCAGGAAGAACCGATCATGTACAGACCAGATCGCCACTCTCCGCATCATCGTGGAACAGTCTCTGGAGTGGAGCTCCCCGCTGTACGTCAACTTTGTGGATTATGAGAAAGCATTTGACAGCGTGGACCGAGAGACTCTGTGGAAACTCCTACGACACTACGGTGTACCCACAAAGCTCGTCCGCCTGATCAAGAGCAGCTACGATGGCATGACATGTCGCATGATCCACGGAGGGCAGTTCACCAGGGAGCTCCAGGTCAGAACTGGTGTCAGGCAGGGGTGTCTACTGTCTCCGTTTCTCTTCCTACTGGCCATAGACTGGGTCATGAAGATGACAACAGAGCACAGACAAAGTGGAATACAGTGGACACTGTGGACACAGCTTGACGACCTCGATTTTGCAGACGACTTGGCATTACTGTCCCACACTCATCAACAAATGCAGGACAAGACCACAAGGCTTGCTGACATCTCGTTCCAAGTGGGCCTCACCATTCACAAACAGAAAACAAAGACAATGAGGCTGAACGAAACCAGGGAAGAACCAGTCTTGCTTGCTGGAACCCCGTTGGAGGAGGTGGAGTCCTTCACCTATCTCGGTAGAATCATAGACAAAAAAAAGGCGGCACTGATGCAGAATGTCAGAGCAGGAATCGGTAAAGCCAGAGCAGCCTTTCTCCAGTTGAAAAAGTGTGGAGTTCCAGAGAGCTGTCACAACACACCAAAGTCCGGATTTTCAACTCCAATGTAAAAGCAGTTCTCCTATATGGAGCAGAGACTTGGAGATTGACAAAAACCACAGTCAACAGAGTACAGACCTTCATGAACAGTTGCCTTAGAAGAATTTTGAAAATCCACTGGCCAGAGAAGATCAGCAACGTCAGACTCTGGGAGAGAACAGAGCAGATAACAGCAGAGAATGAAATTGGGCGAAGAAGATGGGGATGGATCGGTCACAGTCTGAGAAAGCTAGCTTCCAGTATCACTAGGCAGGCATTGTCGTGGAACCCCCAGGGAAAGAGGAAAAGAGGTAGGCCGAGAAACTCCTGGCATCGAGACCTCCAAGCAGACATAAAGAGACTGGGAACCACCTGGAGTAGAATCGAAGGAGAAGCACAGGACAGGAGTTGCTGGAGGTCCCTCGTCGACGGCCTATACCCGGGTAGGGGTGACAGGCGTAAGTAAGTAAGTACCACATCAGCAGCAAACTTGACAGGAGAACTGACTGTTACCACATCAGCAGCAAACTAGACAGGAGAACTGACTGTTACCACACGAATGAATGAATCAACTTTATTGTTCCAAATACATGTTGCCACGTACAGGAAAATTTGTTTCGCCACCTCAGGTGCAACTCGCAATCACCCAAACATACACAACAGTTCATACACAACACTGAATTGGACAATGGCTCGGGACGGGTGAAGCCCGTCGCCAAGGCGTCTCAAGGCCGGCGACAACGGCCCCAACCCGACCTGAACCTCCCAATCACAAAGCAAACTAAGGACAGCCCTTATAATATTTTTAAACTTTCTGCTTGGCTGAGACTAGTTACACAAATGAGAAATACGCATCAACAAAACAAAAAGAAGAATTATACTTTCACAGTTGCTACCTTGGGGCCCGTCGCTATAAGAACAGCGCCGGCTATTAGACAGTCGCTCCTGCATAAACAGTCACCACCTTAATTATAACATAACTAATATGTAACTTCACACCTACTTATTTTTAAGCAAGAATAGTAAAACTACAGTATTAACGTAAAACTGTCCAAAATTGTTTCTAAAGCACAGTACACACATGCACACGCTGTTAAGTCAGTGTTGTAAGAAATACAGTCACTGTGTGGGGGAGGTGTCCGTCATCAAGTCACTCTGCTGGAATGTGGGGGCCTGAAGCCTGCCGGCAGTAGCATCACTACTCACACTCACGCTACTCCTCAGGCAGTGATGTTGAGCGTGGAGTCGGAACAGCCACTCCTGATATGCTTGAAAGGGGAGAAAAGCACGTTGGTTCTTTGCCAAAGCATAATGCGCGCTGTTCTTTTAAGATTGGAATTCCAATTGCACTAAAAATATCAATGCCGGTATGTATAAACAAGCATTGCACTGACGGCGGAGGAAATATCAGCAGCAGACTTGACAGGAGAACTGACTGTTAACACATCAGCAGAAAACAAGACAGGAGAACTGACTGTCACCACATCAGAAGCAAACTATACAGGAGAACTGACTGTTACCACATCAGCAGCAAACTAGACAGGAGAACTGACTGTTGCCACATCAGCAGCAAACTAGACAGGAGAAATGACTATCACCACATCAGAAGCAAACTAGACAGGAGAACTGACTGTTACCAAATCAGCAGCAAACTAGACAGGAGAACTGACTGTTACCACATCAGCAGCAAACTAGACAGGAAAACTCGCTGTTACCACATCAGCAGCAAACT
This sequence comes from Semisulcospira habei, assembly GCA_036245525.1. Classification (NCBI taxonomy): domain Eukaryota; kingdom Metazoa; phylum Mollusca; class Gastropoda; family Semisulcospiridae; genus Semisulcospira; species Semisulcospira habei. The sequence goes on from BTPG01000004.1 coordinate 36,440,585, forward strand.
AGACAGGAGAACTGGGTGTTACCACACCAGCAGTAAACTGGACAGGAGAACTGACTGTTACCACATCAGCAGCAAACTAGACAATATAAATGACTTTTACCACATCAGCAGCAAGCTACACAGGAGAACTGACTGTTACCACTTCCGCATCAAGCTAGACAGGAGAACTGACTGTTACCACATCAGCAGCATACTAGACAAGAGAACTGACTGTTACCGGCAGCACACTAGACAGGAGAACTGACTGTTACCACAACAGCAGCAAACTAGGCAGGAGAAGTGACTGTTACCACATCAGCAACAAGCTAGGCAGGAGAACTGACTGTTACCACATCAGCAGCAAACTACACAGGAGAACTGACTGTTACCACATCAGCAGCAAACTAGACAGGAGAACTGACTGTTACCACATCAGCAGCAAACTAGACAGGAGAACAGACTGTTACCACATCAGCAGCAAACAAGACAGGAGAACTGACTGTTACCACATCAGCAGCAAGCTAAGCAGGAAAACTGACTTTCCACATCAGCAGCAAACTAGACAGAGAACTGACTGTTAACACATCAGCAGCAAACTAGACAGGACAACTGACTGTTACCACATCAGCAGCAAGCTAGGCAGGTGAACTGACTGTTACCACATCAGCAGCAAGTTAGGCAGGAGAACTGACTGTTACCACATCAGCAGCAAACTAGACAGAAGAAGCACCAAACTAGACAGGAGATCTGACTGTTACCACATCAGCAGCATACTAGACAGGAGAACTGATTGTTATCACATCAGCAGAAAACTAGACACGAGATCTGACTGTTACCACATCAGCAGCATACTAGACAGGAGAACTGACTGTTACCACATCAGCAGCAAACTATACAGGAGATCTGACTGTTACCACATCAGCAGCATACTAGACAGGAGAACTGACTGTTACCACATCAGAAGCAAACTAGACATGAGAACTGACTGTTAAAACATTAGCAGCACACTAGACAGGCGAACTGACTGTTACCAGATCAGCAGAAAACTAGACAGGAGAACTGACTGTAACCACATCAGCAGCAAACTAGACAGGAGAACTGACTGTTACCACATCAGCAGCAAACTAGACAGGAGATCTGACTGTTACCACATCAGCAGAAAACTAGACAGGAGAGGCAGCAAACTAGACAGGAGAACTGACTGTTACCACATCAGCAGCAAGCTAGGCAGGAGAACTGACTGTTGCCACATCAGCAGCAAACTAGACAGGAGAACTGAATGTTACCACATCAGCAGCAAACTAGACAGGAGAACTGACTGTTACCACATCAGCAGCAAACTAGACAGGAGAACGGACTGTTACCACATCAGCAGCAATCTCGACAGGAGATCTGACTTTTACCGCATCAGCAGCAAACTAGACAGGAGAATCAGCGAACTAAACAGGAGATCGGACTGTTACCACATCAGCAGCATACTAGACAGGAGAACTGATTGTTACCACATCAGGAACAAACTAGACAGGAGATCTGACTCTTACCACATCAGCAGCATACTGGACAGGAGAACTGACAGGTACCACATCAGCAGCAAACTAGACAGGAGAACTGACTGTTACCACATCAGGAGCATACTAGACAGAAGAACTGACTGTTACCACATCAGAAGCACACTAGACAGTAGAACTGACTGTTACCACATTAGCAGCACACTAGACAGGAGAACTCACTGTTACCACATCAGCAGCAAACTAGACAGGAGAAATGACGGTTACCACATCAGCAGCAAACTAGACAGGAGAACTGACTGTTACCACATCAGCAGCAAACTAGAAAGGAGAACTGACTGTTACCACATCAGCAGCAAATTAGACAGGAGAACTGACTGTTACCACATTAGCAGCAAACTAGACAGGAAAACTGACTGTTACCACATCAGCAGCAAACTAGACAGGGGAACTGACTGTTACCACATCATCAGCAAACTAGACAAGAGAACTGACTGTTACCACATCAGCAGCAAACTAGACAGGAGAACTGACTGTTACCACATCAGCAGCAAGCTAAGCAGGAGAACTGATTGTTTCCACATCAGCAGCAACTAGACAGGAGAACTGACTGATACCACATCAGTAGCAAACTAGGCAGTAGAACTCACTGTTACCACATCAGCAGCAAGCTAGGCAGAACAACTGACTGTTACCACATCAGCAGCAAGTTAGGCAGGAGAACTGACTGATAACACATCAGTGGCAAACTAGACAGGAGATCTGACTGTTACCGCGTCAGCAGCACACTAGACAGAAGAAGAAGCAAGCTAAACAGTATATCTGACTGTTACCACATCAGCAGCATACTAGACAGGAGAACTGATTGTTACCACATCAGCAGCAAACTAGACAGGATATCTGACTGTTACCACATCATCAGCATACTAGACAGGAGAACTGACTGTTAAATCAGCAACAAACTAGACAGTAGAAGCAGCAAACTAGACAGGAGATCTGACTGTTACCACATCAACAGCATACTTGACAGGAGAACTGACTGTTACCACATCAGAAGCAAACTAGACAGGAGAACTGACTGTTATGACATTAGCAGCACACTAGACAGGAGAACTGACTGTTACCACCTCAGCAGCAAACCAGACAGGAGAACTGACTGTTACCACATCAGCAGCAAACTGGACAGGAGAACTGACTGTTACCACATCAGCAGCAAACTAGACAGGAGAACTGACTGTTACCACATCAGCAGCACATTAGACAAGAGAACTGACTGTTACCACATCAGCAGCAAACTAGACAGGAGATCTGACTGTTACCACACCAGCAGCAAACTAGACAGGAGAACTGACTGTTACCACATCAGCAGCAAACTAGACAGGAGAACTGACTGTTACCACATCAGCATCAAACTAGACAGGAGAACTGACTGTTACCACATCAGATGCAAACTAGACAGGAGATATGACTGTTACATCAGCAGCAAACTAGACAGTAGAAGCAGCAAACTAGACAGGAGATCTGACTGTTACGATATAAGTAGCATACTATACAGGAGAACTGATTGTTACCACATCAGCAGCAAACTACACAGGAGATCTGACTGTTACCACATCAGCAGCATACTAGACAGGAGAACTGACTGTTTCCACATCAGCAGCAAATAAGATAGGAGATCTGACTGTTACCACATCAGCAGCATACTAGACAGGAGAATTGACTGTTACCACATCAGCAGCAAATAAGACAGGAGATCTGACTGTTACCATATCAGCAGCATACTAGACAGGAGAATTGACTGTTACCACATAAGAAGCAAACTAGACAGGAGAACTGACTGTTACCACATTAGCAGCACACTTGACAGGAGAATTGACTGTTACCAGATCAGCAGAAAACTAGACAGGAGAACTGACTGTTACCACATCAGCAGCAAACTAGACAGGAGATCTGACTGTTACCACATCATCAGCAAAATAGACAGGAGATCTGACTGTTACCACATTAGCAGCAAACTAGACAGGAGAAGCAGCAAACTAGACAGGAGTACTGACGGTTACCACATCAGCAGCATACTAGACGTGAGATCTGACTGTTACCACATCAGCAGCACAAAAAGACATGAGATCTGACTGTTACCACTTCCGCAGGATACTAGACAGGAGAACTGACTGTTACCACATCAGCAGCAAACTAGACAGGAGATCTGACTCTTACCACATTAGCAGTATACTAGACAGGAGAACTGACTGTTACCACATCAGCAGCAAACTAGACAGGTGATCTTACTGTTACCACATCAGCAGTAAACTAGACAGGAGAACTGACTGTTACCACATCATTAGCAAACTAGACAGGAGATCTTACTGTTACCACATGATCAGCAAACTAGACAGGAGAACTGACTGTTTCCACATCAGCAGCAAACTAGACAGGAGATCTGACTGTTACCACATCAGCAGCAAACTAGACAGTAGAACTGATTGTTACCACATCAACAGCAAACTAGACAGGAGATCTGAATGTTATCTCATCAGCAGCAAACTAGACAGGTGAACTGACTGTTACCACATCAGCAGCAAACTAGACAGGAGATCTTACTGTTACCACATCATCAGCAAACTAGACAGGAGAACTGACTGTTACCACATCAGCAGCAAACTAAACAGGAGAACTGACTGTTACCACATCAGCAGCATACTAGACAGGAGAACTGACCGTTACCACATCAGCAGCATACTAGACATGAGAACTGACTGTTACCACATCAGCTGCAAACTAGACAGTAGATCGGACTGTTACCACATTAGCAGCAAACTAGACAGGAGAACTGACTGTTACCACATCAGCAGCAAACTAGACAGGAGATCTGACTGTTACCACATCAGCAGCAAACTACACAGGAGAACTGACTGTTACCACATCAGCAGCAAACTAGACAGGAGATCTGACTGTTAGCACATCAGCAGCAAACTAAACAGGAGATCTGACTGTTATCACATCAACAGCAAACTAGACAGGAGAACTGACTGTTACCACATCAGCAACAAACTAGACATTAGATCTGACTGTTAGCACATCAGCAGCAAACTAGTTAGGAGAACTGACTGTTACCACATCAGCAGCAAGTTAGACAAGAGAACTGACTGTTACCACATCAGCAGCAATCTAGACAGGAGAACTGACCGTTACCACATCAGCAGCGAACTATACAGGAGATCTGACTGTTACCACATCAGCAGCAAACTAGACAGGAGAACTGACTGTTACCACATCAGCAGCAAAATAGACAGGTGAACTGACTGTTTCCACATGAGCAGCAAACTAGACATGAGAACTGTTACCACATCAGCAGGAAACTAGACAGGAGAACTGACTGTTACCACATAAGCAGCAAACTAGACAGGAGAACTGACTGTTACCACATCAGCAGCAAAATTGCCAGGAGATCTGACTGTTACCACATCAGAATCAAGCTAGACAGGAGAACTGACTTTTACCACATCAGCAGCAAACTAGATAGGAGAACGGACTGTTACCACATCAGCAGCAAACTAGACAGGAGAACTGACTGTTACCACATCAGCAGCAAACTAGATAGGAGAACTGACTGTTACCACATCAGCAGCAAACTAGACAGGAGAACTGACTGTTACCACATCAGCAGCAAACTAGGCAGGAGATCTGACTGTTACCACATCAGCAGCATTCTAGAAAGGAGAACTGACTGTTACCACATCAGCAGCAAACTAGACAGGAGATCTGACTGTTACCACATCAGCAGCAATCTAGACGGGAGATCTGACTGTTTTCATGTGTCTGCTTAACACATTCTGCTCCAGGACCTTAATCCCCACTTTGTGAAGTTCCCCTCTGAAGACAGATCAAGCTCGGCATTTCAAGAGTGGTGCCGGAATACCTTGGCGTCTGTCGGTGCCAAGCTATTCAGGCACTACCCTTGAACTATCATGCTCGATCTGTGTCTTGCTGTGGCGTGTCGGGGCTGAATGAGTTAACATATCTATGTATTAATGTACTGCTAATGCGTCAGTTTAGTTTTCTCGTTGTATAGAAAGGTACCATCTCGCATTTGGGCACTATCGTGTGCAGCGTGTGGCTCTACAAATTACATATAGAACCTTTTAGGTCCACTTTTACATAGCAACTATCCCACATCACATGACCTAGTCTTACCGCGTCGTGCTTTCTGGGACCCATAGTAACTCTCTAGGCGGCCAAACAGCCACGGCTTACTCTACACTAGAATCAATGGCATTGCTTTCTCACTAAAGCCGATAAAAACAGCTGAAATGAAACAGACAACCTTTACAATTCGTCAATGTACACATCCAACGTTTACATTGTTTGCTCTATAAAGCAGTGAAACTCAACAAAATCAGCCACTAACGGCTCAGATTGGTGCAGCCCACAAACAGGCTAAAGCTAAACTGTCGTCTGCATTGTTTGATTTTTGGTGACTGGGTTCATGTTGTGAAAGACTGAAAGGTTCTATAAAACATGCAAGTTGAGTGTTCGTACACTATCATTTCTAGACAGACCATGCTACTCCAATTTTAAAACTGGTTGATTCATAGCAAAAACTTTTGGTGACTATGATTCAAACAGTTTGAGAATTCGAGTCGCGAGGTTCATCCTGAAATGATAGTATACGAACACCCCACTTCTATGCTACTAATACGTCAGTGATTATGCTGGCGCAAGTCATAGTTATGAGCTATTTTTTTTTTTAATAAAATGTACAAGGAAAACACCAGAGATATTTATGTTATGTCAATTATTTACTTCATCCCAAATTTAATTATCACGTACACTTACATTTCCCAGGATTTGAGAAGCACGTTGGTCTCACCACGGCACGGAACAATGTCTCTGGTCTGACAAATATAATAAATAACAAAACAAATGGTAAACACAAAATGAAGGTTCCCATACCAATTCTACGATGTAGACATAAACTTAGCTTGATAACTTTTACGTGCAGATTTGTTGATTGTGATGAGAGATGTGCCCAACTCAGCCAATTTGGACTACCGCAATTGGTGTTTATTTTTTTAACTTTTGTAGGATGGCATATCTTATAAAGAAAGTCACCACAGGAGCTGTAAAATCAAGAAAGGCAAAGCCCTTAGTGCTCACGTGTATGACCGATCTACATGTGTGACCTTTGTGACAATAAGTAAAGGGATGGCCTCTGCACCAGCAAAACTCATGTTTTCTCAAAATTTAGTCCGTTTTCTTACAACTGTCAAACCCCATGACCTTGACCTTTGCGATGAGTCGACTAAATTAGTATACATAGGAAAGTCTTATCATCATCAGCTACCTGTGTGACAAATTTGATTAAAACTCTTTCAAAACTATTGATGATAACTACCATTCTATCAAAAATTGGCATTTTACACACAATTGCCGACCTGTTGTGACCCATGACCTTTCCGAGGGCTAATCCAAATTAGTATGCTTAGATAGATCTTACCATCAGGCATCTCTATACCAAGTTTGGGTTCAAAGTTGTGAACAGTATTTGAGAAATAACATCTTTGAGAAGAAAAAAAAAAACTTTTGACAAAATAATAATATGGTAATTTTTTTACCTATTTCCTGAGCTCTTGTGACCCTTGACCTTGTCAAGATGTCATCCAAATTAGTATGCACAGATAGGTCTTACCATCAGGTATCTCTGTACCAAACTTAGCTTTGAAGGCCTGAATAGTATTCAAACTCAAACTTGGTATAGAGATACTTGCATTTGAGACAAAATAAAATTATGTTAAAATATAGCCAATGTTTTTTTACCTATTTCCTAATCCCTGTGACCTTGACCTTTGTCACTAAAATTGAAATGATTAGAAAGGTCTTGCCACAATGTATCCTTCGGCCAAGTTTAAAGACTGGCTGGAATAGTCTCTGAGAAAATGCCAACGTTAAAGTTTACCACAGACGACGGCGGACGGGCGACCACTGGCCCAGAACATAGACTCACTTTTGCTTCGCACGTGAGCCAAAAAAAATACGAACTGGTTATTGGGTTTAATCAGTACAGCAAGTTGGGATATTGTCAGTCTAGAGATGATGTAGGTATCAGTAGAGCAAGTGGGGATATTGTCAGTCTAGAGATGACGTAGTTATCAGTACAGCAAGTGGAGATATTGTGAGTCTAGGGATGATGTAGTTATCAGTACAGCAAGTGGGGATATTGTCAGTCTAGAGATGATGTAGTTATCAGTACAACAGGTGGGGATATTGTCAGTCTAGAGAGTATGTAGTTATCAGTACAGCAAGTGGGGATATTGTCAGTCTAGAGATGATGTAGGTATCAGTAGAGCAAGTGGTGATATTGTCAGTCTAGAGATGATGTAGTTATCAGTACAGCAAGTGGAGATATTGTCAGTCTAGAGATGATGTAGTTATCAGTACAGCAAGTGGGGATATTGTCAGTCTAGAGATGATGTAGGTATCAGTAGAGCAAGTGGGGATATTGTCAGTCTAGAGATGACGTAGTTATCAGTACAGCAAGTGGGGATATTGTCAGTCTGGATGTAGTTATCAGTACAGCAAGTGGGGATATTGTCAGTCTATAGAGTATGTAGTTATCAGTACAGCAAGTTGGGATATTGTCAGTCTAGAGATTATGTAGTTATTGTCAGTCTATAGAGTATGTAGTTATCAGTACAGCAAGTTGGGATATTGTCAGTCTAGAGAGTATGTAGTTATCAGTACAGCAAGAGGGGATATTGTCAGTCTAGAGATGATGTAGGTATCAGTACAGCAAGTGGGGATATTGTCAGTCTAGAGATCATGTAGTTATCAGTACAGTAAGTGGAGATATTGTCAGTCTAGAGAGTATGTAGTTATCAGTACAGCAAGTGGGGATATTGTCAGTTTAGAGATGATGTAGTTATCAGTACAGCAAGTGGGGATATTGTCAGTCTATAGAGTATGTAGTTATCAGTACAGCAAGTGGGGATATTGTCAGTCTATAGAGTATGTAGTTATCAGTACAACAAGTGGGGATATTGTCAGTCTAGAGATGATGTAGTTATCAGTACAGCAAGTGGGGATATTGTCAGTCTAGAGATGATGTAGTTATCAGTACAGCAAGTGGGGATATTGTCAGTCTAGAGAGTATGTAGTTATCAGTACAGCAAGTGGGGATATTGTTTGTGTAGAGATGATGTAGTTATCAGTACAGCAAGTGGGGATATTGTCAGTCTAGAGATGATGTAGGTATCAGTAGAGCAAGTGGGGATATTGTCAGTCTAGAGATGATGTAGTTATCAGTACAGTAAGTGGAGATATTGTCAGTCTAGAGAGTATGTAGTTATCAGTACAGCAAGTGGGAATATTATCAGTCTAGAAAGTATGTAGTTATCAGTACAACAAGTGGGGATATTGTCAGTCTAGAGATTATGTAGTTATCAGTACAACAAGTGGGGATATTGTCAGTCTAGAGATGATGTAGTTATCAGTACAGCAAGTGGGGATATTGTCAGTCTGGATGTAGTTATCAGTACAGCAAGTGGGGATATTGTTAGTGTAGAGATGATGTAGTTATCAGTACAGCAAGTGGGGATATTGTTAGTCTGGATGTAGTTATCAGTACAGCAAGTGGGGATATTGTCAGTCTAGAGATGATGTAGTTATCAGTACAGCAAGTGGGGATAGTGTCAGTTTAGGGATGATGTAGTTATCAGTACAGTAAGTGGAGATATTGTCAGTCTAGAGATGATGTAGTTATCAGTACAGCAAGTGGGGATATTGTCAGTCTAGAGATGATGTAGTTATCAGTACAGCAAGTGGGGATATTGTCAGTCTAGGGATGATGTAGTTATCAGTACAGCAAGTGGGGATATTGTCAGTCTAGAGATGATGTAGTTATCAGTACAGCAAGTGGGGATATTGTTAGTGTAGAGATGATGTAGTTATCAGTACAGCAAGTGGGGATATTGTCAGTCTAGAGATGATGTAGTTATCAGTACAGCAAGTGGGGATATTGTCAGTCTAGAGATGATGTATTTATCAGTACAGCAAGTGGGGATATTGTCAGTCTAGAGATGATGTAGTTTAGCGACCCTAAACCTGGCATTTTATGACATGCACACAACCGTGTCATTTTCGCCAATTTTCAATTGTGATTTTTATAAACTATAAAAGATGAAATTTTGCACAACTGCACATTTAATGCGCCCTTTTAAAAAAAAATGTAATATCAGTTTTTCTGTGTTTACAATCTCAATAGTAGGTGATCCTATCTACACGTGGGCATACCTACCCACTTAAAGAAATTCGCGTGCAGGAAATCACCAATTCACTCTGGTGTGTGCACACCAACCACGACTAGGAAAACTCTTCAACATTTCAGTCTGACAGAAAAACAAATCTCTTCTTTCCCCTGAGAACTGCTGCTAGTGCTATATAGTCTGTTTACATCATTGAGGCGTCTCTCACCCCAGACATACATCTCTTCTTCGCCCTGAAAACTGCTGCTAGTGTTATATAGTCTGTTTGCATCATTGATGCGTGTTACGTGTTGAGTGGTAGTCGTAGTATGATAAACACACCAGACGCACGCACGTAAGGTTCATTTAAGGAAACTTCACTCAGCTGCAACCCGTTACACGTGTCTTAAAGATGTAGACTACACTGGGGTAATAGTTCCAACAATATTTTAATTCAAGGATGCGATCTCCACACAACGCATTTCCAAATGCACCAACACTGATACAATGTCTCCTCTGCGAAATGTCAACACTGGCGACACAATACGTTTCTCATACAACGTACACCACCGTTACGCTGCGTCTCTCACAATGTACACCCTATACGGGACACGTACCTACGATAAACTGTGTGTCCCAACAACTGACAATGTATGACAATGTACACACGTGCTTCCTAGCACAATCTTTCATAGTAGAACAACTTTCCAGAATAATCCAAAGAATTCACATAACGCAACCAATCAAAACGGAACACGTAACGGAAACTCATAAATATTAATTAAAAAAAAAGAACTTTTTTAGAATAAACTACAATGGTCTGCAACATTCGATTGCTAATTTTAGCCCATATTTTGGGAAATCCCGGCGCGTTATGACGTCTCACAAACGTATGTTAGACCATTCACGACCTAGCCCACACTTTCTGGAAGTTTCACGATATTTTATAGTACATACTGGCTGCTAAATTCACGTTTTTGGTTTAAAAAAATGTCTATACATCGCACTCCACTATGTGATGGCTTGATGTGACCAGCCGTATACCCTTATGACATTTCACAAATCAGTCACGTTTTGTGTTTGTTGTCTGAGGTGTATTTCGGGCATGTTTAAGCCTTTATTGGCTAAGGGCTGCCTTCATCAGCGTGCTGACCCTTTTGTTTTTGTTGAGTAAACCTTTGTTAGGTTTTTATGGTAGTTCGTTTTTAGTTCATTGAGCGTGGGAAACACAGTGTCACTCAACCGGAATTGGGTGTGGTCGGCTCCGAAAGTAGGTCACTGCAATATTTAAATAATTTTCTCGATGCTAGAATATTACTGGTCTTTTGCAATTAAACCATGAGCAAATTACACAAACTAATGTTGGCAGTTGCACGAAAGATATCCTTCACTCAAGCCGGCCAGACGTTATTAAACAGCATGTAAGCAACAGAGGAGAGATGGCAGTTGCACGAAAGACATCCTTCACTCAAACCAGACGTTATTACACAGTATGTAAGCAACAGAGGAGAGATGGCAGTTGCACGAAAGATATCCTTCACTCAAGCCAGACGTTACGCTTACATAGTATGTAAGCAACAGAGGAGAGATGGCAGAAATATTGACACTGAAACCTAGCGTACTAAAGGTCTCAAATGGATGGGAATAACAGCGGCATTCTTTTAATTGTTGAGATTCTGAGGCTTTATCCTGATACTGCAACCTCTGTATTACAGTTTAGCATATTTCTAGTGAGCAGTAACTTTATCAAGTATCATTAAAGCAGCAAGCAAAATTGGGTATCGAACAATTATCTCCCTTTGGAGACAGCAACAAATCGTCTATTCAGTCTTACACTTCAAAGTCAGTGTTCCACGTTCCTGCAGGAAGGACAACCCACATGACCCTTCAGAAACATCAAAATCAGTCCCACATTGTTTCCTGTTCAGGGAGATTCTTTAGAAAATAGCAAGCAGCATGTCAGGCCAGCGGGACACCAACTCGTGGCCAAGGCCTGCCAGTACCTGTCTTGTAGAAAATAGCAAGCAGCATGTCAGGCCAGCGGGACACCAACTCGTGGCCAAGGCCTGCAGTACATGCCTTGTAAAAAATAGCAAGCAGCATGTCAGTCCAGCGGGACACCAACTCGTGGCCAAGGCCTGCCAGTACCTGTCTTGTAGAAAATAGCAAGCAGCATGTCAGTCCAGCAGGACACCAACTCGTGGCCAAGGCCTGCCAGTACCTGTCTTGTAGAAAATAGCAAGCAGCATGTCAGGCCAGCGGGACACCAACTCGTGGCCAAGGCCCGCCAGTATCTGTCTTGTAGAAAATAGCAAGCAGCATGTCAGGCCAGCGGGACACCAACTCGTGGCCAAGGCCCGCCAGTGTCTGTCTTGTAGAAAATAGCAAGCAGCATGTCAGGCCAGCGGAACACCAACTCGTGGCCAAGGCCTGCCAGTACCTGTCTTGTAGAAAATAGCAAGCAGCATATCAGGACAGCGGGACACCAACTCGTGGCCAATGCCTGCCATTATCTGTCTTGTACAAAATAGCAAGCAGCATGTCAGGCCAGCGGGACACCAACTCGTGGCCAAGGCCTGCCAGTATCTGTTTTGTAGAAAATAGCAAGCAGCATGTCAGACCAGCGGGACGCCAACTCGTGGCCAAGGCCTGCCAGTATCTGTCTTGTTGCGATCGGCATACATTCCCGGACTGAGTACGACCCTGCGCCTGTTGGAGCTCATGAGAATACGTGCCCTTTACAGATGGAAGTCGGATCAGTAAGAGACTGCTTCACTCCAACGCTGCTACTCCCCCCCCCCCCTCTCCCCAACGCATTACCCATAGTGCCACCCAAGGAATAACCCCGGCAAAAGCCCCAGAAGTTGTGGGTCTAGAACTGTACCTTAGTGTGCGCTTGGTATGCATCAGTACGAGCTAAGGAACATTAGCTAGGGGGGGAAAGGGAATTAATCAGGCACTACATCTGAGCTCTCTCGTCTGATCTCTCTCGATAACTGCACATAGCAGAGGCGCAGAAAGATAGTTTCACACATAAGTGCGTGTAGGGGGCGGGGGAAGGGGTGGGGGCGGGGGCGTGTCGACCTGTTACGATCCAGCGGAACCTCCGATAAAACAAGCGGTGGGTGGGAGGGGAGAGAAGGGAGGGGGCGTGGGCTGGCAGGTGATGATCCTCCAGGCTGAAAATCAGTGTTTTCTTTTCTGTCAAGTATTTCCCTCTAATATATAATAGGTGGGGGTGGGGGCGGGGGTTGGGGGGATTGAGGGGGGATTGAGGGGGGGGGGGATTGAGGCGGGAGAGAGACCCTGGACCTGGTTCCTACGCAGAAAGTCCAGGTATTTGTCGTACGCCATGAACACTCCTCACGTGAAGGTGGCTGTGGCATCAGACACAATACACAATGCAGACGATGAGGGCGGTATGCACTCAAATCGGGATTCGCAAATGGCGTTTTTTCGTTTCTCGTCAGTGATTACAATTTGTTCATCATCGTGATCCGTGCAAGGGAGCGTCGTGCAACGTGATAGCCCAAAATCGGTTTGTGTGATCCGCGAAAAAAAGTCCTTGTTATTTCATGTAACGTGAAAGTCTGTTATCAGAATGTAATTTTTTTGTCAGAAATGTTATCAGAATCCCCCACCCCTACCCCTAAAGTTGTTGCATTTTCCGGCCAGCAGAGTCAACAGTTTCTACCCCAGTAGCAAAACGTCTTCGGGCCCATGGTGGCCGCAGTGGGCTCGCGCACCCCCCCCCCCCTGCTCCCCATCCCGAGAGAACTTATGAAAGGTGAATGCTATTTTCTGTTGGATACGTGATTCGTGAATCGCAAAATAAATAGTCATGACTGAATCAGAGATTGTACGCCCCTCCCGTCCCCCCCCCCACCCCCACCCCGGCCTCTCCAAGGTGTGCGTTACAAAAGAAATGTGAAGTAAAATCCGCAACAAATGCAAGGCATTCCTACCTGAGGACGGGCCAGAAGTGAACACAAAGCAGGAACGTAGCTGGGTTCTGTTGGAGGGTCGTCACAACTGTCTACACAGTGTACGGGTAATATGATCAGTCTGTACCTTAATCACTGCTAGCTGTGTAGCAGGCAGCTGTCGGTCCAACTGTCCGATTTATAGTGTACTGGTAATCACCACTCTGTACCTGAATCCGTCACTGCTCGCACTGTCAGCAGCAGCCAGCTGTCGGCCGAGCGGCCTCAACATGAAGAACTTCACCGAGTGAAACTAGGTCTAAAGGTCAGTACTAACCACAGACCGGACCAAGAACCGCCGATACGCGTAAGAACAGGAACGACTGTGTGATGAACTCTTAACCCCTTCACTGCCAGTGAACGCAGAGTCTGTTTTCCAAATCCGCAATGAAGGGCGGCAGTTAAACGCCGGTCAGTGTTGAAATCATTGTAAATTTAACGTCAAAGATCCTCCCCAGCCGTCACGAACGGAACATGGGTCACACTGGTTTCCGAAACAGCAGGAGGCATAAATCCTCATGAGCCATTAGTGCAACTCCGGGGCTCATGTGGCTTTATGTCTCTTGCAGCTGCGTCGCCACGGTGTTAACCGAGTCATGTTTTGTCGGCCTCGGCAGTGAAAGGGCTACTGTAGATGTTGTAGGGCTCAACGTGCCCGGTCTGCACAACACAACACTGTGACAAGCATCAGTACAGGAGCCAGCTCCGACTGTGTCAGGCAAATGGCGACTGTGAACTTAGGAAAGAGTCGTTTAACTTTATCTATAGTCACGTGGCCATCACTGGGTTGACTTCTTTGTTGCCGAAGCTAACTATAGGCCAAAGCACACAGTGGGCATCCCTTGCAGTACAATCTGTTAAAATGCCCTAGCCTTAGTCTGTCCCAGTCATCCCCTAATTTTCAACAACACTACCGCCCACTTGCTGCACATTTACCATGCACAAAATCCAAAATAATAATGACATGACCAGTCTCATTTCCTGGCTATAAACATGATTCTGTAACAACCCGACATCCAAGCGCAGCCAAAACCTCAAATCGCCATTCACTTGGCAACTCAAAATAGGACAAAAATAGTCCGCTGGTTAAGCCAAGGCTGGTATGAATCAAAGCACCAAACATGTCTCTACTCATCTATCATGAGATTTTACGCAAATTCCAGCATGCTGCCTCTGTACAAAAAGCCAAAGAAGGCAATTTTTTTTAAACACCGGTCCTCTTACTGCCACACCTAGCTCATTTGTTATAACGTGACCTGTCAGAGAAACTCTCCCACCTGAACACATTCAATCTGCCATCAGTGCAATCCTTAGAAACTAGCTAAGTCAAACCCAAAGTGACACAATTGAATGTTGCTGCATCTGTATGTTATGGCCCATTATGTCTTGTGCGTCGTTGTGGCGTTCACTGTGCTGTTTATATTTTGGACATGTTTATCTGATGATATGATAAACAGACTAGATATGGTCAGAATGCCTCCAAAACTGGCATGTACATCAAGTAATATATCTGATTCTGAGAAACGTTGCATATGAGGCACAGGCACATGAAATTATTTTAATCATATTTTTTAATTACCCGCCCCCTACTTTGTCTGTTTACATACGCATGCAATATAGTCAAACTGACTCCCGGTGGGCAGAACAACTGAAAATGGTTACCATTACACTGCCATTGATGAAAAATGGGCTTTCAGACCCAAGGCCGTTTCCTTGAGTATCTCAGGGCAGCCAAAAAGACAACACCCAGGCATCTCATTGACCCTGTTGTCTGATGACAGCAAGCAGGAAGAGGTCTGCAACCAGCTGCCATACCCTGTATGCTGCTTGCAATATGTTCCTCTGCCAAAAGGGGTCATGAAACAGCTCTGTAATTTAAACATTAAGTCTACTGAGCTAACCTACAGACAAAAGACTACACAAAACAGCCAAAACTATGCTACGTGGGACACACCCCATACCCAAACAAGTGTCTGGAGTGCTTATTTAGGAGTTAGCAGAGAAAAATGGTTATGTGAAGTTCAGTTTTATATAGAACACACTTGTCAGAGTCTCAAAACACCTGAACTAGTGTTGCAAATGCAGCAGGCATGTGTTTGCCAAACCTGTGAACACTCCAGTAAAAGCCTGTACGGGTGGCCGCTGTTGCTGCTCCCATAACAACGCAATCAAATAAGATTAACGCAGTGTAAAAGTGCTTGTGTTCGGCTCAGAATAGACACCAAAGACATCCCTCATGACAGTTACAGCAAAATGACACCTCAGATGCAGCCTATGTTGTATCATGCAATATAACTTCTGCATGCCACATTCTTTTGACGGCTGATTTCACTCTGAGGTCAGATGTCTGACGAAATGAACCTGCTGACACTGTTTCATTGTAGTTTTGATCTTAACCTTTGACCTTCCTCCCACCCCCACCCCTCTCACCACCACCACCACCACCACCGACCCACCCAGCCACCCCACCCCACAACTCAATAACTGAATGAGTGCATTTTTTTCTCATGCATTTAGCAAACTTAACGCCCCTAACCTCACCCTTTTCAAATTCAAAGGTCACAGCTCATGGTCGAAGGTAAGACTCATGACTACCTGTGTGTGTGTGTGTAAGACAAAAAATAAATGAACAAAGACACTAAACATGGCCCACAGTGCAGGTAAATAGGTGTTGCAAAGCAAAACATGCAAAAACGCCTATAAATCTGCAAGCGAAGCGACTTACTAGCAAAATTTCAAATTTGTCATGACTTCCTCAGTTTTCAAACTGCAAAAGTCCAAACTCAATGATATGGTTACATTAAACCAGATTCTGGTCTGTGTCACATATGGCATGTGGTGCCTCTGACAGGCCAAAGTACACAGTGGGCATCCCTTGCAGTCCCATCTGTTAAAATGTCCTAGCCTTATTCTGTCCCAGTCTTCCCCTGATTTTTCAATCCCCTAAACAACACTACCGCCCACTTGCTGCACATTTGCCGTGCACAAAATCAAAAAAAATAAAAAGGACACCACCCCCGAGACCTGCATAACTTCAATTGTGTGTGTGTGTGTGTGTGTGTGTGTGTGTGTGTGTGTGTGTGTGTGTGTGTGTGTGTGTGGGTGGGTGGGTGTGTGTGTGTGTGTGTGTGTGTGTGTGTGTGTGTGTTTCTTGTGAAACTTACCAAAGATGAGAGTGGGTGTGGGTGTCTAACTGCTGATGTGTGTGTACATGTGTCTAATAATAATAATAATAATAATAATAATAATAATAATAATAATAATAATAATAATTACGGTATTTATAATGCGCTTATCTTATAATAATTATAAGCGCGCACTCACAACTCACGCACGCATGTGCACGCTTTTAACAATGACTCACATACCACAAATATGTTACGACAGTCAGCTGGGGGTGCGGTGTGTGGTGGCGATAGTGTTGAAAGAGGTGAGTTTTGAGGGCGGACTGGAAGGAGGAGGGAGAGGGTCTAACTGTGTGTGTGTTCGTGTGTCTGAATAAAAAACAAAAACAAAAAAACCCAAAAAAAAACCAAGAGGTTTGGGTGTCAATTGTTATCCCATTATCTCCGACGAACTCCAGCAGGAGATGGATCATCCATGATAACTCCAGGGGGTGCCAGGTTAGCTAGAGTCTCATGTACCCCCTCTCCCTCTCCCGCCCCCCCCCCCCCTCTTCCCCCGCAGCAGTTGCATCGTTTTCCGAGAAAAGGTGAATATTCCAAGTTCTCCCAGTCCATGTACAGGTCGGGTAGATGAACCGACCGTATTAGCTCAAGGGCCGTATATAGTGCCTAATTCCTTTGCAGCTGCCGCCGTCAGATGGCCTTAGTCGCTTGCTTGGCGTTGAACCCAATAAATAAGGCTTGCGCTGGGAAGATACCGAGCTAATTACAGTTACCACCCTGGAGCTATCCCTGATGACCCAGAACCAATAGCGCCACATGTTATATAAGTACACATGTCAATGTACTGACACCAAAATCCACAATTCAGACTTGTCAGAGTTTGCTGAGTACGACACAAACTGACTTCGAGATAAGGCAGACTTGGGATGACAACAATGGTTCGTGCAGGTATGGGATTTGTACATAACGAAATAAGGCAGACTTGGGATGACAACAATGGTTCGTGCAGGTATGGGATTTGTACGTCACGAGATAAGGCAGACTTGGGATGACAACAATTGTTGGTGCAGGTATGGGATTTGTACATCACGAGATAAGGCAGACTTGGGATGACAACAATTGTTCGCGCAGGTTTGGGATTTGTACATCACGAGATAAGGCAGACTTATGATGACAACAATTGTTCGTGCAGGTATGGGATTTGTACATCACGAGACAAGGCAGACTTAGGATTACAACAACTGTTCGCGCAGGTATGGGATTTGTACATCAGAGATAAGGCATACTTAGGATTACAACAATTGTTCGATCAAGCATGGGGTTTGTACATCACGAGATAAGGCAGACTTAGGATTATAACAACTGTTCGCGCAGGCATGGGGTTTGTACGTCACGAGATAAGGCAGACTTAGGATTACAAAAATGGATCGTGCAGGTATGGGATTTGTACATCACGAGATTAGGCAGACTTGAGATTACAACAATTGTTCGTGCAGGCAAGCTAATCTGGCAATACCCCTTGAATTATCATGGTCGACCCATCTCCTGCTGTAGTGCGACAGGGCTGACTGGGTTGAAGGCACAGGGCGAGTGTCTGGAAGGTGTCTTCAAAACGTGATGAAGCACGCTGCAAAAACAGCTGGCGTTTGATCGAGGTTAGATCAGTCCCGCGAAGAGCACGTCATTTGGATGTATACAAATATAACGTCACACTGTGTTCTCATCCCATTTTGCCACGACGCACTACAGCAGGAGATGGATCGAACATATTAATTCAACGGTAGTGCCAAATTAGCTTGACATCATCATGCGCCAAAGCTAACATGACACTTCCTTTGACTCGTCATGGTCGATCCACCTCGTTGCAAGTGGTACACGTTCGTAGGGTTAAATGGCTAATTTTTTTCACTCCTTCAGTGCCAGTGACCATGAATTATAGCGCTGAATTCATGTCGCTTCAACGTACGAGTTACCTAGTCGGTGCAAGCGACACAGATCTATTTGGGGCCATTGTGAGGCATGAAATACACTTTGGTGCCGGTTTCAGGCCACTTTATAAATTTAAAATACAAGCAATCAAAATTTCCGAAACCTCAGTAGCTGAGCTGACCTTTCGCACTAAGTGAATGTCCTGTTTTTGTCTTGTTCTGTGTTTCTCTTCAGGGTGAATGCGTGTGTGTCATGTGAGCGTGCGTGTTGGGTTCAGTTCGCGGCGCTTTGAGCTGATTCACAGAATTGGGTAAAGTGCCTACATAATAACCGGTATTATTATTATTATTATTATATTATTATTATTATTATTATTATTATTATAAGTCCCTGCGACTGCAGTCGGGTGGTGTTTTGTTCCTTACGGCGAAGGGGTTAAGTAATGATCTGTCCACAATGTCAGCTCTATGATATAGAAATGGACTCCCCCCAAAGAATCTAGGGCCCACATCTACCATGCCATACCGGTTTCTACACCCCTGCTCTGCCTTGCAAAGTTAAGGTGCTCTCACGGTGAAGTATAAGAGCAATCTAATATAAATAATATGAAACAAAATGCAACCTCTGATTAACTGCTTGTCTACTTGAGAAAGTGTGGCGCATTGGACGGACGATTGTTTTCTCTCGAGTGGTTCTTCATGTCACATGTGGACTGCGTGATCGCAAAAACACCATAGCGGCGGTGTTCACACTGTGACCTTGTCCTTGCTGTTTGTGATATCCGTGACGGGCCACGGTCACTTAGAACATTTGCACCCACTCGCTCCAACTTTGGTCGACGCTATCGATCTTTTTGTTTGGGGGTGATGGGTGGTTCGGTTGTCCAGTGTTGGTCTGTCGCGAAAGGTCCCGGGTTCGAATCCAGCTTGGGTCAAAAATTGTTCAGACTCTATTTTGGTGCCCCGTCTGTGAAATCACCTTCGTTGTGGACAAAAGACGTTAAGCACTAAACGTTTGTTTTTAGTGGTTTTCTGTCATTTGTAATGCATAGAACATTCACCTGTCACCTAACACAGAAAACGCAGGATCGAAAGCATGGTTTGGTTTTATTTTGGTTGTCGGTGTATGTGTGTTTGTTTTGATACTAAAGCAAAACACCTTCTTCGACCTGTACAGTAAAGTGTTCTTGAAAAAGAAACCTTAAAGACAATTAGAGGAGACATTTTGCCATTATGAATAATAGCAATTTTTCATAAATGACATTCAGTCTAAAATAGATTAATCAGAGCAGAAAAACAGAAGGCTAGGCTTTTCCCTCTGATAAAAAAGTGAAATAAACCACTGATGATCCGTAGCTATGTATACCAGCGTGCCAAGAGAATAAATGTGTGATTTGTCGCTGACTATCTACAGTGTCATAATAAACTGTGAAAATATCTGTAAAAGAAAGTAAAGGTAGTCGTAAATGAAGATCCATGAATTACATTTTTAAAAGACACCAATAGATAACCGTCGGACTTCCTCTTTGGGAAACAATCACAAAAAGTTGAAGGACAAATCTCCTTCTTGCACACACACAAAAAAGACAGTCTTCCGTAGTCCGTAATGGTATGTTACCGGTACTCTACGGGGAAAAGCAAATAATTATGTCCGTAAATACTCATCTTGTAGTGTTCTCCTGAAGATCATGAAGTCGCACAGCGAAAGGAAATAAGGACTGAAGTAACGACAAGTCGATTGACGTTTCAGTCATGTCCAAAATAAAGAGTTAAGATTTTTTTGTGGGTAGCTCTGCGGCCCGACTATAAAGGCTATATTGCGTCACAAATTGGAACAAGACAACAAAATCAGCGTGGGGAAGACGAATTTCAGTTATACGTTGGACCTGTTGTCTGGAAACTCCGTACCCATAAACATCAGACATTCTCCCTCATTGACTGCCATTAAATCTGCCCTTAAGACCCACCTTTTCGATACACCAATGTAGCTCAGTTCTTCGTGATTATGTACATTTGTGTTTGTTTGTGTGTGTGCGTGTGTATTGCAGAATCCTGTGTTTTTCTGGCTCTATGACCCCCTCCACCCCCAGTCTTTATTTGTAAAGCGCAGTGGGCACACATGCTGCTCGATGATATCGTGCAAACTGTCGGGAATCGTGTACAACGTCCAACTCTACCCTTTATGAGCCGGTTCATTGGACTTTCATTACAATGGATCGAACTTTATCCAGAATTTGTCTGTTTGCCTGAGTACTGTTTGAATGATCTAGGTTTGCTGCTCTTTGTGAGGACAGTGATAAACGCATCACCATCTGGATCAGTTTCAAGTCTGTTTTTGCCTGTAAAGTGACGGTAGTTGCCATCTTTTAATTATGTTGGTTTCCCTCTGATATTCATGTCAAAATCAAAACCGTTCTGAAAGTTGTTTCATAGGCTACTTTTGTATCATCTAGCATTTCCTACAAGTGGGTTGGGCAGTTCAACAATGAAAGAGAAGATTTTTTAACTCCGGATTGCAGGTTCATTTTGTAAGTTTTAAGCGGGACCCGCAAGTCTTGCTCTTTGTTTACACAAAGGAAAGATCGGCATAGATGTATATTATTTTGAAAAATACTTTTAACTTCCCGTCTTTCTTTTTTGAGTAGTTCTAAATGATGACCCTGACCTCCGAGCATTCTCTGCAATAAGGAGACTCCATTTCTGGGCATAGGCTCAGGAGAAACAGAAAGTGGAGCTCTCAGAGCAATTAATGAAAATGTTTCGGACAAGTAGCCCCCACACGACCGTGTGATGTCATCATTGAAAGACAATACTTGATCCGCAGTGGTCTACGGCAACACGTTCCTGTCAAATGCACGTAACATTTGGTGAGAAGAAAATAACGACACTTCTGCCAAATCTCTAGAATTGGCAGCAACCATTTCGTCTATCATGACAGTTTCACAATTTTTGAACCTTTAAAGTTCATGTCATTGTTCATATTTTACCAAGTGGAGTGCGTAGTCGTTGCGAATATCATGTGACAAATTCTTTACTAATCCAAATTGAAATGAAAAGGTCTGCCCACGAGCAGCGGCCAACTCTCGGTCGATAGGAAACTGTTCACTCTTTAAAATGACACTGACTTTAATGTCAGACTCACTGCCGTTATCCTACACCGAGGATCAAAGCGCCATTTGCGTTCATCATTATAAGTTCTTGCCTCGACCAATGTGGCTCTCACATAGGACATAGGTTTCCATGCAACCAGGACCTAGCAAGCACTGTAAATTCACAACTCCGACCCTTATGTCACAGAGTGCCTGGTCAGGGTTAAATTACTGATTAGAGTTAACATGTGGGGGCAAAACCCAGGCGCGTGATAAATGGGCACGCTGAAAAGGGAATCCCGGCGTACGTCGGTAGAATAATGTGTGAGCCAGGTTAAATAGACATCGGTATATGTCAAGGTGTCCGAAAGGCCGGAAGAAGTCAGGAGTGTCTTGTGAGAGAATATGTCAAATAGACATTAATAAATGTTCAAGTGTCTAGGCATGGGTATGGAGGGTCCACGTGGTAAAAATAATGTGGGACTGTGGATAAGAACACACGTAGTAGAAGTAAAAGTTGAATTAGGCAGATGTATATAAGGAATGGTCGGTGGGCGTTTCGCGGGCCCCGTTGCTGAAGTGACACGTTGTGGTACCCTCTAGACAGCGCACCGACCATTACCATGTTTTCAAGACAACGCCTCGCATTGTTGGGTGAGTGGACTTAAGCTTTTATTGTATCGAATGCCAGAAGTAAATATGGTGATGTAAACTCCTTCACTCTCCCCTTATGTCTGCGAATGCTTGAAGTGTGAATGATCCTGTTTGTAGTTCGTAATGTGCTTTGATTGTCAGCGTTAAACGTTGTTTTGGTTAGTTGTTGTGATGTTAGCTGTTGTGTGATTAGCTGTTGTATGTGATGTTCAGAGAGGTACATGAGTTTGGCATGACGGAAGCCTGATTAGTGTCCTCAGCCACCGTACCTCTCAGATAAGCGAGTCTGCCCTATTTCTGATCGTACCACTAACTGACACGTATAGGTCAGCCTGATTGGCGATGCTTCTTGTATTCATGCAGTAGCGATTTGATAAGGAGATACGTGCTCCAGAATCCCCAGGAGCGTGTTAGACCATTTAAACACGTGGATTAATCGATCCTTAAACGGCTGAGTGATATTGGTGGAGATGCGGGGTACTGCGTCTGAAATGTTATGAGAGCGCAGTAGTATTCATAGTTTTGTGTATAGGGTAGCCGTGTTGTGTAATGAATTTTTTCTTCTAGGGTACAACGCGACTAAAAAGGTAAGTGCTGTTTGTGATTTCCCTGGGTTGGAAGTGTGAGACAGAATACTTTAAAAAGTTCTATTTTTTTTTTTTCTTTTGTGATGGTGGTTGGTTGTGATTGTTTTAGTATGCATTTACATTGAACTAGTGGCTGAAAACTTTTGTACAATTGCAGTCGATGCTATGTTTTTTGGGGTAGTTTGAAGGGTTAGACGTAAGTACGGGTTAGAAGTAGGAAAGGGTAGCAGCGGTCGAGTGGGAAGATTCAGAAATAAAGGAGGAGTTTTGAGGGGGAGAGAACAACGACAGTGGTTAGAATACACAGATGATGGTTGATGAGTAGTACGTAAATGGGATTTCACCGATAGATAGGAAACAAAGGTGGGGAGCAAAGGGAAGAAGTTTTTATTTTAGTTTGGCAATTATGTCCAAGTCTATTCCGCAACCATTGAATACAGACGAGGGGTTAAGCGAAATTACTAGGGCGATAACTAGAGCATTTGCTAAGAGCTTATATACTCAAGTCAGTCTCAATTCAGATGATCAAAGTCTCTCGGGTAAGGGCCTTCCATTTCCGTCTTATCTGTCCCCACCGCAATCCGAAAACCACTTTGCGTTAAGTTCGGGCGCACGTTCGCGAGCAAGACCAACTCCTTTTCCGCTCCAATCCGAGAATTCGCAGCAGGTGGATACGCCTCGACGATTGATTGTTGATGTTACGAACCCACGTCACGCTTTGGACGATCGATTGGCAACCAACGAGTCCTCCGACTCTGATTCAGATTGGGGGAAGGATCTCATCGCTACTACACCGCTGGTCACAGGAATCCCGCCAGTGCAGTATAGCGCTCCTCGCACTGAAGGAACCATAACTACGTGGACTACGGGAGTCCGGGTGAGCCCTGGGGACGCGTCGATAAGAGGAAAGGTAGCTGAGCAACCAATATCCATTCACCACCCACTTCACCAGGAATTAATCTCCGTAACGGTCGCTAACCCGACGACGGCAGTCAACACCCCATCCGTGTCCCGATCAGGACGTTTCGTCGGCGCTGGTATTGAGTCCCGTGGTGACACACCCTTCTTTTCAAACAACACCGGAGCAACACACAGGATGGCGGACAGCATTCCCAACTCGCTGGCGCCCGAGGCATTCCACGGCCGAGCGAGCGAAGATGCTAACCTGTGGTTGAAATGTTTCGACCAGTTTGCCATGGTGAAAGGATGGAGTGAGGAGACA
The DNA here is from genome assembly GCA_036245525.1 of Semisulcospira habei. NCBI lineage: Eukaryota > Metazoa > Mollusca > Gastropoda > Semisulcospiridae > Semisulcospira > Semisulcospira habei. The sequence goes on from BTPG01000004.1 coordinate 36,464,903, forward strand.
CGGAGAGGTTCGTTTCCCCTTTTTCTGCGTGAGAAGGCCAGGCAGTGGTACGAAGACCTTCCAGCCGAAAATAGATCGAGTTTTGCAGCACTACGGGACGCCTTTTTGCAACGGTACCTCCCGCATCCTTCACTCAAGTGGGTACGCCTCCGACAGTTCAACGATAGACGGCAGTTGCCGAGCGAGTCGGTGGAAGACTTTTTTGCAGAGCAGCGGAAGCTAGGACGGGAGTTGGAAAAATCGGAAAAAGACATTATGGAAAACATAGTCGGGGGTCTGCTTCCACAGATTTCCAAGTTTGTCATGTTGCGGTCCCCACGGACGATTGTAGAGGCTCTCGACTTAGCACTCACCGCCCAAGTTTTGGAAAATACACCAGGGGATAGTGCGGGAGTCCACATAGCCGAGCTTAGCAACAGGATTAGTCAGATAGGGGCCACCCTAGAGGAGGATGTCCGACGACAGGTTGCGTCGCCGCCATTCATTAACCAGCATCCGGGACCGAGATTCCGTCCCATGCAGCCTCCACGCCCCCCTCCAAACTATGGTAACCCGTCACGTCACTCATACAACGATCGACGTCCTGAGGAATGGCGACACGACTCGCCGGGGTATTCAAGAAACCCGTTCAACGGTGCACGCAGGTACTTCAACTCCTGTGGGGATAATCACCCGTCAAATTCCTGCAAGTTCAAGACCACGCAGTGCAGGAACTGTGGCCGGATTGGTCACATTGCCCGCGTGTGTAGGTCGCGTCCGATTCAAGGACCCTCAGCATAGGGATACGCACCTGTGTCGCCCGGATTCAGGGCCAGACGGCGCAGGAGCATCGTAAAGAGATCAGGCGGCAAGGGGGTAAATAGAACACGACCACGAGCAAAGGGAAGACAACCAAGGGTCCATTCGCTGTGGTACGTTAGCAACAAGGTTAGAGTTAGCATAGGTCAGTTTGTGTGTTTAGCAGTCGTAGATTCGGGTGCAGACATTTCTTGTATAGACGAAAAGTTGTTGGGTCAGGTTAGAAAAACTCTTCCAGTTTCCGTTCAAGGTCCAAGTGTCAGGTCTATCAAGGGAGTTAGTGGCCACTGTCAAATTAGCGGGGAAGTGGACTTGCCGATTTCTATCGAAAATCTCACGGTGGTGCAGAAGTTTAGGGTGCTGCACAATCTACAGATACCAGTCATACTTGGTACAGACTTCTTGAGGGAACACAGGGCGGATGTCTCATTTTCCACCATGGAATTAGTTCTGGGGAATGGTCAGGTTCGTGCCAAGTTGGTTAGAGATACAGAAAACGTTCCTAGTTCCGCTCAGGTTTTGTCGGACGTCGCCATACCTCCCAGGTCGGAGGCAGTAGTGCCAGTGATTATTCCGGGAAGATCAGATTCGCTGGGAGTGATAGAAGCGGCAGCAGGGACCCAAGGAAGCGTGATGGTGGGACGATCACTGGTGTCGATTAAGAATGGACAGGCAGTATGTCGACTTATGAACCATTCGGATGAGACTGTCCGAATTCTGGAAAAGGAGGAGATTGGAAGGTTTTCACCAGTAGATTCAGTTCAAGGAGAAATTCCAACGGTTGCCCAGCCACGTCACAAAGATAGGACTGCAGCAATGACTCAGTCCCAGGCAGCGGAAATAGTTCAAAAGTTGGGAATCAATTTAGCAGAAGCACAGTTGACACCGGAAGAGAAAGACCGGTTCACAGCATTTCTGGCGGAACACCAGGATGTTTTTGCTACTGACTTGTCCGAAATAGGCAGCACCAATCTGCACTATCACGAAATAGACACTGGTCACGCAGCCCCGATTCAACAACGGCCTTACAGAGCATCCCCCTCGGCACAAAAGGAAATTGAAAAGCAAGTCTCTAAGATGCTTGAGCATGGAATCATCTCCCCAGCGCCTGCCTCACCCTGGGCATCGCCCGTGGTGTTGGTAAAGAAAAAGCAACTTTCACCTGACGCGGAACCGGAGTTTCGATTTGCCATCGATTACAGAAAGTTGAACAGCGTCACGAAACCGATGTATTTCAATCTCTCGAGAGTGGACGACGTTCTTGATAAGCTGTCGGGAGCAACGATTTTTTCCACGATGGATCTGTTTTCGGGATACTGGCAAATGAATTTGGCCCCGGAAGATGCTCACAAAACAACATTTACCACACATCTTGGAAACTTCCAATTCAACCGAATTCCCTTCGGTCTGAAAAACGCTCCAGCAGCTTTCCAGTGCACAATGGCAGCTTGCTTCCAAGGGTTTCAGTTTGCGCTGATCTACATCGACGACATCATTGTGTTCTCGAAAAGTATCGAGGAGCACCTGGACCATCTCTCCGCTGTTTTTGGACGACTGCGTTCAGCGGGTTTGAAACTTAAACCTCCAAAGTGTCGTTTTGCGGCAAAGAAGGTAGATTTTTTGGGTCACGTGATATCCGCAAAAGGGATAGAAGTGCAGACAGACAAAACGCAAGCCGTGGACGAATTTCCAGTCCCTACGACACAGAATCACATTCGTGTTATTTTGGGATTGTCAGGCTACTACAGGAGATTCATCAAAAACTACGCGCAGGTGACAGCACCGCTGACAAGACTTCTAGAAAAAAATGTCAGGTTTGATTGGACTCCGCAGTGCCAAGCAGCGTTCGAACAGTTGAAAAAGGCACTGACGTCCGCTCCGATCTTGGTCTACCCTGACTTCAACAAAACTTTCATCGTCATATCTGATGCCAGCAATGACGCTATTGGATCAGTCTTGGCGCAAAAAGACGACGAAGGAAGAGAGAGAGCCATTGCATATCGGAGCAGAATCCTGACAAAGGCCGAACGAGGATATTCGACAACAGAGAGAGAAAGTCTGGCCCTAATCGACGCCATAAAACACTTCCGGGTATACCTCTCACACGCCCGATTTCAGGTCGTTACAGATCACGCGGCGGTGAGATATCTGCTGGAGAAAAAGGATTTGGTCGGACGGTTGGGAAGATGGAGTCTGTATCTGCAAGGCTTTCAGTTCGATATTGTTCACCGACCTGGAAGGATTCACTCGAACGCAGACGCCTTAAGTCGCATACCAGGCCCGGAAAGTGACGAGACCTCAGAAGTGGAGGGAGAAGTTGTGGTCTGCCCAGTATGCATGGATGCGGCGCCCGGCGCAGCAACAGTCAATCAGAAAAACGCCTCGCAACACTCTGATGATAAAGTGCCTAAACAACAAGTGATACAGGCTGCAGGTGAAGAGGATGAACCAGTCATCGCGTCATTGGAATGCATAAACCCAGACGACATAAAGTCCATGCAAAAGAAGGACCCGCAGTCGGGACCCTTCATTGACTATCTCACCTCAGGAGCACTGCCCCCGGAGGATAAGATAGCACGACGGCTAATCTTGGAAGCTCAGGATTATGTTATGCACGATGGGCTGCTGTTTCATTTGTGGTACCCTAAGGGTAAAGGCACCAAGGCGGAACGGGTAATACGACAGTTGGTCGTTCCTCACCCGCTTCGGCACGAAGTATTGGAAGCATTTCACAGTTCATTGGTTGGAGGACACTTTGCGTTGGACAGAACATACCATGCCATTCTACACAGGTACTTCTGGATCGGGCTGTATGCCGACACGCTAGAATATGTCAAGTCGTGCATCGGCTGTCAAAAAGCTAAGAGAGTGATTCACCCTAAGAAGCCCCCATTGAGTCCGCTACCGATTGAATCTCTCTTCAAACGAGTGCATGTTGATATAGCCGGCCCAATGACTCCGTCAGAAAACGGAGAAAAGTACTTCTTGATTGTGGTGTGCAGTTTCTCTCGGTGGGTAGAGGCCTTTCCCATGAAGACGGTCACCGCTGCCGACATTGCGTGGGTACTCTATTCAGAAATCATATGTCGTTATGGCGCACCGGAACAGATTCTGTCAGACAGAGGAACAAATTTTTTGGCCAAACTAGTGCAAGAACTGTGTAGAACCTTTCATATAACGAGACTACACACCTCATCCTACCATCCGCAGTCGAACAGTACAGCGGAAAGGCAAATCCAAAATCTCAAGCAAATGATGAGAGTGTACTGCGAGAATGAGCCCACAAAGTGGCCGAAATTCCTGCCGGGAATCCTGATGGCGCTACGTACTACGCCATGTACGGAATCAACGCAGTTTTCACCGTACTTCCTACTGTTCAAAAAGGAGTGCAGGATGCCAATTGACGTCGTTTTGAGGTCCGAAGAAGATGTCCCCGCTGGAGGTGAGGAACAACTCAACGACATACTTCATAGTGCAGAGACCACGCAGAAAATAGTGGAGGAGAATATTCAACGAGCCCAAACCAAATACAAGAGGGAGTATGACAAGCGTGCTCAGCTGCCGACCTATCGCCTCGGACAGAAAATCTGGCTATACAACACAAGCAAGAAAAAGGGTGTCTCACCGAAGTTGCAGCCATTGTGGAACGGGCCGTATTATATCACCTTAGTGAAGCCGTTTCACACATACGTGTTACGCCGCTGCGAGGACAATGTCCAACTGAAGGTACCGGTCCACGCGATCAGATTAAAGCCATACTTTTCGCCGGCCGATCGCCCCACAAATCCTCCACCGTCCTTCACGCTAGAGAGTGAGGACTCGGATGATAATGATGCAACGGACACTGATAATGACAACAAGTGCCCAGCCGGGTCACGAGCACACGACCAGGGCGCACATTCGCTGACAGACGAAACAGACAATGCTAAATCGGATGATGATGAACTGTACGAGATAGAACGGATTGTGAAATGCAAAACGATAAACGGGAAGAAGCATTATCTGGTTAAGTGGAAGGGATATGGTGTCTCTGAAAACTCCTGGGAGCCAGGATGTAACCTACCAGAAGAGGTGACGCAACAGTTTCATATTGACAAAACGGTCCAAGGTTATACACGTAAAAAGAAAAGAGGGAAGAAGCGTACTTAGGGGAGCCACCTGATCAGATATACCCTGAACACTGTACATATTTGTAGATAAGTAAGGATTGTGGTCATTATATTGATGTACACTCGGCTACAGGTCGAGTTTGAGCGACACCGTAAGCAGACGGTGCGGTTGACGAACAATACGAGATTGCGTGTTATTGAGCATGAGAGTTAATGATGGTTGCTAAAGATGCCGTATTGCGTGTCGGGGGTCGCCTCTGAGCGGGGCACCTGACAAAGACGCACCGGGACTGCGGGTCGCCGTCCGCCGTGTAAGGCTGGGGGAGGAGTCGGCTGTGTTCAGGGCTCCTCCTGATGCGTAACAAGGTACACTGAGGATAGGTAATATGCGTTATATGAGAAATTTATGTGGAAATACGAGATATAACCCCAGACGAGGGATGAGGCAAATCGAATAAATGGCAGCGACGCACCGGGACTACGGGTCGCCGTCCACCGTGTAAGGTTGGGGGAGGAGTCGACTGTGTTCAGGACTCCTCCTGATGCGTAATGAAATGAACTTAGAAAAAACGGAACGCCGGCAGGATACGTGTGAAGCGTATAATTATATTGGTGTTATAGGACCGTAAACATGGAAAAGAAAAATATATCCCGTGGGCCCATGGGTACGATAACGACTATCTGTGATGATTCGACACGTCGGTTGCCAGCGGTGAACCTGCCGTGTTAATGTCAGAATCTTATTTCCGGGAACCAGGGGACGCCCTGAGGAACGGATCTATTTATCATTCCGGGAACCAGGGGACGCTCTGGGGAACGGATCCATTTATTATTGTTAATTCTGCTCTTTGTTTGTTTACAGGCTCTATGAGTGTTCTGGCCTTCCTTGGCCTGATGTGGGGATGGCTTTCCGAGCCTCCACTATATTTGGTAGTTTTTTTTAGTTAATTACTATTGGTAAAAAGGCTCGGGAAGTTCATCACTCCACTCATTCACCCTCATGACGCTTGGTGAGGGTTGCACAACAGTAGGTTCAGCCACGGGCAGTCATCACGGTAAGTCGTATATAGTGAAAGTCACGTTCTCAACTGAAGTCAGCTGCCAGACGTAAGGTGATACATGAAGTACACCACGTAAGCACGACGGGGTACAGTGTTATTATTTTTATTATGAAGATGTGAAGAAAGATTACAGTAGACTTTAGACAGACTCGATATGAATACCGCATACGGGCATGATATTAGCAACATATTGGCTGACACATTTGGGTTCCAAGAAGAGAACCAGGAAGAAAAGAGAGCACGCGATGAGTCAGGTGCTAAAAGGTAGCACCTAGTAAAATAAAATTGTGTGATATGATGTACATTGAGTTATGTTGTACAAATGAGAAAGGCGTCATATAAATACTATGTATTATTATTACGAGGTGTGTATTACTGTATGTGTATTTTATATTATTGTGTGTGCGAGGGTTGTAAGAATGCTAATGATTTGTAATATGATGCAGGTTTCGTGAGGTTCTGTTTGTTGCTGATATGGGCAACAAGGGTCACACCTTCAGGGGGCCTCCACGTCTCACCAGAGCCAAGGCTTAATTTAGGGGCTGTCTTCACCTACCAAGGGAAGATTGACAACACCATGCAGTACTGGCTCCACACGTTTGAGCTAAAGTTGCCACCAATTGAATATCCGGACATTCCTAAATTTCCATGTAAAAATGACACGGCGTTCTACTGTTGGTTTAAAGATACGGTCATCGATCATTTGAATTATTTAGCTCGGAACATGTCTACAGAAGTTAGGGATACGTTTGATAAGGCTAGGAGTATGCTTGGGGGTGAACAGTTTAACGGGAAACGTTCTGACTCGCGAACAAAACGGGCACTCTTTTCATTCGTAGGGGATCTTAGTTCATCGCTATTTGGGACGGCTACGGAAGGTCAGGTACAGGACTTAGCTCGGCATATCGATAAGCTGTGGAATATTCAAATGAAACAGTCACTGTCGGATGTAGAAATCGTGTCAAAATTAGAATCCTTCATGAAAACTTCCAACAAACGCATGAATAACTTAATGGAAATGATTCAATCAGATAATCATGCTATTCATCGTTTGGCGGCAGGGATAAACGCTGAGCACAGTGAAATGCTAGCAGTGCAAAAAGCAATCTTTTATTTGATACCAGCATTTGTTACAAAAGCTACAAATGCGATGCGCCTAGAGCGCCAGTTGGAAGATTTTATGGTAGGAGTAACATCACTTGCACAGCGTAGGCTGTCTCCGTTGTTGATAGATGCGCATTCGCTTAAACAAACACTTCTATGGGTAAATGAACGGCTAAAATCTCAACATCCGGACTTTAGAATTGCATACATGCACCCGTTGTACTATTATCAGTCAAAGTCGGTGTTTTATACAGCGCAGGCAGAAACAATATTGATAACAGTCCAAATCCCCATCACCACTGGGAACGCCATGTTTAATATTTATGCGGTCAAAACCTTTCCAGTTCCGTTTAATGACACGCTACTTTAGTTAAAAATGTGCCGGATTTTATTGCGTTTCCGGTGGATCAATCGTCGTTCATTGAACTATCCTCACAGGATTGTCTTCAATGTCACGGCACACATGTTAAACAATGCGATGTCCCGTTTGCACAAAGGTCCATAAATGTTCCAACCTGTGCGGCAGCGATGTTTTTACGGCAAAACGTTCGTTCGCGGTGTTCGTTTCTCTTTCTGGAAACGCCGGTTGAGTCGTCTATTACTGACCTGGGTGACGGCGTGGTGCTGCTTACACAAATAAGTGAATTGATTTTGACTTGTAACCACCAAGTGGCGAAGCAGAAAGGATGTACATTTTGTACATTCAAGGTTCCATGCGGATGCACTGTTTTAGTGGATAATTATTTGATTCCACCGAGAATTTCTCAATGCCAACAACAGATCGAAATTACGCAGCAGCACGGTGTCAACCTAGCGGTGTTACAAGCTTTCTTTAACGACAGCTTTCTTAATCAACTTACCTCGGAAAAGCTTTTCTCGACGCCTTTTCAATATAAAATCCCACCCCTGCTCATAGCATCCGACGAGTTTGACGATAAGGTATCCCTGGACACAAAACTGAAGACTGACTTGACGGTGATTGTTGACAAAATGAAGACCGGCCAAACGGTTTATCGACAGGCCATTGGCGAAGCAATTTCGAAATGGTCATGGACACAACCTGACGAAACATGGTCTATACCTCACATTATTAGTTATGTTACATCTGGATTAGTAGTCCTTCTCTCCATCGCGTTATTTGTTACGGCACAAAAGTTACGTACAATTTTGCTAATGCTGGGAGCCATCAATGCTGCTCATGCCCAGATTCCCCCTGCACTCGATTGGGCAAAAATACGCGACAGTCCGATTGCTTCGGCACGAACGACTGACGTGACTACCAACGATCACACGGACTACTGTACCGGACGATATGACAATGCCTTGATGTTTATGTACATTCTTGTGTTAGTATACATAGTGATTATTACCATGAACACTGTGTGGAATTCGATGATATCACAGAATTCCACTCGGGTATTCCTGGAGATGTCCTCCTTGAGCGGTACTTGCTTAAATTTTTATGTAGCCTCAGTGGCTCTGTGTCCTGCACGTTACGTTACGAGCCTCCGATCCTGGGTTCGGCATGTTAATTTGGTTCAAAAAGACTGTTTGCGTGGAGAACTCCACCTTCAATGGCCAAACTTTGAACTAGTCAGTATGAACACTGGAGTGTCTGTTCCATTACCGAGAGTAATTCCTCTCTCTGTTATTCAGACATGGCAATTTAAACAAATGATCAAGAAGGGAACCTATACCACGCATTTAAAGCTAGTACATGGTCAAGAGGCTACGTATCTGAACAAGCAGGGCGCAAACACACAGGCTGTAATCAGAGCGATTGCTCCATCGGCCCCCGGTGTGACCGATGATAACGTGTACTTAGCACCTTTAACCACATATGCGCCCATATACCCATCGCTTTATGGCGAAGGTGAAAGAATGAATGATGTGATTTAGAGCATTGGATACGTTATTCGTGTGTACAGTTGAGAATATGATGTAACGTGCACTATGTGTTGTATGATGGGTATAGTGCGTTCATTTTAATTTGGATATGTTGATTTTTGTTGGTTGGTATTGCTATAAATAATGTAAACTGTACGGCACAAGTTGTGCTCAGATAATGTTGTGGAATATTTTTGAGTTGAGTTGATATGTTCTTGTTTTATTATATGAGTTGAATATGTATCGAGATGAGGAGATAAGATGTGGTGTTAATGGTACGGGCGTTTTAAGTTCATTTTTTTAATTTTTTTAAGGTCTGCCGACCGTTAAGGTCTGGGAGGTTGTAGCTCCGAGAGCGGGTCTACGGTATATTGAATACTGACAAGAAAGTTGGTTGGAAATGGTTGTATTGGTTTTATATTGGGAATTGGTGAAGGGTGTATGTTATCTTGATGGATTGTTTCGGTGGTGGTTGGATTTTTATAGTATTGATGTTTTTATATGTATTTTTGTTATATTGGATTTGATGATAGGACACTGGGATCAGAGTGGTCAATTCAAGTGTCCCGCAGCATATAAATGACATACATTAGGTGTGCGAAGGTGTGAGGCAATTCCGCGGAGGGTCCTGATGTCCTCTATTCCAACCAACCCGTTCCCCATGATAAAACACAGAGCAGCCAGCTGACTTACGGTAACGTACAAATGGGCAGATACGATAAGAATCAGTTCTACGACGGATCGACCAGGATCACGTCCACTGATTCCTTGTGTGTCCAATGACCACACATGAAGATCGACGCCAGATTTATAAAGACTACTCTGGGGGGCGAGAGTCGTCGACATAAAGTTTGTTGAAATTGAATTTGAATTTGAAATAAATAATATTCGATTCCGTTCCCAAAAGGGAGCCGTTGGTCTCGTGAAACTGCAGATCACTTGACATCGGCGGGAAAACAATACAACATCGCCTACTCTAAACCAGAGTCTGGTTGTCACGTCTGCCAGGTTAGCTTGGGGTTGCTACGTGTTCCGTGTTAACCCCCCTTGCCCCCTCTTTCCCCACATATCTCGGCGGAGATGTCTCGCACTATGCAGCACGCTACTTTTATTAGGTATGAAATTTTGTATATTATTATACTAGACGGGACTATGATATGAATGATGTCTGTTATTTTAATTGAGTTTTGGACAATGTATTGGATGGTCTGCTCACCTATTCTTTTGTAATGATGGTGTACATTGTATAAGTGTATAATGAGTCAGGAGACTCATTTTAGAGGGAGGGGAGTGATGTCACAGAGTGCCTGGTCAGGGTTAAATTACTGATTAGGGTTAACATGTGGGGGCAAAGCCCAGGCGCGTGATAAATGGGCACGCTAAAAGGGAATCCCGGCGTACGTCGGTAGAATAATGTGTGAGCCAGGTTAAATGGACATCGGTATATGTCAAGGTGTCCAAAAGGCCGGAAGAAGTCAGGAGTATCTTGTGAGAGAATATGTCAAATAGACATTAATAAATGTTCAAGTGTCTAGGCATGGGTATGGAGGGTCCACGTGGTAAAAATAATGTGGGACTGTGGATAAGAACACACGTAGTAGGAGTAAAAGTTGAATTAGGCAGATGTATATAAGGAATGGTCGGTGGGCGTTTCGCGGGCCCCGTTGCTGAAGTGACACGTTGTGGTACCCTCTAGACAGCGCACCGACCATTACCATGTTTCCAAGACAACGCCTCGCATTGTTGGGTGAGTGGACTTAAGTTTTCATTGTATCGAATGCCAGAAGTAAATATGGTGATGTAAACTCCTTCACTCTCCCCTTATGTCTGCGAATGCTTGAAGTGTGAATGATCCTGTTTGTAGTTCGTAATGTGCTTTGATTGTCAGCGTTAAACGTTGTTTTGGTTAGTTGTTGTGATGTTATCTGTTGTGTGATTAGTTGTTGTATGTGATGTTCAGAGAGGTACATGAGTTTGGCATGACGGAAGCCTGATTAGTGTCCTCAGCCACCGTACCTCTCAGATAAGCGAGTCTGCACCTATTTCTGATCGTACAAATAATTGACACGTATAGGTCAGCCTGATTGGCGATGCTTCTTGTATTCATGCAGTAGCGATTTGATAAGGAGATACGTACTCCAGAATCCCCAGGAGCGTGTTAGACCATTTAAACACGTGGATTAAGCGATCCTTAAACGGCTGAGTGATAATCCCCTGCAGGTAATCACCAGCCCACAGAAAAAAATATATTTAGGTATAGAACAAGACAATCATCTACATCCCTAAAAGGATGCATCAGGTCTAGCTTATGACCCATGTCTTTTTATGTAGCTACGCCAGTTCTAACCCGGCCAGAGCTTCAGTTGTTGTCTGTCTCTAGGTACGCGCTTGGTACATGAGCCACGCCAGTTCTAACCGGGCCGAGCCTCAGTTGCTGTTTCAGTCTGTCTAGGTATGCGCTTGGTACACGAGCCACGCCAGTTCTAACCCCGGCCGGAGCCTCAGTTGTTTGTCTGTCTCTAGTTACGCGCTTGGTATACGAGCCACGCCAGTATAACACCGGCCGGAGCCTCAGTTGTTGTCTGTCTCTATGTACGCGCTTGGTATACGAGCCACGCCAGCTCGAACCCCGGCCGGAGCCTCAGTTGTTGTTTGCCTCTAGGTACGCGCTTGGTATACGAGCCACGCCAGTTCTAACCCCGGCCGGAGCCTCAGTTGTTGTTTCAGTCTCTCTAGGCACGCGCTTGGTATACGAGCCACGCCGGTTCGAAATGCTGGTGTTTAAGTTTATTATTGTATTAAAACCAGCGCCGCCTACAAAACCTCCATAACAAGTGGGTGCGTGAGTATACTGGCGATTATGACAGAGCACAGTAACACTATACTATGCACAGAGTGCGCACGTGGTTTTCACAGTAACACTATACTATGCATAGAGTGCGCACGTGGTTTTCACAGTAACGCTATACTATGCATAGAGTGCGCACGTGGTTTTCACAGTAACACTATACTATGCATAGAGTGCGCACGTGGTTTTCACAGTAACACTATACTATGCATAGAGTGCGCACGTGGTTTTCACAGTAACACTATACTATGCATAGAGTGCGCACGTGGCTTTCAAAGTAACACTATACTATGCATAGCGTGCGCACGTGATTTTCACAGTAACTATGCATAGATTGCGCACGTGGTTTTCACAGAAACACTATACTATGCATAGAGTGCGCACGTGGTTTTCACAGTAACACTATACTATGCATAGAGTGCGCACGTGGTTTTCACAGTAACACTATACTATGCACAGAGTGCGCACGTGGTTTTCACAGTAACACTATACTATGCATAGCGTGCGCACGTGATTTTTACAGTAACTATGCATAGAGTGCGCACGTGGTTTTCACAGTAACTATGCATAGAGTGCGCACGTGGTTTTTACAGTAACACTATACTATGCATAGAGTGCGCACGTGGTTTTCAAGACTGCACATGGAGCAGGGGTGGATCAGTTACCTCCCAAGGGGGTGGAGGGCGGGGGTTGCAACACTTTGTCACCTTTAACCTGAGACCAAAGGGCGCTCTGAGGGCAGAACTTGCTTCCAGCCCAATGCTGCACAAAAGACCACCAGGCCGATGTCGGCTGTGCGCGGGTCAACGGAGGCTGACGTCGGCTCGGTGGCCTTTTGCGCACTGGGAAATGGCCGTAAAAGATCAAAACGCAATTAGATTGCCGCTTTAATTTTATACCTGATGACTAGACAGAGGATGTGCGTTACAGTTAGATTGCCGCTTTAATTTTATACCTGATGACTAGACAGAGGATGTGCGTTACAATTAGATTGGCGCTTTAATTTTATACCTGATGACTAGACAGAGGATGTGCGTTACAGTTAGATTGGCGCTTTAATTTTATACCTGATGACTAGACAGAGGATGTGCGTTACAATTAGATTGGCGCTTTAATTTTATACCTGATGACTAGACAGAGGATGTGCGTTACAATTAGATTGGCGCTTTAATTTTATACCTGATGACTAGACAGAGGATGTGCGTTACAATTAGATTGGCGCTTTAATTTTATACCTGATGACTAGACAGAGGATGTGCGTTACAATTAGATTGGCGCTTTAATTTTATACCTGATGACTAGACAGAGGATGTGCGTTACAATTAGATTGCCGCTTTAATTTCATACCTGATGACTAGGCAGAGGATGTGCGTTACAATTAGATTGCCACTTTAATTTTATACCTGATGACTAGGCAGAGGATGTGCGTTACAATTAGATTGGCGCTTTAATTTTATCCCTGATGACTAGACAGAAGATGTGAGTTACAAAACAAACAAAACATTCAACTGGAATCCGTAACAAAAGAAAGCGCGGGCCTACCTGACCCCAGACGTCAGCACACAGCAGGAACGCAGCTGTAATGGCTGCGTAGCAGGCAGCTGTCAATCCAACTGTCTTTAGTCGAAGTGTTCGGGTATTATCGGTCTGTACTTTGATCACCGGCTGCTCGCTGTGTAGCAGGCAGCTGTCGGCCCAACTGTCTTCACATTGTGCCGGGCAATATAACTTTATCAGTCAGTTTGTAACTAGATCACTGTCGGTACTGTATAGCAGGCAGCTGTGGGCCCAACTGTCTTCACATTGTGCCGGGGTATTTAACTTTATCAGTCAGTTTGTAAATAGATCACTGCCGGTACTGTATAGCAGGCAGCTGTCGGCCCAACACAAAGGATCACAATGTCTAATCAGAATTAACCACAGGTGGAACCAATAACCGATGTGTAGCAGGCAGCTGTCGGCCCAACACAAAGGATCACAATGTCTAATCAGAATTAACCACAGGTGAAACCAATAACCGATGTGTAGCAGGCAGCTGTCGGCCCAACACAAAGGATCACAATGTCTAATCAGAATTAACCACAGGTGGAACCAATAACCGATGCACATAAACCCGAGAACCGGTTGTTAACCCAATGATCGCGGACTGGAAATCACTGTCAGCAATCTTCAGCTGTCACAGGAACCTGACATGGTCACTGCCAATGATCGCGGACTGGAAATCACTGTCACCAATCTTCAGCTGTCACAGGAACCTGACATGGTCACTGCCAATGATCGCGGACTGGAAATCACTGTCAGCAATCTTCAGCTGTCACAGGAACCTGACATGGGCACTGCCAATGATCGCGGTCTGGAAATCACTGTCAGCAATCTTCAGCTGTCACAGGAACCTGACATGGGCACTGCCAATGATCGCGGACTGGAAATCACTGTCAGCAATCTTCAGCTGTCACAGGAACCTGACACGGGCACTGCCAATTATCGAGGACTGGAAATCACTGTCAGCAATCTTCAGAGATAGATAAGTGGGGGCTACAGCCCCACCCCTCCCCAATCAATTGATTTATTCTAATTAGCACGGTAATTAGACAACCCACGTCAGCACTTACCACCAATGCCTTAATCGCCTAGCCGTACTCGTACCATTTCAAGAAATCATTCAAGCTACGTTTTTTTATCAGCTACCAACCCGCGAGTATTAAGGCAGATCCCCCACTCCCACCTAAATTATTAATGCTGTCATTGACTTCTTTAAACAAAGGCTAATTATTCAATCGGCATTTACAGTTTTACCTTTGTCAATGTAAACGACTCATTTACGATCAGCTGTTTTCGGGAAATGACTACTTGCGCCATTGTGGGAATTCCCGTTAGGCATTATTGCCGCAACCCTCCCCCCCCCCCCCACATAGAAGTAAGTGACGTCAATGTTGCTATTAGCAACTGACCTCACATGCCTAGCTCGCCATCGAGAGGGTAGGTTTCACTTTTTAATACAGTTAAACCTGTCTTTGTTTAGACAGGCACACTCAAATACATGTGACATACGCATCACACACAGCACACGCGGCATATTTACCATACTCAAAATACATGACACACGCGGCACACTCTCCATACTCAAAATACATGACATACGCGGCAGAGAATAATCCTTTCCGTAAATAAACAAACACACTTGTCTCTCTCTCTCTTTCTCTCTCTCTCTCTCTCTCTCTCTCTCTCTCTCTCTCTCTCTCTCTCTCTGACGCCAATAGTTTTACCCCCAGAGAATAATAATGTGGGCTCCTGAGAATCCTATTTAAGAATCTATAGATTTATTTGATCCTCTCCGTATTTAAACTAACGCGCTCCAGCACTTACCACCAATGTCTTAATCGCCTAGCCATTTTAGTTCCACTCCAGAAATCATTCAAGCTACGTTTTTTGATCAGCTGACAACACACGATTATTAAGGTAGATACCCCACCCAACCTAAACACACGCCTTGGCTGAGAGGTGTTTACGCGGCTGTTATTACTGAAAAACAAACAAGGCTGCCAAACCCCACCTATTTAAAGTGTCGAGGTAAAATCGTATGCGACACACGCGGCATACATTGTACAGACACACGTAACATGTGCCGTACAGACATACGCGGCTTATGCGGCACACACACAGCAAGAGAAAACAAAAGCTAATTAAACTACCGACGATTACAACACAGTCAGTATATAGTGCTGAATACCTAGTCAAGCCGTCACGCGTCACCGGTTTATAACACACACACCCGCTTAGTGTACATAAAGCGGAACAGCCAGCTGGCTAATTTTGGCTCATCATAGGCGAAAAATCTTTCTCGCGCAGTAAAGAACATTCTCGATTCCAAAACTGTCCCCCTACAACTGAAACTGTCCCCAACAACTGAAACTGTCCCCATCAAAACAAGGGGGACAGTTTTGCATTCTAGAATGTTCTAAAGCACGTGTTTGCTGTTGTAATCGTCCCATAAATAGCGTACATGACGTAGTTGGCTACACGTCAGCGTTTGCTGATTCACAT
>BTPG01000004.1:36481253-36497070 GCA_036245525.1 Semisulcospira habei
CACATACACCACGTAGTTTAGAAGGAGTTACACTTTTATTCTAATCACAAATTTTCGCCCTCTCAGCGAGGGCGAAAGAAGAAGAAGAAGCCCTCGCTGAGAGGGCGAAAATTTGTGCTTAGAATAAAAGTGTAACTCCTTCTAAACTACGTGGTGTATGTGGATCCTTTCTTCTCTTTTTAAGTATATAGATAGATAGATAGATAGATAGATAGATAGATAGATAGATAGATAGATAGATAGATAGATAGATAGATAGATAGATAGATAGATAGATAGATAGATAGATAGATAGATAGATAGATAGATAGATAGATAGATAGATAGATAGATAGATAGATAGATAGATAGATAATAAGTGTGTGTGTCTGGTGCAACGCATCACTAATGACCGTCTTGCATAACTTATGCGCTGCATTGCATCTGGTACACATGTCTGCGTGCGTGCGTGATTGTAACGCATAACTCGAGGAACAGGAATCATGCGTTATCCTTGTGTTGACTTACATCTGACTGAATGTATGTGTGTGTGTGTGTGTGTGTGTGTGTGTGTGTGTGTGTGTGTGTGTGTGTGTGTGTGTGTGTGTGTGTGTGTGTGTTTGTAACGTATCGAGTAACGGGTGTCTTATTTACGTTATGTTTGTGCTGCCTTACAACTAGCACGTGTGTGTGTGTGCATGTGTGTGAGTGACAGTACGTATGTGTGTGTGTTTGTTTGTGTATGTGTGAGTAAAAACAAGAAAGAATAACGGATCTACTCTCATGACGACCACGACCGGACTCAACGTAGCATGCTGGAACGTCCGAACCATGCTCGACAAAGCAGACAGCGGACGCCCTGAACGTCGCTCCGCCCTCATTGCCCATGAATTGCGGAGGTTAAACATCGACATCGCCGCACTCAGCGAAGTACGCCTTCCGGACGAAGGCAGCCTCCAAGAACTTGGTGCTGGGTACACCCTCTACTGGTCAGGCAGGCCTGCATCAGAAAGACGGCTCTCAGGCGTGGGTTTCATGGTCAAGACATCCATTGCGACTAAGCTGGAAAACCTACCAACGGGCCACTCAGACCGCATCATGTCCATGCGCCTCCCACTGAGACACCAGCAACACGTCACCCTTCTCAGTGTGTACTCCCCAACCCTCCTGGCAGAGCCTGCTGAAAAGGACAAGTTTTACACTGACCTGCGCAGCCTCCTACAGAGTACCCCAGCAGACGACAAAGTCATCATCCTTGGCGACTTCAACGCCAGAGTGGGCCAGGACTCTGAAGCCTGGAAAGGAGTCCTCGGCAAGCATGGCGTGGGAAACTGCAATGACAATGGCCGCCTACTGTTGGAGTTCTGTGCGGAGCAGCAACTGGTCATCACCAACACTACTTTTCAGCAAAAGGACAGTCGAAAGACCACCTGGATGCATCCTCGCTCCAAACACTGGCACCTTATCGACTATGTCCTAGTGCGGCAGAGGGACCGCAGTGACGTCCTCCTCACCAGAGTGATGCCCAGCGCAGAGTGCCACACTGACCACCGCCTTGTCCGCTGCAAACTCAGGCTCCACTTCAAGCCAAAACCCAAGAAATGGGGGCCCCCCAAGAAAAAGCTTGATGTTGCCAGACTTCAGCGTGACGATGTGAAAGCTGCCTTTCAGACAGATTTACAGCGCAGGCTCAAAGACACAGCAGACCCAGTAGACTCCTCCCCTGAAACACTTTGGGAACAACTAAAAACTGCTATTGCAAAATCCTCTGCAGAAGTCTTGGGTTTCGCCAGAAAGAAGAACAAAGACTGGTTTGACGAAAACGATGTAGAGATCCAGGAACACCTAGCAAAAAAAAGAGCCGCCCATCAGGCTCACCTAGCCCAGCCTTCCTGCCCTGTGAAGAAGTCTGCCTTCCGCCTCGTCTGCAGCAGTCTCCAGCGCAAGCTCAGAGATCTCCAGAATGAGTGGTGGACGAGACTTGCACAGAGGACCCAGCTTTGCGCTGACAATGGTGACTACAGGGGTTTCTACGAAGCACTGAAAGCAGTGTATGGCCCCAGGCACCTGGTACAAAGTCCCCTGCGAAGCGCGAACGGCCAGGCACTCCTCACAGATAATACCTCCATCTTGAACCGCTGGTCGGAATACTTTCAGAGCCTCTTCAGCGCTGAGCGCACTGTTCAAGAAGCAGTCGTCCTACAAATCCCACACCTCCCAGTAAAGGTTGAATTGGACGAACCGCCCACCGCTGAAGAGACCCTCACAGCCATCCACCAGCTCAAGAGTGGCAAAGCAGCAGGCATTGATGGAATACCGCCAGAGATCTGGAAACATGGAGGCACAGCACTGGACAACAAGCTCCATGACCTCTTTCTCTGCTGCTGGGAGGAAGGAACACTACCAAAAGATCTCCGTGATGCAGTCGTTATCACCCTGTACAAGAACAAAGGCGAGAAGTCTGACTGTTCCAACTATCGGGGAATTACCCTGCTGTCCATTGCTGGGAAAATCCTTGCAAGGCTGCTCCTGAATCGGCTGGTACCTGCCATCGCTGAAGACCAACTCCCAGAGGGCCAGTGTGGCTTCAGAGCAAACAGGAGCACCACCGATATGGTCTTTGTGCTGAGACAGCTACAGGAGAAGTGCCGCGAGCAGAACAAAGGGCTGTATGTAACATTTGTCGACTTAACAAAAGCGTTCGACACTGTGAGCAGGCAAGGCATGTGGCAGATCCTGGAGCGACTTGGCTGTCCCCCAAAGTTCCTCAACATGATTGTCCAGCTACACGAGGACCAGCAAGGCCAGGTCAGACTCAACAATGACCTCTCAGAACCATTCCCTATTCTCAACGGTGTAAAGCAGGGCTGCGTGCTGGCACCGACCCTCTTCACCATCTTTTTTAGCATGATGTTGAAGCAGGCCACAGTGGACCTCGATGATGACGATGCAGTGTACATCAGGTATCGTCTCGATGGCAGCCTGTTCAACCTCAGACGACTGCAAGCCCACACGAAAACCCTAGACCAACTGATTCGTGAGCTGCTTTTTGCTGATGATGCTGCCCTCGTTGCACACACAGAGAGAGCCCTGCAGCGCATCACGTCTTGCTTCGCAGATGCTGCCCAGCTCTTTGGACTCGAGGTCAGTCTTAAAAAGACAGAGGTCCTCCATCAGCCGGCACCCAAGACAGTGTACCGCCCTCCTCACATCACCATCGGCGAGTCTGAACTAAAGTCAGTGCACCAGTTTACTTACCTTGGCTGCATTATCACGTCGGACGCCAAGCTGGACAAGGAGCTTGACAGCAGGCTGGCAAAAGCGAACAGCGCTTTCGGGCGACTTTTCAAGCGGGTGTGGCACAATCAACAGCTGAAAACAGGCACCAAGATCAGCGTGTACAGAGCTGTGGTCCTCACCACCCTGCTGTATGGTTCCGAGTCCTGGGCCCTCTACCGCAGCCAACTACGACTCCTCGAACGCTTCCACCAGCGCTGCCTGCGAACCATCCTGGGCATTCACTGGAGTGACTATGTCACCAACGTCGAGGTCCTTGAACAGGCTGAAACTGTGAGCATCGAGGCTTTGCTGCTGCGGACACAGCTCCGCTGGGCGGGGCATGTCTCCAGGATGGAGGATCATCGCCTACCAAAGGTCACCCTGTTTCGGCGAGCTTGCTACTGGACACCGTGACAGAGGGGCACCAAAGAAGAGATACAAAGACTGTCTCAAGAAGTCACTTAGTGCCTGCCAAATCGACCACCACCAGTGGTCTTCGCTTGCTGCGGACCGTGACACCTGGCGCTCCACCATTTACAAGGCAGCTGTCTCCTTTGAGGACTCTCGCAGAGCTAGCCTTAAGGACAAGCGGCTCAGGAGAAAAAACAGAGATGCCGCAGCTCAGAACCCTGGCCATACCTTCCCCTGCAGCCACTGCGGTCGAACCTGCCTGTCTCGGATTGGCCTCCGCAGCCACGAACAAGCCTGCAGACGTCGTGGGCAACTCTTATAAAATCTTCGTTCGCGAAGTCAAGCCAAGAGAGAGAGAGAGAGAGAGTTAATATTATTTCATATAATCTATGATCACTTTTAAGTTTATTTAAATCTAATGTATGTGCACGCGTGAGTATGTGTGTGTGAGCGTGGTGATTGTGACGGATCACTTGAGTAACAGGCACCATGCCTTACATCTGACTGAATGATGCGTGTGTGTGCGTGCGCGCGCCCATCTCTCTACATCGCCTTGAGAAAAACACGGAACTTACAATAAACAGCCACTCCACTTGGAAGAACTCGTGCTAGCGGTCGCCATCTTCGATGACTGAATCGGCTTGCGTAGCTAGCCTCGTTTGCGATTCAAAATGGCCGCCGCGTGAATAAGGCCTATTATTAGTATTAACTCTTCATAACAACAGTGGAGAAAGTTTTGCTTCAGTTCAAATTATTCATCATGTGATCATTCCAGATCATTGTATTACATATTCGTTTGTACATACGTTACTGAGATTTATAGGTTATTTAATTAATTCAATGAGTGAATGATGATGCCATGTGTTGTATGGGCAGACAGTGACTTTCCCCATGAGGGATTAATAAAGTATTATAGTATTGTATTGTTCTCTGAAGGGTCAGTTTCTTAACCTCAAAACTCTTTATCTCTGTCTACTCTGTCTGTTTGCTTCAATTTTGGACTGGCCAGATATGTGACCCTCTCTCACGAAACCAGTCTTAACTCGCAGGGAGCCAATCAGCACTACAGGCAATAATATGTGGTGGGGGTCAATTTGGGTCATTTTCACTTTTTTGCAGAAATGTATTCTACATACACCAAAGTATCGTGTGGTTAAAATCTTTATCATGAAATATGCCATTAAATAGGTTTAAAATGATTTAAAAAATCTGCCCTTGGCCCCAATTATGCTGCACACAGAAACTTCCCAGACTGTTTTCTCAAAATGGCCGCCGGAGGCTTTAACAACCTTAAACACTAACAACTTCTACAATTTTTGCACTACAGCATACAGTCATATATCACAGTAATCAGCAAAGATTGTAGTTTTCAGAAATGTATATAAGTCAAAACATCCAAAATGCGAGTTAAGACTGATTTTGTGAAAGAGGGTCACATATTTAAAGGAATGAGAAAAACATTGGTTCAGTTTTCGGGCAACTCCTAGACGTTACTGATAAAAGAACCTTTGTCCTCAAACCTGGTCTTAACAGCCATAATATTAATAACCTAATTTGCTACAAATGTGTATTTTCAGTCTTCTCATGGTTAAACTGTCTGTCAGCCTATATAAATGCTACACGCGGGGTCCCGCTGATTCACATGAGCCTTGCCATCAGCCTGGAAGCTTAGTGTTGCCTGCTCTGGGACTAACCCAAAGGTACACCTTCGGAACCAGAGCTTTTAAAGGCAATCTGCTCCAGGGCAGGCTTTGATTGCTAAGATTCTCCGATACAACAGGCCATGGAGGACCAACTGTTCTTAGGACCTAGTACTAAGCCATTCAGACCATATTTAAAATAAAACATGAAAGCTCAAATTACTCTGTGATTGCCTAAACAATTTCATGTGTAAGTCAGTGTGCACTGAAAATGCGATGCATTTGTCATTTGGGCTTCTAGAAACATAACTGCTTCACCCTACGAAACATCTACAGTCTTAGCATTTTGTGACAGGTGAGTGAGTTGCTTTAACACAACTTTTCTAACCTTTTTTGTTGTTGTTCTAATCCTATGTGATTGACACATGTAAAATTCTTTTCTACTGCCCCTGTTAAATGGCCATAATGTACATGTGTACATGGAAGAATGAATGTTCTGTGACTATAGTAGACATTCAGACTACCTTGCAAGAGAAAACTGGTTGCCTGAATGTTGTTCCTGGTATCCTGAACTGTGTGTGTGTGCATGTTCTTTGTGTGAACACACTGAAATTTGCATTCATCATTAATTTTGGGCTCATATGACTCTGCCTTTCCCAACAAGAAAATCCTTTACATTTGATTATGGGGGAGTACATTTGGTCCTCCTTAATATATTAAAGGTTAAGGAGTGGGAGATGTCATTCATTTTATGATATATTCACACTTCTTAAGTTATGTTAGCCGTTTTGAGTAGCATTTATAGTATTAGACATACTCATCATCATCAGTCCCTTGCCCGATCTGGACGTTGGGGGGACTGAAAGGCAGCAGCAACAGACAGTGCTCTCCACTGAGTTCTATTTTGGGCGGTGGCAAGCAAGTCTGGCATCTCGAGTTCGGACCATTCTTTTATGTTTGCGACCCAACTCTTTCTCTGACGACCTCGCCGGCGGCTTCCTTCGAGAGTGCCTTGGAGGATTGTCTTGGACAGGGTGTTGTGTCGGGTCACGTGGCCAAACCAAGCAAGCTTGCGCCGTTTCACGGTTTGCCAGAAGGGGTTCATGTGGGCCCACCAGGGAAGTGACGATGCTCCGTACATATCCGTTGGTCTTGTGCTTGCGGTACGAGATGCGGAGCAACTTCCTCAGGCACTTGTTCTCAAAGGCCTGGATTTTCTTTTCTGAGTCTGCGAGCAGTGTCCAAGTCTCACAGCCGTAGAGTAGAATAGACACTACGAGGGACTTGTAAAGCCTGTACTTGTTGGTGAAGCTGATGGAGTTACTTCGCCACA
This sequence comes from Semisulcospira habei, assembly GCA_036245525.1. Taxonomy (NCBI): domain Eukaryota; kingdom Metazoa; phylum Mollusca; class Gastropoda; family Semisulcospiridae; genus Semisulcospira; species Semisulcospira habei. The sequence goes on from BTPG01000004.1 coordinate 36,487,896, forward strand.
TCCTGTCCAGCCTGGCCATTGCGGATGTTGCTGTACCTTAGACATACTACAAACAGTTATTATGGAGATGGTATTATTAACTTTGAAAGCTTCACTGCTTAGAACAAGTTGCTTTAATCTGCAGTCATTATCATGAACATGAACCATCTCCAATACGCCTCTACTGAAGCAGCTGCACTGGCTGCAAGTAAAATTCCGCTGCCAATACAAAATTGCAATTTTCGCCTATCGGTATTTTGACGGATCTCTCCCACCGTACCTTTCTGCCAAGCTGTCTGTTTAGCAGCCATCACGCACCCTCCGTTCCTGCAGTGAAAAACTTTTTAAAATCCCGAAGCTTAACATGGAAACTGTCGGGGAGTGTTCTTTCAAATTTTTAGCCCCAAGTGTGTCCAGACCTCTCTGCCAACTGAAATGCGGAATCTGCCCACATTGTCACAGTTCAAAGCTCACTTAAAGACTTTCTTTTCTGTCGGGCATTTAACACATAGCTCATCTTTAGCTAACTGTTGACTGCCTTTTATTCTGATCCTAGAGGAAGTGAATGTAAGGTGTTGGGAAGAGATGGGGTGGTTTAAATTAGTGTATAATCGTGCGTATGTCTGAGAGAGACGGTGTGCTGTTGTGCATGCGCAGTGAGTCTAGTGTTTTCCTGGAGAACAGCACTATGCAAGAACTATGTATTATTATTATTATTATTATTATTATTATTATGAGAACAGCACTATACAAGAACTATATATTAACTATTATTATTATTATGAGAACAGCACTATACAAGAACTATGTATTATTATTATTATGATAAGAACTGGTTAATGGTTTAAGAGGGTATGGGGGCGTATGTCACTTTTATGTGTTCTTAATCTTATGGGCACAAACTTTAATAAATCTATTTACTAGTTATAGCTTTGGCAAATTCTGAAAACTATGGTCCAACTAATTGTAAACAGTCGCATGTTAAATTATCAACAAGCTTCCCTACTTCCACTGGTAAGGGATTTTTTAATGTTTTTCTTTTTAAGCAATGGGGCGCAAATTTGGCCAACTTACAAAAGTGCGCAAGATCATCACATTCAGCTTGTCACCATTTGAACAGCGGGCATTTGCTGGAGCCATCTCCCATGGTGTGCCTAACCTCTTTAGACGTTTCAAAGGACAAGTGTTTCGAGTAGCGCCACGTGAGTCATTTTTGTACCTAAATATGACATGCTTTTGATATGAATGTTTCTGCAGTCCTGATATTAGTGATAAATCATTTGAATCGTGGCCATTGGCACGAGAGCATAGCACCACGTGCGCTGCAGCTGTAGCTGGAGGTATGCCTTTTACAATGGCATTGTATTGCATGGATGATTTTGCTTTAAAAAGTACCATAATATAAATATTTTGGTCACCTGCTGATTGTGGTCAACAGTCGGCATATTGGAGCCACGATCAGCCCAAATATCTACAGCATAGGGCCCTGGCTCAGATTTACCATCAAGAAGTTGTGACACTCCAAATCCAAAATTAGATGATTCCATATTTAAAGGTACAGACATATGACACATCGAATCAAAACAAGACGCCACATCCTGTGGTATTTTTGTGTTGGTAAAATCTATCTGTTATTTTACTGCACAAACAGTTAGCATGGTGTACATTGCCATTTACATTGTCACAAAAGTTTACTACACATTTCCACAGCAATAATGCCAAGAAGCTCATACAAAAAGTACCTTGGCAAGATTGTTCAATAATCTTGTCAGCCTAAGTGAAAGCAAAGTTTTCGGATCCCAAAGAAACTGAATATTCTTAGGAAGCTAAGAAGAAAGTGTACATAACCTGACAACATTTTTCAATTTTTAAAACAAAATGATATCTCTAATACTCAAAGCCTGATCAAAACAAAACAAAACACCATTACCTATACAGAACAAATCAGTGGTTGTGATGCTTATTTTCACTGCTTTAAAAAAAAACGGCTTTCAATGTAAGCAGTATAAAAAAGGCATGTGATAATAGACATGTCTATTTTGTGTAAATAAGACACTTTTTAGACATGAAAATGACTACAAATGCATTCTAATTGGTACAGGTATTTGTGGTATTCAAAGATGTTCATAGCCATGGTAAAACTACCACCACTAAACAGGCATACTTCTTCTTCTTGGCTTGACTTCGTAAACGAAGATTCTATAGGGGTTGCCCACGACGTCTGCAGGCATGTTTGTGGCTGCGGAGGCCAATCCGGGACAGGCAGGTTCGACCGCAGTGGCTGCAGGGGGAGGTCTGGCCAGGGTTCTGAGTTTCGACATCTCTGATTTTTCTCCTGAGCCGCCTGTCCTTAAGGCTAGCTTTCAAAGGAGACGGCTGCCTTGTAAATGGTGGAGCGCCAGGTGTCGTGGTCCGCAGCAAGCGAAGACCACTGGCGGTGGTCGATTTGGCAGGCACTAAGTGACTTCTTGAGACCGTCTTTGTGTCTCTTCTTTGGTGCCCCTCTGTCTCGGTGTCCAGTGGCGAGCTCGCCGAACAGGGTGATCTTGGGTAGGCGATGATCCTCCATCCTGGAGACGTGCCACTCCAGTGAATGTCGAGGATGGTACGCAGGCAGCGCGGGTGGAAGCGTTCGTGAAGGCGTAGTTGGCTGCGGTAGAGGGCCCAGGACTCAGAACCATACAGCAGGCTGGTGAGGACGACAGCTCTGTACACGCTGATCTTGGTGCCTTTTTTCAGCTGTTGATTGTGCCACACCCGCTTGAATAGTCTAACTCTGAGTGACTAAGAAGATTGAAATTACTCATAAGTGTATTGTGCAGCCACTGCGGTCGAACCTGCCTGTCCCAGATTGGCCTCCGCAGCCACGAAAATGCCTGCAGACGACGTGGGCAAGCCCTATAGAATCTTCGTTCGCGAAGCCAAGCCATGACTGATTGTGTAGATAATCTTCACCACAAAGACATTTCGGGTACTTTGATAAAACCTTCTTTATGTTGATATACCTTTGATGATGCATGTACAAATGTATTTTAAACTTTTTTCATGCTGTTACAATGTTATGTTGCACAACAGTTTGCTTGATATAGTGTCGATAAGAGGCAGATGTGATTACTAGACCTGAAACAAAATGTCCGAGCCGTAAGACAAGGACATTTTGATTCGAGTCAAGTAATCACATATGTCTGTTTATCAGCACTATTTCAAACAAACCTGTTGCTCAATATAATGTATGTACCCAGTCCAAAATAAAACTGTGCCTTGCGTCATTCATTTGCAGCTGATTGAGGTGTTCAGACAAAACACACAAATGGCAGATGACTGACCTATCGCTGTCGATTCGGCGCATAGATTTTGACATTGTCTGATTATGAAGACATCAGTGCATTGTATAACCATGTGTATTACTGTGTAAATTCTACTTGTTACTAGATCACGCATAATTGTGGAAAACGTCAATTTCAGTGACTCGCACATTGCTTGGCGTGTTTTCTCTGCTTGTGTATAGGGTATACATTTCCAGCATTCATACACAATAAGGAAAAGGAGCTTGTTAATGTTGCAGTGTCAGCATAGTTTGCGTTTCCGTTTTGTAAATGCAAGCATCATCAAGATCAAATCTTCTTAGTGTGCAAGGGATTATGGAAAGAAAAGAATATCAAGCAAATTCATGAATATTAATTTGCTTGTTATACAGTATATCAATACATGTTTCAAAGAAGGGAAATTTGTATGGAGTGGGTACATACGTGTATTTTAATGTGTGAGTAGATATACATAGATAATTAATGCAATTTCAGCTGCAGAGACAATACACATGTTGCTGTGTCTTTTTTAATGAAACATAGTTGATTTTTCGGTGTGATGGAATTCACAATGAAATATTTGGTTTCATTTTATGTTTCAGCATTTATCCTGGGCTACCTTTTGATTGACTGGGCCAATAAGGAACATGCACGGCTACAGAGGAAGGATCATTCTAAATATGAAAATGACATTTAATGGACACAGCCTAGCTAGAATAGACTTATGATTCAAATTTGAGACATTGTAAGACCAATCAGGGCACTAAGGTTCATCCTTTTTAGCCAACATGTCCTGGTGATGCACTGTATTAAAATTAAGAGTTTTGTAGACCAAACATAGAAAATAAATGATTGTTTGTAAATTAAATCCTGTTTCTTTTCAGTCCTTTTTAAAATGAGTTCTTTAATTGGAGAGTGAGAGAAGAGAGGCAGAGATCCAAAGAGATCGTTGTAGATTTTTTCATCCATTTTAATGTAACTATGTAGAGTATCAATATTTGTGTGTACTGTTCACATAAAAGCAACCAGGAATTTGTGTTTGTACAATGAATTATGGTTTGCTGTGTCAGTTTTGCATGGGAATATAGCATTATATTCACGCAGTGAACGTGGATCCTCGCAAAACCCTGGGCTTATGAGGATCTAGTTTTGCTATGTGACATGCGTATAGTCCATTTGAGCAAGCTTGCCTCGTGTTTTTTGCAAATAACTTTTGATCGCTAATAATTTCAAGACAACTCTAAGAAGAAAAGATGGTCCCCTCCCTTGGTCTTAATTTAGTTTAAATTTCCTTTAGTCTTGACAACAGTGACAGGCAATGTTGAACATGACCTATTTAAACCTGCCAAAACATAACCTGATTGAGCCCCACTCAGAAACACTGATACACGTTTGTTCCTGCAAAGTTCCCCCTCTCCGTGTTGAATGCTCAATAACTTGGTCTTGCAATGCATCTGATGCGTGCATAGCTTGTCATAGTATCAGCATCATTGATGCAGGTCAGTAGGCAAAGAGGCCTGACGAGGGTATATACTTCAACTTTGAAGTAGGGCCTTTCTATCATCTGTCGAGGGCAGTTGGGTCAGACACCATCTCAATTTGAAGATATAATTGGACCAAGTTTGGTGATTACTGGTTTTTTGTGTTGTTGTTGTTAATGTTGTTTTGAGATATCATGTCTTGATCAAAAGTGATTGGAAAAAGCGCCAGGCAAGCTTTACTGAAACAGAATATATAAACAGCACAACACCAGAATATTGTGGTACTCAGGAGCCATAAAATCGGACCAGGCTATTGTTGATCTTGTTATTGTTGTGTTGAACACGTCAGCCCAAGGACCCTTTGCTTTCCAGACATCCCTGTGAAAGCCAGACACCTGTGTGCACTATATCCAATAGCGTGGTGTACTGGAGCCAACATGTACAATACTGATGCTGACCTGTATCGTGTGTAAAGAGTAAGGACTTCTGGTACTTAGCCACACATTGACATTGGCGCCAGAATCAAATGACCTGTTTTAATGTGTGCCTAATACTGGTATCAGCATTTACACACTAAATACATCCTGAATCTGCCTCGCATCGGGTTTCACGATTATTACTTCCCGTTTTTCACTGCTTGCAAGTGCTGCATTGTTATATCGCTATACCAGCTGAGGCAACAAGTGACATAGGCCTTGCTTGTCTTTTCCTCTCTTTGTATTCCTTGCTCTGTGTTACATTATTAGATGGATTTGTTTTGTGTCAGAATAACTCGTGAAATCATTTCACCATTCATTCGTGAGTTCAGACTTTATCCCAACACCCCCCTGCGCCTCACCCCTTACTATCACACGCACTAGCACAAAATGCCTGCACACTCACGTGCACACACACACACACACACACACACACACACACACACACAGAGAGAGAGGATTACTTGTTATACTGCTCCTTTCACTTAACTATCTACTGTTAATGCGAAAGACAACACAATAAGAAAAGACGTGGAAAATCAATGGTCATTTGCATAAGATGTGAAAATTTTCTCTTTTTTTTTTTGTAGAGTTTTAGTTTTCATCCGCATCTTTACATAAATTTTTAATCTGATTTGACAAAAAGGTAGCTGATGATAAGACTCTATGCTTATGCTAATTTAAGTCCCTTCTCGCAAAAGTCAAGGGTCACAGGAGGTTGACGAAAGTGTGAAAAGTGCATGGATTTCAGAGGTGCAACAGCCAACCATTTAATGATGTTCGAACACTTGAATACTTGCTCATTTCAGTGACCTGTCAGAAAGGTCAAAGTCATACAGGTCAGATACGTTATGTGGGAAATCATGACAGAAAGTGATACGTCCAGTGTCACACCAGGGAGGAAGAATATATACCACACGGAATTGGTTGATATTTAGTTCAATTTTAATAATTTGATTTTCTCATTCGCACGACAAACAATAGACAAAACGTATACAAACCTACACAATATTCACTCAATTCATACATACACCTGTAATACATGCACACCCTTAACCATTCGTACAATGTTCAAAGTACTAATTACATCTCACACACTCATTGTTCCACAACGATGTCACTTCTCATTGTCTGTTGAAAATAACTAACACTAATTAAGTTGATGCTTAGATTCCTCGAACGATTACACAGTTTAATTATCCGACTGTGAATGCAGATGATTGTTGCGTCGTTGCTCGTTGATTCAGTCTCGCCACTGGTCGAACAAATCAGACTATCTCTCGCGATGGCCCGTCTAAGCTCCGCTGCACACCGTTTGGATCAACTTGACTATCTCGTGCACCACGTTGACTACGTTTCCACTTGACTCTCTCCCCACCCGGGTCTGCCCTGGGGGACTTGGGTGGGGTTAGGTACTTTTTAGTTCCCAGGGTCACCCTTTTCAGCCCCACAGGGTGAGTTTTTCTCTCTATTCTGGGGCATGTGATTCTGTCTACCCGAGGTCCATTTACCTGTATTTGCCTTTTTAAAACTCTCCCTACTGTCTGCACTGCCTGTAGCTCTTGATATTGGATGTGTGTTGCTTAAAGGTCTTAGCTTTATTTAGGCCCCATGTGTTAGGTTTATTTAACGTATTTGACCCGCTGGCGACATACATTCAATGTTCTGTTTATTTGTTTTTTTCACAAGCAGTGCAGGCACGTCCTGAGAAAGCCTTGTTGCTGTCGGGACGTTAAGCAATGTACAATCAATCAATCAATCCACTTGACTCTCACGTACACCACGTTGACTACATTCCCACTTGACTCACGTACATTCATCCCACGTCACAGCTGAAGAGAGCATCTATTTAACATATAAAAAGTGTATCTCCGTATAAGAAATCAGCCATTGTTTAGATCGTTACTTCCGCCCGAATGACGACACTTGGTAACGATGACGACCCCAACGGTTTCCGGATGTTGTTGATGATTTCCGATCGTTTCCGACATCGAATAAAATATCATAACAATCAATTCGAAATGCCATGCACACACACGAATACGACATATTTCCGCACGACACATAACCTCTCAATTCGACCCGAATCATTACGAAATCAAACAGGCTCAACGAAACGCTTCGACCATTCGATCCATCCCGGCGCCGATCGCCAGACGACACCGCAAACTCGCCGATGCGCACCGAATGTCATACAGTTTCCGATCTAGAGCCAAACAACTAATACATTTCTCGAATCTACTATTTAACAAAGAAATACCTACCCAAAGATGCGTGAAAGGTTGCTTTGTCGACTATTTCAGGCCTATCTGCCCATCTTGGCCGTTGACAAGGTCACAGGTACACGTTACACTAATCAGTCGATCTAGTTACTCGTCGTAGTTCTTTTAACTACATATTTTGACACACCCTATAATGAGCATTTAGCTCCACTAGCATCTATCCTACGATAGATCACCACGAGGCACTTCACACGCCTCAACTCCACACAAAAACTAACTTTTAGCTGAGAGCAAATCTCCCATGACTAGACTGACTGCCTTCAAAAATTCACAGTGACGTATATCGTCTCTTCAAACCAACATCTTGCGTCACATGTTCCAAACACACATCTTACGTCACATCTTCTTGACGTCACTAAAAAAGAACATACCACTTCTCAACACAACACGTAGAACGAACCTCCTAACTACGAGAAAATAATGAATAATGATAAAATAAATTGTGACACAAGGCCCTTCCCCAGCTAAAACTCTAGTTTTAGCTTGACACAATTTCATATTAACATTTACGAATAAATCACATCCACGACAATAACCATGTCTTTCCCTATAACCTCACTGTTCAATACATATATGCACGCTCATTATACGTCAACACTGCGTCTGTTTATTTTTCTTCACTGTCGATACGGCTACGGTAATCTGCCTATAACCTCATTGTTCAATACATACATACACGTTCATTATACACCAACACTGCGTCCGTTTATTTTTCTTCACTGTCGATACGGCTAAGTGTTACGTGGTGGAATTGTAGTCGAAGTATGATAAACACACCAGACGCACACGTAAGGTTCTTTTCAAATAACCCTCATTCAGCTGCAATCCGTCACACGTGGCTTAAGGATGTAGACAATACTGGAGTAACAGCAATATTTTAATTCAGCGATGCGATAGTCCACACAGTAAAGCACTTTCAAATGCACAAACTGATACAAAGTCTCTTCTGCAATGTCCACACTGGCAACTCAAAACTTCTCATATGCAGCGTCTCACACAATGTACACCCTCTACGGGCCACATACCTACGATAAACTCCGTGTCTCTACACTGACAAAGCAAGACAATGTACGAATCGGCTTTCCCAGCGCCCTCCTTATATATACTACCAATTTCCAGAATCATCCACGAAAATCATACAACGCAACCAATCGGAACGAAACACGCAGCCGAAACTCATTAAAATAAACTTTCCAGAAAAAAAAACAAACTATAACAGGCTATGAAAACTCGGCTGCTAACTTCAGCTCTAAATTCTAATGTGTAAAGGAGTCACATAAAAGTATGGTAGCCCTATTCACAACCATGATTATCCGCTTTAGAATGTACGAGAACTTTAACAAAACAAAAAACAGGCTGCTCAATTCACGCGCACAGAAAAACAAAATGTTGCGAACTGTCGCCATCTACTCGACGTCACACATACGACGTCACTAGACAGTGCGATCTTATCGAAGGTTTTAAACTACGCAAAACAAAGATCGTCCGCTATTCTCCGTGCGACCTATCTAGAACGTTCTGGTAAAACTAAACGAAATCCGATCTTCGTACAAACGAGAGAAAAACTTTCTAAAAAGGTACGTGATTCGTAAACATGATGGCTCAAATAACTATCGGATCGTTTCCTACGATTAACACATGCATGCTCTCAC
>BTPG01000004.1:36497570-36556081 GCA_036245525.1 Semisulcospira habei
TATTATTACCCTCTGTCTGTCTGTCTGTCTGTCTGTCTGTCTGTCTGTCTGTCTGTCTGTCTGTCTGTCTGTCTCTCTCTCTCTCTCTCTCTCTCTCTCTCTCTCTCTCTCTCTCTCTCTCTCTCTCTCTCTCTTTCTCACACATATTATATGTGTAGAGTAGGAGGACAGTTTGGAAGATAGGCATTGCTATGCCTAAAACTTTTTATCCTGAATAAAAACGTTTCATCATCAGCATCAGCATCATCATCATCATCTCTCTCTCTCTCTCTCTCTCTCTCTCTCTCTCTCTCTCTCTCTCTCTCTCTCTCTCTCTCTCTCTCTCTCTCTCTCTCTCTCTCTCTGTATCTATCAACTTTATTATTAGTATCATATTTTATCAACACATGATATTTATTGATCGATGATCATTAATTCTGATTCTGTATCATGCTACTTTGATCTGTTATCATATATTCAACTAGCATCGTCTTTGCACGCTCGAATATTAATGTGTGCGTGCGTGCGTGTGTGTGTGTGTGCGTGATTGTCACAATAACGCATCACTCGAGTAATCAGGCATCATGCGTTATTCGCCTGTGTTGCCTTCATCATCATCATCATCAGTCCCTTGCCCGAACTGGGCGCTGGGGGGACTGAAAGGCAGCAGCAACAGACAGTGCTCTCCACTGAGTTCTATTTTGGGCGGTGGCAAGCAAGTCTGGCATCTCGAGTTCGGTCCATTCTTTTATGTTTGCGACCCAACTCTTTCTCTGACGACCTCGCCGACGACTTCCTTCGAGAGTGCCTTGGAGGATAGTCTTGGACAAGGTGTTGTGTCGGGTCACGTGGCCAAACCAAGCAAGCTTGCGCCGTTTCACGGTTGCCAGAAGGGGTTCATGTGGGCCCACCAGGGAAGTGACGATGCTCCGTACATATTCGTTGGTCTTGTGCTCGCGGTACGAGATGCGGAGCAACTTCCTCAGGCACTTGTTCTCAAAGGCCTGGATTTTCTTTTCTGAGTCTGCAAGCAGTGTCCAAGTCTCACAGCCGTAGAGTAGAATAGACACTACGAGGGACTTGTAAAGCCTGTACTTAATGGTGAAGCTGATGGAGTTACTTCGCCATATCCTGTCCAGCCTGGCCATTGCGGATGTTGCTGTACCTATCCTGATACGGATCTCTGCTATGCAACTACCGTCTTTGGACAGGGTGGCTCCCAAGTACTTGAAGCTATTGACCTCTTCTAGCTTCTGGCCGTTCATGTGAATGTTGCTGCTGCTGTCGCTTGTGGTGTTGATCATCACTTTGCTTTTATCCGTACTGATCTCCATGCCATAAGACCCTGCGCTAGTTGAAAGTTTGTCTGTCAGGTTTTGGAGCTCACTATTGCTGCCTGCGTTGCCTTACGTATGACTAAATGTGTGTATGTTTGTGTGTGTGTGTGTATGTATGTATGTGTATATATATATATATATATATATATATATATATATATATATATATATATATATATATATATATATATATATATATATATATATATATATATATATATATATATATATATATGAATGAATAAAACCAATCCAAGAAAGCTGGCACCACACACACCAAATATGGATCCAAGCATTAGTGAAATACTTAAAATGTGAAGAAAGGATCCACATACACCACGTAGTTTAGAAGGAGTTACACTTTTATTCTAATCACAAATTTTCGCCCTCTCAGCGAGGGCGAAAGAAGAAGAAGAAGCCCTCGCTGAGAGGGCGAAAATTTGTGCTTAGAATAAAAGTGTAACTCCTTCTAAACTACGTGGTGTATGTGGATCCTTTCTTCTCTTTTTAAGTATATAGATAGATAGATAGATAGATAGATAGATAGATAGATAGATAGATAGATAGATAGATAGATAGATAGATAGATAGATAGATAGATAGATAGATAGATAGATAGATAGATAGATAGATAGATAGATATGTGTGTGTGTCTGGTGCAACGCATCACTAATGACCGTCTTGCATAACTTTTGCGCTGCATTGCATCTGGTACACATGTCTGCGTGCGTGCGTGATTGTAACGCATAACTCGAGGAACAGGAATCATGCGTTATCCTTGTGTTGACTTACATCTGACTGAATGTATGTGTGTGTGTGTGTGTGTGTGTGTGTGTGTGTGTGTGTGTGTGTGTGTGTGTGTGTGTGTGTGCGTGTGTGTTTGTAACGTATCGAGTAACGGGTGTCTTATTTACGTTATGTTTGTGCTGCCTTACAACTAGCACGTGTGTGTGTGTGCATATGTGTGTGAGTGACAGTACGTATGTGTGTGTGTTTGTTTGTGTATGTGTGAGTTAATATTATTTCATATAATCTATGATCACTTTTAAGTTTATTTAAATCTAATGTATGTGCACGCGTGAGTATGTGTGTGTGAGCGTGGTGATTGTGACGGATCACTTGAGTAACAGGCACCATGCCTTACATCTGACTGAATGATGCGTGTGTGTGCGTGCGCGCGCCCATCTCTCTACATCGCCTTGAGAAAAACACGGAACTTACAATAAACAGCCACTCCACTTGGAAGAACTCGTGCTAGCGGTCGCCATCTTCGATGACTGAATCGGCTTGCGTAGCTAGCCTCGTTTGCGATTCAAAATGGCCGCCGCGTGAATAAGGCCTATTATTAGTATTAACTCTTCATAACAACAGTGGAGAAAGTTTTGCTTCAGTTCAAATTATTCATCATGTGATCATTCCAGATCATTGTATTACATATTCGTTTGTACATACGTTACTGAGATTTATAGGTTATTTAATTAATTCAATGAGTGAATGATGATGCCATGTGTTGTATGGGCAGACAGTGACTTTCCCCATGAGGGATTAATAAAGTATTATAGTATTGTATTGTTCTCTGAAGGGTCAGTTTCTTAACCTCGAAACTCTTTATCTCTGTCTACTCTGTCTGTTTGCTTCAATTTTGGACTGGCCAGATATTTACAGGAATGAGAAAAACATTGGTTCAGTTTTCGGGCAACTCCTAGACGTTACTGATAAAAGAACCTTTGTCCTCAAACCTGGTCTTAACAGCCATAATATTAATAACCTAATTTGCTACAAATGTGTATTTTCAGTCTTCTCATGGTTAAACTGTCTGTCAGCCTATATAAATGCTACACGCGGGGTCCCGCTGATTCACATGAGCCTTGCCATTAGCCTGGAAGCTTAGTGTTGCCTGCTCTGGGACTAACCCAAAGGTACACCTTCGGAACCAGAGCTTTTAAAGGCAATCTGCTCCAGGGCAGGCTTTGATTGCTAAGATTCTCCGATACAACAGGCCATGGAGGACCAACTGTTCTTAGGACCTAGTACTAAGCCATTCAGACCACATTTAAAATAAAACATGAAAGCTCAAATTACTCTGTGATTGCCTAAACAATTTCATGTGTAAGTCAGTGTGCACTGAAAATGCGATGCATTTGTCATTTGGGCTTCTAGAAACATAACTGCTTCACCCTACGAAACATCTACAGTCTTAGCATTTTGTGACAGGTGAGTGAGTTGCTTTAACACAACTTTTCTAACCTTTTTTGTTGTTGTTCTAATCCTATGTGATTGACACATGTAAAATTCTTTTCTACTGCCCCTGTTAAATGGCCATAATGTACATGTGTACATGGAAGAATGATGTGACTATAGTAGACATTCAGACTACCTTGCAAGAGAAAACTGGTTGCCTGAATGTTGTTCCTGGTATCCTGAACTGTGTGTGTGTGCATGTTCTTTGTGTGAACACACTGAAATTTGCATTCATCATTAATTTTGGGCTCATATGACTCTGCCTTTCCCAACAAGAAAATCCTTTACATTTGATTATGGGGGAGTACATTTGGTCCTCCTTAATATATTAAAGGTTAAGGAGTGGGAGATGTCATTCATTTTATGATATATTCACACTTCTTAAGTTATGTTAGCCGTTTTGAGTAGCATTTATAGTATTAGACATACTCATCATCATCAGTCCCTTGCCCGATCTGGGCGTTGGGGGGACTGAAAGGCAGCAGCAACAGACAGTGCTCTCCACTGAGTTCTATTTTGGGCGGTGGCAAGCAAGTCTGGCATCTCGAGTTCGGACCATGTTTGCGACCCAACTCTTTCTCTGACGACCTCGCCGGCGGCTTCCTTCGAGAGTGCCTTGGAGGATTGTCTTGGACAGGGTGTTGTGTCGGGTCACGTGGCCAAACCAAGCAAGCTTGCGCCGTTTCACGGTTTGCCAGAAGGGGTTCATGTGGGCCCACCAGGGAAGTGACGATGCTCCGTACATATCCGTTGGTCTTGTGCTCGCGGTACGAGATGCGGAGCAACTTCCTCAGGCACTTGTTCTCAAAGGCCTGGATTTTCTTTTCTGAGTCTGCGAGCAGTGTCCAAGTCTCACAGCCGTAGAGTAGAATAGACACTACGAGGGACTTGTAAAGCCTGTACTTGTTGGTGAAGCTGATGGAGTTACTTCGCCACATCCTGTCCAGCCTGGCCATTGCGGATGTTGCTGTACCTTAGACATACTACAAACAGTTATTATGGAGATGGTATTATTAACTTTGAAAGCTTCACTGCTTAGAACAAGTTGCTTTAATCTGCAGTCATTATCATGAACATGAACCATCTCCAATACACCTCTACTGAAGCAGCTGCACTGGCTGCAAGTAAAATTCCGCTGCCAATACAAAATTGCAATTTTCGCCTATCGGTATTTTGACGGATCTCTCCCGCCGTACCTTTCTGCCAAGCTGTCTGTTTAGCAGCCATCACGCACCCTCCGTTCCTGCAGTGAAAAACTTTTTAAAATCCCGAAGCTTAACATGGAAACTGTCGGGGAGTGTTCTTTCAAATTTTTAGCCCCAAGTGTGTCCAGAACTCTCTGCCAACTGAAATGCGGAATCTGCCCACATTGTCACAGTTCAAAGCTCACTTAAAGACTTTCTTTTCTGTCGGGCATTTAACACATAGCTCATCTTTAGCTAACTGTTGACTGCCTTTTATTCTGATCCTAGAGGAAGTGAATGTAAGGTGTTGGGAAGAGATGGGGTGGTTTAAATTAGTGTATAATCGTGCGTATGTCTGAGAGAGACGGTGTGCTGTTGTGCATGCGCAGTGAGTCTAGTGTTTTCCTGGAGAACAGCACTATACAAGAACTATGTATTATTATTATTATTATTATTATTATTATTATGAGAACAGCACTATACAAGAACTATATATTAACTATTATTATTATTATGATAACAGCACTATACAAGAACTATGTATTATTATTATTATGATAAGAACTGGTTAATGGTTTAAGAGGGTATGGGGGCGTATGTCACTTTTATGTGTTCTTAATCTTATGGGCACAAACTTTAATAAATCTATTTACTAGTTATAGCTTTGGCAAATTCTGAAAACTATGGTCCAACTAATTGTAAACAGTCGCATGTTAAATTATCAACAAGCTTCCCTACTTCCACTGGTAAGGGATTTTTTAATGTTTTTCTTTTTAAGCAATGGGGCGCAAATTTGGCCAACATACAAAAGTGCGCAAGATCATCACATTCAGCTTGTCACCATTTGAACAGCGGGCATTTGCTGGAGCCATCTCCCATGGTGTGCCTAACCTCTTTAGACGTTTCAAAGGACAAGTGTTTCGAGTAGCGCCACGTGAGTCATTTTTGTACCTAAATATGACATGCTTTTGATATGAATGTTTCTGCAGTCCTGATATTAGTGATAAATCATTTGAATCGTGGCCATTGGCACGAGAGCATAGCACCACGTGTGCTGCAGCTGTAGCTGGAGGTATGCCTTTTACAATGGCATTGTATTGCATGGATGATTTTGCTTTAAAAAGTACCATAATATAAATATTTTGGTCACCTGCTGATTGTGGTCAACAGTCGGCATATTGGAGCCACGATCAGCCCAAATATCTACAGCATAGGGCCCTGGCTCAGATTTACCATCAAGAAGTTGTGACACTCCAAATCCAAAATTAGATGATTCCATATTTAAAGGTACAGACATATGACACATCGAATCAAAACAAGACGCCACATCCTGTGGTATTTTTGTGTTGGTAAAATCTATCTGTTATTTCACTGCACAAACAGTTAGCATGGTGTACATTGCCATTTACATTGTCACAAAAGTTTACTACACATTTCCACAGCAATAATGCCAAGAAGCTCATACAAAAAGTACCTTGGCAAGATTGTTCAATAATCTTGTCAGCCTAAGTGAAAGCAAAGTTTTCGGATCCCAAAGAAACTGAATATTCTTAGGAAGCTAAGAAGAAAGTGTACATAACCTGACAACATTTTTCAATTTTTAAAAGAAAATGATATCTCTAATACTCAAAGCCTGATCAAAACAAAACAAAACACCATTACCTAAACAGAACAAATCAGTGGTTGTGATGCTTATTTTCACTGCTTTAAAAAAAAAAAACGGCTTTCAGTTTAAGCAGTATAAAAAAGGCATGTGATAATAGACATGTCTATTTTGTGTAAATAAGACACTTTTTAGACATGAAAATGACTACAAATGCATTCTAATTGGTACAGGTATTTGTGGTATTCAAAGATGTTCATAGCCATGGTAAAACTACCACCACAAAACAGGCATACTTCTTCTTCTTGGCTTGACTTCGTAAACGAAGATTCTATAGGGGTTGCCCACGACGTCTGCAGGCATGTTCGTGGCTGCGGAGGCCAATCCGGGACAGGCAGGTTCGACCGCAGTGGCTGCAGGGGGAGGTCTGGCCAGGGTTCTGAGTTTCGACATCTCTGATTTTTCTCCTGAGCCACCTGTCCTTAAGGCTAGCTTTCAAAGGAGACGGCTGCCTTGTAAATGGTGGAGCGCCAGGTGTCGTGGTCCGCAGCAAGCGAAGACCACTGGCGGTGGTCGATTTGGCAGGCACTAAGTGACTTCTTGAGACCGTCTTTGTGTCTCTTCTTTGGTGCCCCTCTGTCTCGGTGTCCAGTGGCGAGCTCGCCGAACAGGGTGATCTTGGGTAGGCGATGATCCTCCATCCTGGAGACGTGCCACTCCAGTGAATGTCGAGGATGGTACGCAGGCAGCGCGGGTGGAAGCGTTCGTGAAGGCGTAGTTGGCTGCGGTAGAGGGCCCAGGACTCAGAACCATACAGCAGGCTGGTGAGGACGACAGCTCTGTACACGCTGATCTTGGTGCCTTTTTTCAGCTGTTGATTGTGCCACACCCGCTTGAATAGTCTAACTCTGAGTGACTAAGAAGATTGAAATTACTCATAAGTGTATTGTGCAGCCACTGCGGTCGAACCTGCCTGTCCCAGATTGGCCTCCGCAGCCATGAAAATGCCTGCAGACGACGTGGGCAAGCCCTATAGAATCTTCGTTCGCGAAGCCAAGCCATGACTGATTGTGTAGATAATCTTCACCACAAAGATATTTCGGGTACTTTGATAAAACCTTCTTTATGTTGATATACCTTTGATGATGCATGTACAAATGTATTTTAAACTTTTTTCATGCTGTTACAATGTTATGTTGCACAACAGTTTGCTTGATATAGTGTCGATAAGAGGCAGATGTGATTACTAGACCTGAAACAAAATGTCCGAGCCGTAAGACAAGGACATTTTGATTCGAGTCAAGTAATCACATATGTCTGTTTATCGGCACTATTTCAAACAAACCTGTTGCTCAATATAATGTATGTACCCAGTCCAAAATAAAACTGTGCCTTGCGTCATTCATTTGCAGCTGATTGAGGTGTTCAGACAAAACACACAAATGGCAGATGACTGACCTATCGCTGTCGATTCGGCGCATAGATTATGACATTGTCTGATTATGAAGACATCAGTGCATTGTATAACCATGTGTATTACTGTGTAAATTCTACTTGTTACTAGATCACGCATAATTGTGGAAAACGTCAATTTCAGTGACTCGCACATTGCTTGGCGTGTTTTCTCTGCTTGTGTATAGGGTATACATTTCCAGCATTCATACACAATAAGGAAAAGGAGCTTGTTAATGTTGCAGTGTCAGCATAGTTTGCGTTTCCGTTTTGTAAATGCAAGCATCATCAAGATCGAAACTTCTTAGTGTGCAAGGGATTATGGAAAGAAAAGAATATCAAGCAAATTCATGAATATTAATTTGCTTGTTATACAGTATATCAATACATGTTTCAAAGAAGGGAAATTTGTATGGAGTGGGTACATATGTGTATTTTAATGTGTGAGTAGATATACATAGATAATTAATGCAATTTCAGCTGCAGAGACAATACACATGTTGCTGTGTCTTTTTTAATGAAACATAGTTGATTTTTCGGTGTGATGGAATTCACAATGAAATATTTGGTTTCATTTTATGTTTCAGCATTTATCCTGGGCTACCTTTTGATTGACTGGGCCAATAAGGAACATGCACGGCTACAGAGGAAGGATCATTCTAAATATGAAAATGACATTTAATGGACACAGCCTAGCTAGAATAGACTTATGATTCAAATTTGAGACATTGTAAGACCAATCAGGGCACTAAGGTTCATCCTTTTTAGCCAACATGTCCTGGTGATGCACTGTATTAAAATTAAGAGTTTTGTAGACCAAACATAGAAAATAAATGATTGTTTGTAAATTAAATCCTGTTTCTTTTCAGTCCTTTTTAAAATGAGTTCTTTAATTGGAGAGTGAGAGAAGAGAGCAGATGGGCAGTGGGCAGATGTTGACATCTGCACGGGACATAGACGACCCCGCCCTCCACGAGTCGCCTGCTGCCTTGCAGGCCTGGCCGCTTGGCTGCGGAAAGACTAAGGGAGGAAACCCCTGACATCAAAGCCCCCGTGTCTCCGGGGAAGGCTTTTGAGCCAGAGACTAGGACAAGGACAGTCTGATATAAAACCTACGACCCGAGGACCTCAATGCCATCGTCCCAGCTTGCTAGGCCATGGCAGATGAACCAAGGGTTTAAAGGGTGGGGCCAGTACTGCGCACACTGCACTCCACCAAAAAGCTCCACCGCGCAGGCTTTAGGAAACGTCCACGGACCATGACACTGACCATTCCAAGTCCTGTAGCGACGGGCGAGGGGCGAAACGGCAGGTGAAAGATGTCACTGGAAGCCGCAGTCTCAAACCTGCATGCAGGCGGTTCAGGATATTGGTCGCCTGATGTTGACCTGGGGATGACAACATCACTCGGCACACCCTGAACGACCAAGCAGCCTTCTCTAGGGACAGCACTGCTTGCTCCACATGGAGAGGGGCCTAGAAAAGGTGGCCTAACCAAAGCTCGTCCCCTCGCAACCCCAGTTGGCTAGCCGCGGTCAACGGGCATCTTCTCCTGCGGTCAAAAAACAAGAAAGAATAACGGATCCACTCTCATGACGACCACGACCGGACTCAACGTAGCATGCTGGAACGTCCGAACCATGCTCGACAAAGCAGACAGCGGACGCCCTGAACGCCGCTCCGCCCTCATTGCCCATGAATTGCGGAGGTTAAACATCGACATCGCCGCGCTCAGCGAAGTACGCCTTCCGGACGAAGGCAGCCTCCAAGAACTTGGTGCTGGGTACACCCTCTACTGGTCAGGCAGGCCTGCATCAGAAAGACGGCTCTCAGGCGTGGGTTTCATGGTCAAGACATCCATTGCGACTAAGCTGGAAAACCTACCAACGGGCCACTCAGACCGCATCATGTCCATGCGCCTCCCACTGAGACACCAGCAACACGTCACCCTTCTCAGTGTGTACTCCCCAACCCTCCTGGCAGAGCCTGCTGAAAAGGACAAATTTTACACTGACCTGCGCAGCCTCCTACAGAGTACCCCTGCAGACGACAAAGTCATCATCCTTGGCGACTTCAACGCCAGAGTGGGCCAGGACTCTGAAGCCTGGAAAGGAGTCCTCGGCAAGCATGGCGTGGGGAACTGCAATGACAATGGCCGCCTACTGTTGGAGTTCTGTGCGGAGCAGCAACTGGTCATCACTAACACTACTTTTCAGCAAAAGGACAGTCGAAAGACCACCTGGATGCATCCTCGCTCCAAACACTGGCACCTTATCGACTATGTCCTAGTGCGTCAGAGGGACCGCAGTGACGTCCTCCTCACCAGAGTGATGCCCAGCGCAGAGTGCCACACTGACCACCGCCTTGTCCGCTGCAAACTCAGGCTCCACTTCAGGCCAAAACCCAAGAAATGGGGGCCCCCCAAGAAAAAGCTTGATGTTGCCAGCCTTCAGCGTGACGATGTGAAAGCTGCCTTTCAGACAGATTTACAGCGCAGGCTCAAAGACACAGCGGACCCAGTAGACTCCTCCCCTGAAACACTTTGGGAACAACTGAAAACTGCTATTACAAAATCCTCTGCAGAAGTCTTGGGTTTCGCCAGAAAGAAGAACAAAGACTGGTTTGACGAAAACGATGTAGAGATCCAGGAACACCTAGCAAAAAAAAAGAGCCGCCCGTCAGGCCCACCTAGCCCAGCTTCCTGCCCTGTGAAGAAGTCTGCCTTCCGCCTCGTCTGCAGCAGTTTCCAGCGCAAGCTCAGAGATCTCCAGAATGAGTGGTGGACCAGACTTGCACAGAGGACCCAGCTTTGTGCTGACAATGGTGACTACAGGGGCTTCTACGAAGCACTGAAAGCAGTGTATGGCCCCAGGCACCTGGTACAAAGTCCCCTGCGAAGCGCGAATGGCCAGGCACTCCTCACAGATAATACCTCCATCTTGAACCGCTGGTCGGAATACTTTCAGAGCCTCTTCAGCGCTGAGCGCACTGTTCAAGAAGCAGTCGTCCTACAAATCCCACACCTCCCAGTAAAGGTTGAATTGGACGAACCGCCCACCGCTGAAGAGACCCTCACAGCCATCCACCAGCTCAAGAGTGGCAAAGCAGCAGGCATTGATGGAATACCGCCAGAGATCTGGAAACATGGAGGCACAGCACTGCACAACAAGCTCCATGACCTCTTTCTCTGCTGCTGGGAGGAAGGAACACTACCAAAAGATCTCCGTGATGCAGTCGTTATCACCCTGTACAAGAACAATGGCGAGAAGTCTGACTGTTCCAACTATCGGGGAATTACCCTGCTGTCCATTGCTGGGAAAATCCTTGCAAGGCTGCTCCTGAATCGGCTGGTACCTGCCATCGCTGAAGACCAACTCCCAGAGGGCCAGTGTGGCTTCAGAGCAAACAGGAGCACCACCGATATGGTCTTTGTGCTGAGACAGCTACAGGAGAAGTGCCGCGAGCAGAACAAAGGGCTGTACGTAACATTTGTCGACCTAACAAAAGCGTTCGACACTGTGAGCAGGCAAGGCATGTGGCAGATCCTGGAGCGACTTGGCTGTCCCCCAAAGTTCCTCAACATGATTGTCCAGCTACACGAGGATCAGCAAGGCCAGGTCAGACTCAACAATGACCTCTCAGAACCATTCCCTATTCTCAACGGCGTAAAGCAGGGCTGCGTGCTGGCACCGACCCTCTTCACCATCTTTTTTAGCATGATGTTGAAGCAGGCCACAGTGGACCTTGATGATGACGATGCAGTGTACATCAGGTATCGTCTCGATGGCAGCCTGTTCAACCTCAGACGACTGCAGGCCCACACGAAAACCCTAGACCAACTGATTCGTGAGCTGCTTTTTGCTGATGATGCTGCCCTCGTTGCACACACAGAGAGAGCCCTGCAGCGCATCACGTCTTGCTTCGCAGATGCTGCCCAGCTCTTTGGACTCGAGGTCAGTCTGAAAAAGACAGAGGTCCTCCATCAGCCGGCACCCAAGACAGTGTATCGCCCTCCTCACATCACCATTGGCGAGTCTGATCTAAAGTCAGTGCACCAGTTTACTTACCTTGGCTGCATTATCACGTCGGACGCCAAGCTGGACAAGGAGCTTGACAGCAGGCTGGCAAAAGCGAACAGCGCTTTCGGGCGACTTTTCAAGCGGGTGTGGCACAATCAACAGCTGAAAACAGGCACCAAGATCAGCGTGTACAGAGCTGTGGTCGTCACCACCCTGCTGTATGGTTCCGAGTCCTGGGCCCTCTACCGCAGCCAACTACGACTCCTCGAACGCTTCCACCAGCGCTGCCTGCGTACCATCCTGGGCATTCACTGGAGTGACTATGTCACCAACGTCGAGGTCCTTGAACAGGCTGAAACTGTGAGCATCGAGGCTTTGCTGCTGCGGACACAGCTCCGCTGGGCGGGGCATGTCTCCAGGATGGAGGATCATCGCCTACCAAAGATCACCCTGTTCGGCGAGCTTGCTACTGGACACCGTGACAGAGGGGCACCAAAGAAGAGATACAAAGACTGTCTCAAGAAGTCACTTAGTGCCTGCCAAATCGACCACCACCAGTGGTCTTCGCTTGCTGCGGACCGTGACACCTGGCGCTCCACCATTTACAAGGCAGCTGTCTCCTTTGAGGACTCTCACAGAGCTAGCCTTAAGGACAAGCGGCTCAGGAGAAAAAACAGAGATGCCGCAGCTCAGAACCCCGGCCATACCTTCCCCTGCAGCCACTGCGGTCGAACCTGCCTGTCTCGGATTGGCCTCCGCAGCCACGAACAAGCCTGCAGACGTCGTGGGCAACTCCTATAAAATCTTCGTTCGCGAAGTCAAGCCAAGAGAGAGAGAGAGAAGAGAGGCAGAGATCCAAAGAGATCGTTGTAGATTTTTTCATCCATTTTAATGTAACTATGTAGAGTATCAATATTTGTGTGTACTGTTCACATAAAAGCAACCAGGAATTTGTGTTTGTACAATGAATTATGGTTTGCTGTGTCAGTTTTGCATGGGAATATAGCATTATATTCACGCAGTGAACGTGGATCCTCGCAAAACCTTGGGCTTATGAGGATCTAGTTTTGCTATGTGACTTGCGTATAGTCCATTTAAGCAAGCTTGCCTCGTGTTTTTTGCAAATAACTTTTGATCGCTAATAATTTCAAGACAACTCTAAGAAGAAAAGATGGTCCCCTCCCTTGGTCTTAATTTAGTTTAAATTTCCTTTAGTCTTGACAACAGTGACAGGCAATGTTGAACATGACCTATTTAAACCTGCCAAAACATAACCTGATTGAGCCCCACTCAGAAACACTGATACACGTTTGTTCCTGCAAAGTTCCCCCTCTCCGTGTTGAATGCTCAATAACTTGGTCTTGCAATGCATCTGATGCGTGCATAGCTTGTCATAGTATCAGCATCATTGATGCAGGTCAGTAGGCAAAGAGGCCTGACGAGGGTATATACTTCAACTTTGAAGTAGGGCCTTTCTATCATCTGTCAAGGGCAGTTGGGTCAGACACCATCTCAATTTGAAGATATAATTGGACCAAGTTTGGTGATTACTGGTTTTTTGTGTTGTTGTTGTTAATGTTGTTTTGAGATATCATGTCTTGATCAAAAGTGAATTGGAAAAAGCGCCAGGCAAGCTTTACTGAAACAGAATATATAAACAGCACAACACCAGAATATTGTGGTACTCAGGAGCCATAAAATCGGACCAGGCTATTGTTGATCTTGTTATTGTTGTGTTGAACACGTCAGCCCAAGGACCCTTTGCTTTCCAGACATCCCTGTGAAAGCCAGACACCTGTGTGCACTATATCCAATAGCGTGGTGTACTGGAGCCAACATGTACAATACTGATGCTGACCTGTATCGTGTGTAAAGAGTAAGGACTTCTGGTACTTAGCCACACATTGACATTGGCGCCAGAATCAAATGACCTGTTTTAATGTGTGCCTAATACTGGTATCAGCATTTACACACTAAATACATCCTGAATCTGCCTCGCATCGGGTTTCACGATTATTACTTCCCGTTTTTCACTGCTTGCAAGTGCTGCATTGTTATATCGCTATACCAGCTGAGGCAACAAGTGACATAGGCCTTGCTTGTCTTTTCCTCTCTTTGTATTCCTTGCTCTGTGTTACATTATTAGATGGATTTGTTTTGTGTCAGAATAACTCGTGAAATCATTTCACCATTCATTCGTGAGTTCAGACTTTATCCCAACACCCCCCTGCGCCTCACCCCTTACTATCACACGCACTAGCACAAAATGCCTGCACACTCACGTGCACATACACACACACACACACACACACACACACACACACACACACACACACACACACACACACACACACACACACACAGAGAGAGAGAGAG
This sequence comes from Semisulcospira habei, assembly GCA_036245525.1. Taxonomy (NCBI): domain Eukaryota; kingdom Metazoa; phylum Mollusca; class Gastropoda; family Semisulcospiridae; genus Semisulcospira; species Semisulcospira habei. Next base: position 36,511,762 of record BTPG01000004.1, read on the forward strand.
AGAGAGAGGATTACTTGTTATACTGCTCCTTTCACTTAACTATCTACTGTTAATGCGAAAGACAACACAATAAGAAAAGACGTGGAAAATCAATGGTCATTTGCATAAGATGTGAAAATTTTCTCTTTTTTTTTTTTTGTAGAGTTTTAGTTTTCATCCGCATTTTTACATAAATTTTTAATCTGATTTGACAAAAAGGTAGCTGATGATAAGACTCTATGCTTATGCTAATTTAAGTCCCTTCTCGCAAAAGTCAAGGGTCACAGGAGGTTGACGAAAGTGTGAAAAGTGCATGGATTTCAGAGGTGCAACAGCCAACCATTTAATGATGTTCGAACACTTGAATACTTGCTCATTTCAGTGACCTGTCAGAAAGGTCAAAGTCATACAGGTCAGATACGTTATGTGGGAAATCATGACAGAAAGTGATACGTCCAGTGTCACACCAGGGAGGAAGAATATATACCACACGGAATTGGTTGATACTGATTTAGTTCAATTTTAATAATTTGATTTTCTCATTCGCACGACAAACAATAGACAAAACGTATACAAACCTACACAATATTCACTCAATTCATACATACACCTGTAATACATGCACCCCACCCGGGTCTGCCCTGGGGGACTTGGGTGGGGTTAGGTATTTTTTAGTTCCCAGGGTCACCCTGGTCAGCCCCACAGGGTGGGTTTTTCTCTCTATTCTGGGGCATGTGTTTCTGTCTACCCTTTGTCCATTCACCTGTATTTGGCTTTTTAAAACTCTCCCTACTGTCTGCACTGCCTGTAGCTCTTGATATTGGATGTGTGTTGCTAAATGGTCTTAGCTTTATTTAGGCCCCATGTGTTAGGTTTATTTAACGTATTTGACCGGCTGGCGACATACATTCAATGTTCTGGGGTTTTTTTGTGTTTTTTTTTTTTTTCACAAGCAGTGCAGGCACGTCCTGAGAAAGCCTTGTTGCTGTCGGGACGTTAAGCAATGTACAATCAATCAATGTAATACATGCACACCCTTAACCATTCGTACAATGTTCAGAGTACTAATTACATCTCACACACTCATTGTTCCACAACGATGTCACTTCTCATTGTCTGTTGAAAATAACTAACACTAATTAAGTTGATGCTTAGATTCCTCGAACGATTACACAGTTTAATTATCCGACTGTGAATGCAGATGATTGTTGCGTCGTTGCTCGTTGATTCAGTCTCGCCACTGGTCGAACAAATCAGACTATCTCTCGCGATGGCCCGTCTAAGCTCCGCTGCACACCGTTTGGATCAACTTGACTATCTCGTGCACCACGTTGACTACGTTTCCACTTGACTCTCACGTACACCACGTTGACTACATTCCCACTTGACTCTCACGTACATTCATCCCACGTCACAGCTGAAGAGAGCATCTATTTAACATATAAAAAGTGTATCTCCGTATAAGAAATCAGCCATTGTTTAGATCGTTACTTCCGCCCGAATGACGACACTTGGTAACGATGACGACCCCAACGGTTTCCGGATGTTGTTGATGATTTCCGATCGTTTCCGACATCGAATAAAATATCATAACAATCAATTCGAAATGCCATGCACACACACGAATACGACATATTTCCGCACAACACATAACCTCTCAATTCGACCCGAATCATTACGAAATCAAACAGGCTCAACGAAACGCTTCGACCATTCGATCCATCCCGGCGCCGATCGCCAGACGACACCGCAAACTCGCCGATGCGCACCGAATGTCATACAGTTTCCGATCTAGAGCCAAACAACTAATACATTTCTCGAATCTACTATTTAACAAAGAAATACCTACCCAAAGATGCGTGAAAGGTTGCTTTGTCGACTATTTCAGGCCTATCTGCCCATCTTGGCCGTTGACAAGGTCACAGGTACACGTTACACTAATCAGTCGATCTAGTTACTCGTCGTAGTTCTTTTAACTACATATTTTGACACACCCTATAATGAGCATTTAGCTCCACTAGCATCTATCCTACGATAGATCACCACGAGGCACTTCACACCGCCTCAACTCCACACAAAAACTAACTTTTAGCTGAGAGCAAATCTCCCATGACTAGACTGACTGCCTTCAAAAATTCACAGTGACGTATATCGTCTCTTCAAACCAACATCTTGCGTCACATGTTCCAAACACACATCTTACGTCACATCTTCTTGACGTCACTAAAAAAGAACATACCACTTCTCAACACAACACGTAGAACGAACCTCCTAACTACGAGAAAATAATGAATAATGATAAAATAAATTGTGACACAAGGCCCTTCCCCAGCTAAAACTCTAGTTTTAGCTTGACACAATTTCATATTAACATTTACGAATAAATCACATCCACGACAATAACCATTTCTTTCCCTATAACCTCACTGTTCAATACATATATGCACGCTCATTATACGTCAACACTGCGTCTGTTTATTTTTCTTCACTGTCGATAGGGCTACGGTAATCTGCCTATAACCTCATTGTTCAATACATACATACACGTTCATTATACACCAACACTGCGTCCGTTTATTTTTCTTCACTGTCGATACGGCTAAGTGTTACGTGGTGGAATTGTAGTCGAAGTATGATAAACACACCAGACGCACACGTAAGGTTCTTTTCAAATAACCCTCATTCAGCTGCAATCCGTCACACGTGGCTTAAGGATGTAGACAATACTGGAGTAACAGCAATATTTTAATTCAGCGATGCCGCGATATCCACACAGTAAAGCACTTTCAAATGCACAAACTGATACAAAGTCTCTTCTGCAATGTCCACACTGGCAACTCAAAACTTCTCATATGCAGCGTCTCACACAATGTACACCCTCTACGGGCCACATACCTACGATAAACTCCGTGTCTCTACACTGACAAAGCAAGACAATGTACGAATCGGCTTTCCCAGCGCCCTCCTTATATATACTACCAATTTCCAGAATCATCCACGAAAATCATACAACGCAACCAATCGGAACGAAACACGCAGCCGAAACTCATTAAAATAAACTTTCCAGAAAAAAAAACAAACTATAACAGGCTATGAAAACTCGGCTGCTAACTTCAGCTCTAAATTCTAATGTGTAAAGGAGTCACATAAAAGTATGGTAGCCCTATTCACAACCCTGATTATCCGCTTTAGAATGTACGAGAACTTTAACAAAACAAAAAAACAGGCTGCTCAATTCACGCGCACAGACAAAATGTTGCGAACTGTCGCCATCTACTCGACGTCACACATACGACGTCACTAGACAGTGCGATCTTATCGAAGGTTTTAAACTACGCAAAACAAAGATCGTCCGCTATTCTCCGTGCGACCTATCTAGAACGTTCTGGTAAAACTAAACGAAATCCGATCTTCGTACAAACGAGAGAAAAACTTTCTAAAAAGGTACGTGATTCGTAAACATGATGGCTCAAATAACTATCGGATCGTTTCCTACGATTAACACATGCATGCTCTCACAGGATAACACAACGACAATCGTACCACTAAGGTAATCTGCCTATAACCTCACTGTTCAATACATACATACACGTTTATTATACGTCAACACTGCGTCTGTTTATTTTTCTTCACTGTCAATACGGCTAAGGTAATCTGCCTATAACCTCGCTGTTCAATACATACATACACATTCATTATACGTCAACACTGCGTCTGTTTATTTTTCTTCACTGTCGATACGGCTAAAGTAATCTACCTATAACCTCACTGTTCAATAAATACATCTCTCTCTCTCTCTCTCTCTCTCTCTCTCTCTCTCTCTCTCTCTCTCTCTCTCTCTCTCTCTCTCTCTCTGCGCCAGATAAAGCGGTTCATTTTTCCGCCAGATAACCTGAAAGACTTAAATCGGCACCGCGACCTGCGACACGCCAGACACGCGGCTGAGCCTGAAGCAAACACGAAAGTACCTGGGCTGAGTGGTCCGGCTCCCGGCTGCAGGCCGCAAACTAGTAATCTCATTCAAGATGAGAACCTACTGATGCGACAAAGCACTAAACAAATGTTACAGTCTAAAGCTCTCCCCATTCGCCGCTGGGAATCGGCTACCAGCACTAGGATGGCGAACATAGGTGAAAATGTAAATGCTGGCGGAAACCTAGCTGTCCCTGTCTCCAACAGCCAGTCACCTGTAAACGCTAGTGCCGCTCGAGTCCCTGTGGAGCTTTCCGGACCTGACACAAGCACTACATTGGCGGACGCTGCCAGCGCGACAAACCTACAGCCGCCTTTGAGTCAGCGACCAGAATTCACTGAAGCGACGGCCGATCCCAGCTACCACTATCAGCCGGCGACCCTGTATGGAAACTACGCGCGCCCTGTCGTGCCCTGGCCTCAGATCACACCGCACAGTTTCCACGTACCAATGCCGCAGTACCCAGCGACATTCCAGCCAGCGTTCCAGCCAACCTTTCAGCCGTTCCCCCTTCCCTTTCCACACTGGCAGTATCAGTATCTAGCTAATAGTGGACCTCGGTCCCAAACAGTCATGTGAAGTGTGTGTTAAAACATACCTCAGTGTTTTCGGTTAGATTAACTCCTTCATGCCTGATCGGGAAAAGTTGGACGATGATAGTTCCGGGATAGTGCCGGATTACCTTTGCGTCATTGAGGCGCTAATCTGATCTGCTACTGCACTTGTGCTATCGTTGTCCATCTCTCTCCAGCGTAAATCGGATGTTCAACTAACATGCCTCCAGGCCTAAATGAGTTGGTTTTACCGGACCCCATACTACTTGATGACTGTTAATTTTTTATTTATTTATTTATTTTTATTTTTTTTCGGTGTAGGCTCAACTTGAACTAATTTCACTTCATGTTTTTCATGAACTTAGTGAACATCAGTATAATTCTGAAATGAAAATAAACAATCATATGACTTCATTTCTCAGCCCTTCATCCGTCCGACTTGTAGCAATGCGTGGTGCATATGAACACAGGTGTGTGAGCCCTAAGTGTTATTTGTATGTTTTGATTTCAGTTCTCGTCAGTTCAATCTGTTTCAGTGTGTCGAGCACTGATCTGACAATCCTTTGATCAAACGGTGGCATTTCTATACTAAACGGTTTACTGTGCTGTTGTTTTAGTTTTCACCTCATAGATTTGACATTAACATTTGCGATGCTTTTGGTTTATATGCGATGCGGCCGTATCACAGCAACATGTGTTGCAGTCTGACAGTTTAGGGAACTCGTTGGACTATTTGTACTGTGGTTGACCTGTGTACAGTACAGTTCCGCGTTTGACTTGTGTCTGGCCGGCATACACACCATTTTTGTAAGCCGGACTAAATGTAAAGATTAGTGCTTATAGTACATAGCCAAACGTGTTGTGCTGAATGCGAGTAGACAGTTCTACAAACTATCAGGCAAGTTATTTTTGACAGTCGTGGTGATTATAAGTCATCATCATCATCATCATCAGTCCCTTGCCCGAACTGGGCGTTGGGGGGACTGAGAGGCAGCAGCAACAGACAGTGCTCTCCACTGAGTTCTATTTTGGGCGGTGGCAAGCAAGTCTGGCATCTCGAGTTCGGTCCATTCTTTTATGTTTGCGACCCAACTCTTTCTCTGACGACCTCGCCGACGACTTCCTTCGAGAGTGCCTTGGAGGATAGTCTTGGACAAGGTGTTGTGTCGGGTCACGTGGCCAAACCAAGCAAGCTTGCGCCGTTTCACGGTTGCCAGAAGGGGTTCATGTGGGCCCACCAGGGAAGTGACGATGCTCCGTACATATTCGTTGGTCTTGTGCTCGCGGTACGAGATGCGGAGCAACTTCCTCAGGCACTTGTTCTCAAAGGCCTGGATTTTCTTTTCTGAGTCTGCAAGCAGTGTCCAAGTCTCACAGCCGTAGAGTAGAATAGACACTACGAGGGACTTGTAAAGCCTGTACTTGATGGTGAAGCTGATGGAGTTACTTCGCCATATCCTGTCCAGCCTGGCCATTGCGGATGTTGCTGTACCTATCCTGATACGGATCTCTGCTATGCAACTACCGTCTTTGGACAGGGTGGCTCCCAAGTACTTGAAGCTATTGACCTCTTCTAGCTTCTGGCCATTCATGTGAATATTGCTGCTGCTGTCGCTTGTGGTGTTGATCATCACTTTGCTTTTATCCGTACTGATCTCCATGCCATAAGACCCTGCGCTACTTGAAAGTTTGTCTGTCAGGTTTTGGAGCTCACTATTGCTGCCTGCCATGAGGTCAATGTCGTCTGCGAATCGAAGATTGCACAGGGATCTGCCACCAATAGAGATTGAAGTATGGTGGTCGTGGAGGGTTTCCTGCATGATCTTCTCCAGGAATATGTTGAAAAGGACAGGAGAGAGCAGGCATCCTTGACGGACACCGATCGTCGTCCTGAAGAACTCGCCTGACTGATTGTTAAGTAGAACCGCGCTGCAGGCGTTCTTGTAAAGCGCTTCTATCATTTGGATCAGTCCCTCCTCTATGTTAAACGATCTCATGACTTGCCAGAGTCCGTCGTGCCAGACGCGATCAAATGCTTTCCTGAAATCAATGAAGTTGTGGTAGAGTTCGCGCTGATGCTGCAGATGTTTCTCGATCAGGACGCGGCAGTTGAAAATCTGCTCTACAGTGCTTCTTCCAACTCTGAAGCCAGCCTGTTCTTCTGCCAGCAGTTCCTCGGCGAAAGTTTTGAGGCGGTTGAGAATGATTCTAAGCATTACTTTGCTAGGGTGACTTATCAGACTGATAGTTCTGTAGTTCTGGCACTGTTTCAGGTTTCCTTTCTTGGGGAGCGGGATCACTAGAGACTGTGTCCATTCTACTGGCCATTTCTTTTGCTCCCATATCTTTTGACAGAGTGTAGTGAGGACCTTCGTTGTTACTTCTCCTCCATGTTTCAACAGTTCAGCAGGTACGTTGTCTACACCTGGAGACTTTCCTCCCTTCAGGCCGCGTACGGCTGCTTCCACCTCTTCAGCTAACACTGGCAGGTCTTCAGCCTTCCTGGCCCCAGCCTGGTTGTTTTGGAGGATGCTGGTGTCTGGCTCAGCCTTGTAGTTATACAAGTCTCGGCAGTACTCAGTCCATCTGTTTAGTACAGCAGTGTTTTCCATAAGGAGTTGGCCGCTGCTGTCTTCGATGACTGTGGCTGTTCGCTGTTGAGTCTTGGTGAGGGTCCTTAGCGTTTCATAAGCCTTCTTGCTGTTGCCGTTTGCCATGCCCTCTTCCACGCTACAACACTGGTCTTCAATCCAATCTTCTTTGGCTTCTTTCATCCTCTTATGATTATAAGTGGATTTGGTTTATTCCATATTTTCGCACAAGATCACTACTTTCAGCGACTAGACTGTTTCACTGAGTTTCGGATATTGAAAACTTTATATTTACATTTTTTGTCATCAAAATGTGTACACCATCGAACAATTACATGCATGCCCACGGGCTGAAGGTCGGGCACCTTAATGTATTTCACCTTTACAATAAGGTTCCTGACATTTCAATATTTTTAAACCAGCCTTCACACTTCCATCTCTTTGGGCTAACGGAATCACGTCTGGACTCAAGAATTAGCGACTAAAATCTGTGCATCCCAAACTTTTCCTTAATTCGTCGTGACCCAAACACCCTCAAACACACAGGGATTGCTGTTTATGTTCATAACTCGATTGCACATATGGTACGCAGACGTGATGATCTGGAGTCAACTGAGATTGAGTGTGTATGGCTAGAAGTAAAAATTAATAACTCATCGCCAATTATAATGGGTTATGTATATAGAAATCCATCGTCCACTGTCGAGTGGTATGATGACTTTGTGCAGATGATGGATAAAGTGAATGATACTGACAAAGATGTACTGCTGTTAGGTGATTTTAACATTGACTTACTGAAAACAAATCCCACGTGGCAATCGACAACAGCTCTTTTTGGGTTGAAGCAACTAATCCAAGCTCCTACTAGAATAACCCAATCATCCGCTACACTCATTGATCACATCTATACCAACAACTGTAAGTCAGTACTAGAGACCAGCGTCCCCCCACTAGCTGTCAGTGATCATTTTCCCATCACCTGTACATGGTCGTGCAAGATGCCCAAACAAAAGAGGGATCAGCATGTGTACATTACCTATAGGTCTTTTAAAAAACTAAACAAAGATGCTTTTTTACACGATCTTAGCCTTACACCGTTTCATGATGTGTACAATTGTACCAACCCAGATAAGGCTGTTTCTCTCTTACTTGATCTGTTCCTAGGGATGCTAAACAAACATGCGCCAATAAGAAGAAAGCGAGTCCGATCCCGCCAGCCTCCCTCATGGATAACCGACGAAATCAAACAAGCAATGGATGATAAAAATAAGGCTAAGAAAGAAAAGAACTTTCATGAATTTAAAAGATTGCGAAATAAAGTTAAGTACTTAATTAGAGAGGTGCAGAGATCGTTTGTAACCAAAACAGTCAAAGAAGACAGAAACCCTTCCTCTATCTGGACAGCACTTAATACGCTTACCAACAACAAGCGTAAACAGTGCAATACCATTCCAGAAAACCTCTCCGCTGAGGAGTTTAATAACCACTTTCTATCAGCCCCCAAAGACTTACTCAGTTCTCACAATCACAATCAGTCGATATATTCCACACCAGAAAAGCTAACTAAGTTCTGTAAGCAAAGATTGTCCTCAGATGATATTTTCGTCATCCCTGATATTGCTGTACACGAGGTAGGCAAATACATTTCTATCCTAAAAAAGAAAACGTCTTCTGGCAGTGATGGTATCAATGGATATATCCTTGACCTGTCGCAACCATACATAGTGGAACCTCTTACATACATTTATAACCTATGTATACAAAAAAAATGTCTTCCCAGCAGCTTTCAAAAAATAAAAAATAGTGCCTGTTCCTAAAGCAAACGATTCTTCTGAAATTAATAACTTTCGCCCCATTTCCCTTCTATCAGTTCTCTCAAAGCCTCTGGAAAAGCATGTTCACAAACATCTTCTGGAATTTCTTGAAAAAAAGGTCCCTATTATATCATCACCAGTCAGGTTTTCGTCCCAAGCATTCATGCCACACTGCAGTCGCACGAATAGTGAATTCGTGGGTCAACAGCATAAATGATAATAAAATGGCTGGTGCTGTCTTCTTGGATCTAAGAAAAGCGTTTGATCTTATCGATCATACCATCTTACTGAAAAAGCTTGCCACCTACTTAAACAAAAAGAGCCCCTCAGCTCTTTCGTTTCTGAACTCCTATCTTACAAAAAGAACACAAACAGTCTATGTCAATAGAAAATGTTCTTCTGAACAATTTGTGGAGTATGGAGTGCCCCAGGGGTCTATTTTAGGCCCACTACTGTTTTGTATCTTCGTTAACGATCTACCGTTACATGTAACGTGTAGTGAGACTGAGTGTGACATGTTTGCCGACGACTCAACATTACATTCCGCTGGTAAAACTGTGCCTGAAATTTCAAATAATCTTCAAGAGAGTCTTCATGAAGTCTCTCGGTGGTGTAATGAAAATTGCATGCTTGTAAATCCCACAAAAACAAAAAGCATGCTTATCACAACCCGCCAGAAACATCAGCTCAAACCTCCATCACTCAACCTTTCTTTGGACTCCATCTCAGTTGAGCAGGTCAGTCAACACCGCCTGCTTGGAGTAATAATAGATGATGATCTAAGCTGGCATAACCACCTATATTATATGAGAAAACATTTGTCCAAAAAGTTGTTTCTACTTTCCAAACTTAAAACGATCATTGACCTTAAGACACGCAAACTATTTTTTAATGCCTACATTAAACCACACATTGATTATGCCTCAACAATATGGGATGGCTGCAGTGAAAATCACTTCAAGAAGATAAACTCATTATACAAGCGCGCTGCTAAGCTTATCCTCCCTGATCCGTCTTTATCCACTGATGACTTATCCCTTTGGTTAAGCACCTCGCACTAAACAAATGTGTACTGATGCACAAAATTCTTAACGGGAAAGCTCCACCTTACTTATCTAGGCTTTTTTCGCAAACTCAAAAAAAAATACAGCACCTCCAGGAACAGTCTCTCTATAAAAAGGCCCCGTATAGACCTGTTCAAATCTAGCCTGTCTTATTCAGGTGCTCTTTTATGGAATTCCCTTCCTCCCACTATTCAACAAACCACGTCCCTCTCTCTGTTTAAAAGTAGAGTACATGATTACCTTTCTAAAACATCGTTATGTTGATCCTTTCTTCTTCTTTGTTTTTCCCGCCGTGAGATGGCCTTAGTCGCCTGCTCGGCGTTAAACCCAAATAACTAACTATTCTTTGTTTTTCGACATAATACGCTTCATGTTTTTTTTTGTTTGTTTTTTCATCTAGCCTCCAAATTGTTTGTTCAGTTTTCTAACTTGTTTTTGATAGTACAAAAAATATCATAACTACTTATATATGTTAGATAATTATGTGCGCACGTACGTGTGTATGTGTATGTACAAAAGTGTGCATGTGCACGAGTACATGTATATGTGTGTCTGTGTGCGTGTGTGTATGCGTGTGTGTGACGTTTATTATTAGTTAGTTTTTGTTGTTTGGTTGGTGTTCCTTAAGTAGCTTAGCAAGGACAGATTGTAATAAAGGCCTGCGCGCCTAATATCTCAATCCTTGGAAAATAAAGTTTCGTTCGTTCGTTCGTTCGTTCGTTCTCTCTCTCTCTCTCTCTCTCTCTCTCTCTCTCTCTCTCTCTCTCTCTCTCTCTCTCTCTCTCTCTCTCTCTCTCTCTCTCTCTCTCTCTCTCTCTCTCTCTCTCTTGGCTTGACTTCGCGAACGAAGATACTATAGGAAAAGTCTATGGGGGTTGCCCAAGACGTCTGCAGGCATGCGCGTGACTGCGGAGGCCAATCCGGGACAGGCAGGTTCGACCGCAGTGGGTGCAGAGGAAGGTCTGGCCAGGGTTCTGAGTTGCGGCATCTCTGTTTTTTTTTCTTCTCCTGAGCCGCTTGTCTTTAAGGCTAGCTCTGCGCGAGTCCTCAAAGGAGACAGCTGCCTTGTAAATGGTGGAGCGCCAGGTGTCACGGTCCGCAGCGAGTAAAGACCACTGACGGTGGTCGATTTGGCAGGCACTAAGTGACTTCTTGAGACAGTCTTTGTATCTCTTCTTTGGTGCCCCTCTGTCTCTGTGTCCAGTGGCAAGCTCGCCGAACAGGGTGATCTTGGGTAGGCGATGATCCTCCATCCTGGAGACGTGCCCCGCCCAGCGGAGCTGTGTCCGCAGCAGCAAAGCGTCGATGCTCACAGTTTATGCCTGTTCAAGGACCTCGACGTTGGTGACATAGTCACTCCAGTGAATGCCCAGGATTGTACGCAGGCAGCTCTGGTGGAAGCGTTCGAGGATTCGTAGTTGGCTGCGGTAGAGGGCCCAGGACTCGGAACCATACAGCAGGGTTGTGAGGACGACAGCACTGTACACGCTGATCTTGAATACATACATACACGTTCATTATACACGAACATTGCGTCTGTTTATTTTTCTTCACTGTCGATACGGCTAAGGTAATCTGCACCAACATTATCATTTCCTTTGATCACCTTCACCTGGAAATCGTGTTGCTGCAACTGCAATCTCATCATCACGCACTACTACTAGTGCTGCCACTCATCATACACTATTACTAGTGTTGCCACTCATCATGCATTACTACTATTGCTGCCACTCACCATACACTACTACTAGTCTTGCTACTCATCATACACTACTGCTAGTGTTGCAACTCATCATGCATTACTACTAATGCTGCCACTCACCATACACTACTACTAGTGCTGCCACTCATCATGCACTACTACTAGTGCTTTCACTCATCATACACTACTACTAGTGCTTTCACTCATCATACACTACTACTAGTGCTTTCATTCATCATGCACTACTACTAGTGCTTTCACTCATCATACACTACTACTAGTGCTTTCACTCATCATGCACTACTAATAGTGCTTTCACTCATCATACACTACTACTAGTGCTTTCACTCATCATACACTACTACTAGTGCTTTCACTCATCATACACTACTACTAGTGCTTTCACTCATCATGCATTACTAATAGTGCTTTCACTCATCATACACTACTACTAATGCTTTCACTCATCATACATTACTACTAGTGCTTTCATTTATCATGCACTACTACTAGTGCTTTCACTCATCATGCACTACTACCAGTGCTTTCACTCATCATGCACTACTACTAGTGCTTTCACTCATCATACATTACTACTAGTGCTTTCCACCTTCACCATTGTCTTCAGTCATAACCCCTGCGACCTCTTCTGTTTCTTCTCTCTTAATTCAGCTCTTCAATAAGTTCGCATGGTACACTTTTTCTTTGCCCTTGTGGGACGACCTGTGACACACGTCGCATGATGCGCAATACCGTTGTATGTCAGCGCAAATTCCTGGCCAATAAAGATCAGTCCAAATTCTGTTTCTGGTTTTCCTAATGTTTAAATGCCCGCTCATTGGCGTATCATGTGCTAATTTCATAACACCCTGTCTATACTTCTTGGGTACAACCATCTGCGTTCTTTTCTGTTCCTTGTCAGTGAATTCTCGTACCAAAATTCCATTCTTCCATTTAAATTTGGATTTGTTTTGTTTGCTGTTTCTATTTTCCTCTTTTTTTCCCATCAGCTGCGTCTCAGCATTTCTTCCAAGTTTCATCTTCTTTTTGAGCCTGTTTCAATTGCTCTGCTGTAACATCAACAATCTTTGTTTCTGGGATCTTGAGCTCTTTTTGATTTCTTTTCGTTGCCGTGCTTCTTGTTTCCACTTCTGCACACTGCTAAACTGTTTTCGCATCATTCTGTTCGCTTCGTTTCTTTGTGATCGTTTCAGTCCTTTCCATTTCAGCTGGAATGTTTTCCACCTGGTTTTCGTCATCACTGGATAAACTGGAATAGTGTTTGTTTTCTCTTTGCTCAAGAATCGTGCATTCCCTACCAAAACTGGTAATGCTGGTCTGGATATTACTAGTACATCCGCGTCTCCTTCAAAAAATGGTGTTCGCATGAAAATTCTAGCAACAGGTACTTGCTTGACGTCGCATGACGCAAATGTCACAGATCGCATCTCACCTGTATACTTGTCTTCTGGCACCAATTTTGTATCAACAAAACTAATTGTGGCTCCTGTGTCTCTCAATGCTGGTATTTCCTATGTGCCTTCTATTTCCACTTGACACGATGGTTGATAATTTATCTTACTGCATTTGTCGCATAGCGCCATTTTGTGATTTCTTTCCGATCTTTCTTCAAAGTAAGGCATTCCCACTCTCACTGCGTGGTGGTCTATGCTTTCGTGGTGATGGTGGTGCGTTGCTGCACAACTGCAACTCACTGTATGCATCGATCCACATGTAGGTTGTACGTATAACGCGTTCTGTTTTCTGTTTGGACATACTGCTACTTTGTGGGGTCCTCCACAATTGAAACATTCGATGTTAAATGATACTCTGCTCTTGAAAGATTGATTTCTATGTTTGTTTGGCGATCTATTGTCACGCAATTCCTGCTTACTATGATCTCTTTTGGGTGACAAACTATCTCTGTGTCTAAGTCTGTGCCTGCTGTTATCTCTGGCCATACTTCTATTTTCATGTCCCCTGTTTCCTCTTGACACCTCGTAGGTTTCTGCTGCTTCAGTAGCCTCATCTACGTTAGCTGGTCTTCTGTCTCGTACGAACGTAGCTTCCTCGTTTGGTAGTGCGTCCAAAAAGGTATCCACTGCCAATAATTCTACAATACTGTCAAAGTTCTTTTCTCTCCCTGAAAGTTAAGTCCATCGGGTTATCCATTGCGTAATCCGATTCATGAGTTCTCTGGCTGTTTCGTCGTTTTTCTTCTTGGCATTCTTCAGTTTTTCTCTGTACTCTTCTGATATCAAACAGAACTTCTTCAGCAATTCCTTGCGAATCTGTTCGAAATCTTCTAAATCAACATGCTGCATGTGCGTGATAGCTTCTGCTGCTTTCCCCTTTAGCAATGCGATCAGGTGCAATCCCCATTCGTCATCTGGAATAGGCTCTGCTCTCATGACCTTTTCAAATTTCCATAGAAAGACTTCCAAATCATCTCCATCTTCAAAAATGGCGTCTTGATTTTAATTCTGCGTCGATCTTGCGCGTTGTTGTTTCTGTTCTGTTCTCCTTCTATACGCCGACCTTCTGCTTGAATTTCTAATTCTCTCAAACGTAGTTGACGCTCAGCTTCTCGCTCTCGTCGTTCCGCTTCTCGTTCTCGCCGCTACGCTTCTCGTTCTCGCCGCTCAGCTTCTCGCTCTCTTCGTTACGCTTCTCATTCTTGCCGCTCTAACCAACGTTTTTTCTCATCCAGAACATATGCAGCTAAGCCATTCCCCGCTAAACTCAATAGTTCCCATTCTTCTTTCCAAACCTGCATCCTGATTTTCATATCTGGTTCTTGTTCCATTTCTGATCCGCTAGGATTCTCAGATCTTGTTCTACTACTTTTTGTATCGGGCATGACGGCTAAGTTTGTTTGTACTGCCCAAAATCCGTGCAACAACAACAACAAAATGACTTCAACTATCGCTTATTTATAAGCTATTGATAACCATTTATCAACGTGAACTTTTGTTGATCTGTCAACAAGTTTTGGCGTAACTCATTTTACGAAAGGACAAAACAAATGCGAAATAAGACAATCTATTACCCTGTGGAAGTTATACCTCTACAGATTATCAAGGAAAGTAATATCATAACCCTACTCTGTACTTGTATGACAATCCGCGCAATCGGTTAGTCTCCACAAACGCTTTTTTACGAAAAGACAAAACAAATGCGAAATAAGAAAATCTAATCTTTGGTAATGACAGAAAATTACACTGGTGCGTAAATTTAGACTACTCTAAAAATTACACCGTAAGTAACTTGAACCGATAACGCTACCGTTATACTATTGGTCAAGCCAAAGCTTACGTGCCAGTGTAAATGGATACAAATATCCGTGGCTCGAATCGCCAAGATTAATTCCCACTCGTTATCACAAAATTGTGATCCCGACTCTGGAAATAACCGTGGTTCGAATCTACGGCCGAGCCCCCCAATTATTGTCACACCAGGGACTGAGGAAGAATATATACCACACGGAATTGGTTGATATTTAGTTCAATTTTAATAATTTGTTTTTCTCATTCGCACGACAAACAATAGACAAAACGTATACAAACCTACACAATATTCACCCAATTCATACATGCACCTATAACACGCGCACACCCTTAACCATTCGTACAATGTTCAGAGTAATAATCACATCTCACACACTCATTGTTCCACAACGATGTCACTTCTCATTGTCTGTTGAAAATAACTGACACTAATTAAGTTGATGCTCAGGGAGGCATTGACTCCGTTAGGCTACGAACTTTCAAAATCTTGCATTTGTGAAATTCTCAACTCAAGAGCTCTATCAATACCTGAATTGATTGATCATGATAATTCAAGGGTAGTGCCAGATGAGCTCCACACCTTCAGGTGACAAGTGCATCTGGCACTACAGTTGAATTATCATGATCAATCCATCTCCTACAACTGGTACACAGTCAATACATCCCAAATTTGAGAAATGGGACCATGGGGCTAAAATAGATGCAGACACACATTTTAGCTGAAAACACACACCGACTGTGACATACACAACAACTTCACTTTCAGTGTTAGTTCACACCATGTACAGCACACAAGGTACACTTTGGTAGTTCTGCTACAGATTTGTGCACCCACAATTGCCACACGTCAGGTGTATCACCCATCTTGCACGAGCGGTCATATCACAACAACGATAGGCTACCAATACCTATGTATCAGCAACGGTTGCTGGGAAAATTAAAGTTTTGTCTGGATGTCACAATTTATTTTATCATTATTCATTATTTTCTTGTAGATAGGAGGTTCGTCCTACGTGTTGTGTTGAGAAGTGGTATGTTCTTTTTTAGTGACGTCAAGAACATGTGACGTAAGATGTGTGTTTGGAACTTCATGTTTAATGTTTTGGTGGCCATCTTGGCGGCCATCGTAAATAATATATGCATGTAAACAAACATCAGAAGTATACTTATTCGTTTCAATGTCACCTAAATCTATTTCCTGTTTATTTCTGTAAAATATAGCCCTCTGTGTGGCATGGATCTTGTTTTATGGCTTTTTTTTTTTAGTTTGGCAGCCATCTTGGCGGCCATCTTGAATATATCAAAATGCCCAACAGTGACAGAGTGTCATCAGTTGGATCTGTAATCTGTGAGTACCAAAGAGTTGAAAACCGCTCAGAACAATTATGAGGTACATTTTTTAGGTTATACTAAATATCACTAAATGGCATGCCACCAGACTACCACCAGAAAGGTGATTTCAGAGACTTTAATTCTAGGTACAGTAGCAACACCTGCCACATGAGTACTGATTGTGGTGTACTAGTAGCTCCATTTCTGGGTGTAAATGCAGTAGGTACATAGCCTAGTCAAACCACCAAACTCTAATCATGAGCATCATTCTAACTAAATCGGAGGCAGCAACAACAGAACAAAATGAAAAGCATACCAGAATGGGATGTCGGAAAGGCTGGTGGTCACTGTCGTATATATATATCAATTTTGGCACTTTTGGTCACATATGGTTTCTTGTGCTACAGTGTCTTGTCTTGCGTGAATCTGTCTGGCTTTTAAATTGCACTAGGAAGGCCACGTGAACTGAATAGCAAAGTGAACAGTCTACATCAACTCTCAGTCATCAGGACTTGTTCAAAATGAGTGTATCTTTTTTGTGCATTCGTGTATTGAGAGATTGTCGTGAACCCAGCTTGTGCTTTAGATTCTTATGAGCCTGTGCAATCTGAAACACTTCTTGAGCTTGTGCAGTACCGCTGTAGATCCTCAAGAACCCTCATCTTCAAAGTCTTTTCACTAAGAAACTCTTAGTAAACAGGGGCTCTTGATGATCTTTCAGGTACATGTGCTCATGAGGATCACACGGTGTGCCTGAGCTCTTGTGGATATTTCAAAGTGTTCTGTTATTACCAAGTGAGTATTCTAAGAGTTCACTGTATAACACGCATCAAAATCCTGTGGTCACATAGCTGCAGTGTGAGAATAACCAAATAGGAAAGTTATATATATACAGTGTGGGCAGTGGGCAGATGTTCACATCTGCACGGGACATAGACGACCCCGCCCTCCACGAGTCGCCTGCTGCCTTGCAGGCCTGGCCGCTTGGCTGCGGAAAGGCTAAGGGAGGAAACCCCTGACATCAAAGCCCCCGTGTCTCCGGGGAAGGCTTTTGAGCCAGAGACTAGGACAAGGACAGTCTGATATAAAACCTACGACCCGAGGACCTCGATGCCATCGTCCCAGCTTGCTAGGCCATGGCAGATGAACCAAGGGTTTAAAGGGTGGGGCCAGTACTGCGCACACTGCACTCCACCAAAAAGCTCCACCGCGCAGGCTTTAGGAAACGTCCACGGACCATGACACTGACCATTCCAAGTCCTGTAGCGACGGGCGAGGGGCGAAACGGCAGGTGAAAGATGTCACTGGAAGCCGCAGTCTCAAACCTGCATGCAGGCGGTTCAGGATATTGGTCGCCTGATGTTGACCTTGGGATGACAACATCACTCGGCACACCCTGAACGACCAAGCAGCCTTCTCTAGGGACAGCACTGCTTGCTCCACACGGAGAGGGGCCTAGAAAAGGTGGCCTAACCAAAGCTCGTCCCCTCGCAACCCCAGTTGGCTAGCCGCGGTCAACGGGCATCTTCTCCTGCGGTCAAAAAACAAGAAAGAATAACGGATCCACTCTCATGACGACCACGACCGGACTCAACGTAGCATGCTGGAACGTCCGAACCATGCTCGACA
Organism: Semisulcospira habei; assembly: GCA_036245525.1. NCBI lineage: Eukaryota > Metazoa > Mollusca > Gastropoda > Semisulcospiridae > Semisulcospira > Semisulcospira habei. Next base: position 36,529,687 of record BTPG01000004.1, read on the forward strand.
AAGCAGACAGCGGACGCCCTGAACGTCGCTCCGCCCTCATTGCCCATGAATTGCGGAGGTTAAACATCGACATCGCCGCGCTCAGCGAAGTACGCCTTCCGGACGAAGGCATCCTCCAAGAACTTGGTGCTGGGTACACCCTCTACTGGTCAGGCAGGCCTGCATCAGAAAGACGGCTTTCAGGCGTGGGTTTCATGGTCAAGACATCCATTGCGACTAAGCTGGAAAACCTACCAACGGGCCACTCAGACCGCATCATATCCATGCGCCTCCCACTGAGACACCAGCAGCACGTCACCCTTCTCAGTGTGTACTCCCCAACCCTCCTGGCAGAGCCTGCTGAAAAGGACAAGTTTTACACTGACCTGCGCAGCCTCCTACAGAGTACCCCTGCAGACGACAAAGTCATCATCCTTGGCGACTTCAACGCCAGAGTGGGCCAGGACTCTGAAGCCTGGAAAGGAGTCCTCGGCAAGCATGGCGTGGGGAACTGCAATGACAATGGCCGCCTACTGTTGGAGTTCTGTGCGGAGCAGCAACTGGTCATCACCAATACTACTTTTCAGCAAAAGGACAGTCGAAAGACCACCTGGATGCATCCTCGCTCCAAACACTGGCACCTTATCGACTATGTCCTAGTGCGTCAGAGGGACCGCAGTGACGTCCTCCTCACCAGAGTGATGCCCAGCGCAGAGTGCCACACTGACCACCGCCTTGTCCGCTGCAAACTCAGGCTCCACTTCAAGCCAAAACCCAAGAAATGGGGGCCCCCCAAGAAAAAGCTTGATGTTGCCAGCCTTCAGCGTGACGATGTGAAAGCTGCCTTTCAGACAGATTTACAGCGCAGGCTCAAAGACACAGCGGACCCAGTAGACTCCTCCCCTGAAACACTTTGGGAACAACTGAAAACTGCTATTGCAAAATCCTCTGCAGAAGTCTTGGGTTTCGCCAGAAAGAAGAACAAAGACTGGTTTGACGAAAACGATGTAGAGATCCAGGAACACCTAGCAAATAAAAGAGCCGCCCATCAGGCCCACCTAGCCCAGCCTTCCTGCCCTGTGAAGAAGTCTGCCTTCCGCCTCGTCTGCAGCAGTCTCCAGCGCAAGCTCAGAGATCTCCAGAATGAGTGGTGGACCAGACTTGCACAGAGGACCCAGCTTTGTGCTGACAATGGTGACTACAGGGGCTTCTACGAAGCACTGAAAGCAGTGTATGGCCCCAGGCACCTGGTACAAAGTCCCCTGCGAAGCGCGAATGGCCAGGCACTCCTCACAGATAATACCTCCATCTTGAACCGCTGGTCGGAATACTTTCAGAGCCTCTTCAGCGCTGAGCGCACTGTTCAAGAAGCAGTCGTCCTACAAATCCCACACCTCCCAGTAAAGATTGAATTGGACGAACCGCCCACCGCTGAAGAGACCCTCACAGCCATCCACCAGCTCAAGAGTGGCAAAGCAGCAGGCATTGATGGAATACCGCCAGAGGTCTGGAAACATGGAGGCACAGCACTGCACAACAAGCTCCATGACCTCTTTCTCTGCTGCTGGGAGGAAGGAACACTACCAAAAGATCTCCGTGATGCAGTCGTTATCACCCTGTACAAGAACAAAGGCGAGAAGTCTGACTGTTCCAACTATCGGGGAATTACCCTGCTGTCCATTGCTGGGAAAATCCTTGCAAGGCTGCTCCTGAATCGGCTGGTACCTGCCATCGCTGAAGACCAACTCCCAGAGGGCCAGTGTGGCTTCAGAGCAAACAGGAGCACCACCGATATGGTCTTTGTGCTGAGACAGCTACAGGAGAAGTGCCGCGAGCAGAACAAAGGGCTGTACGTAACATTTGTCGACCTAACAAAAGCGTTCGACACTGTGAGCAGGCAAGGCATGTGGCAGATCCTGGAGCGACTTGGCTGTCCCCCAAAGTTCCTCAACATGATTGTCCAGCTACACGAGGACCAGCAAGGCCAGGTCAGACTCAACAATGACCTCTCAGAACCATTCCCTATTCTCAACGGCGTAAAGCAGGGCTGCGTGCTGGCACCAACCCTCTTCACCATCTTTTTTAGCATGATGTTGAAGCAGGCCACAGTGGACCTCGATGATGACGATGCAGTGTACATCAGGTATCGTCTCGATGGCAGCCTGTTCAACCTCAGACGACTGCAGGCCCACACGAAAACCCTAGACAAACTGATTCGTGAGCTGCTTTTTGCTGATGATGCTGCCCTCGTTGCACACAGAGAGAGAGCCCTGCAGCGCATCACGTCTTGCTTCGCAGATGCTGCCCAGCTCTTTGGACTCGAGGTCAGTCTGAAAAAGACAGAGGTCCTCCATCAGCCGGCACCCAAGACAGTGTATCGCCCTCCTCACATCACCATTGGCGAGTCTGAACTAAAGTCAGTGCACCAGTTTACTTACCTTGGCTGCATTATCACGTCGGACGCCAAGCTGGACAAGGAGCTTGACAGCAGGCTGGCAAAAGCGAACAGCGCTTTCGGGCGACTTTTCAAGCGGGTGTGGCACAATCAACAGCTGAAAACAGGCACCAAGATCAGCGTGTACAGAGCTGTGGTCCTCACCACCCTGCTGTATGGTTCCGAGTCCTGGGCCCTCTACCGCAGCCAACTACGACTCCTTGAACGCTTCCACCAGCGCTGCCTGCGTACCATCCTGGGCATTCACTGGAGTGACTATGTCACCAACGTCGAGGTCCTTGAACAGGCTGAAGCTGTGAGCATCGAGGCTCTGCTGCTGCGGACACAGCTCCGCTGGGCGGGGCATGTCTCCAGGATGGAGGATCATCGCCTACCAAAGATCACCCTGTTCGGCGAGCTTGCTACTGGACACCGTGACAGAGGGGCACCAAAGAAGAGATACAAAGACTGTCTCAAGAAGTCACTTAGTGCCTGCCAAATCGACCACCACCAGTGGTCTTCGCTTGCTGCGGACCGTGACACCTGGCGCTCCACCATTTACAAGGCAGCTGTCTCCTTTGAGGACTCTCACAGAGCTAGCCTTAAGGACAAGCGGCTCAGGAGAAAAAACAGAGATGCCGCAGCTCAGAACCCTGGCCATACCTTCCCCTGCAGCCACTGCGGTCGAACCTGCCTGTCTCGGATTGGCCTCCGCAGCCACGAACAAGCCTGCAGACGTCGTGGGCAACTCCTATAAAATCTTCGTTCGCGAAGTCAAGCCAAGAGAGAGATATATACAGTGTCACACGAGACACTGTATGTCACATACACTGCAACATAAATAATACTGTTTGTTACATTCAGTGTCCTTAAAAATATATACAAAAGTGACCACTTAAGTGCAAGTAATGGTCAAATGAAGGCTTTGATTTAGAACGGATCACTCAGAAATAATATATATTGATGAGGCGAAAATAAATATGTTTCGTGGTACATGTACAGAACAAAGGGAAATGATGGTGCTCTCATTGAACAGAAAATCGCAGCTAGTAACTCTAGAGACATCTGGCAAGGCCTCAAAGACATTACAAACTATAAACCAGCTTCCAAGACTGCTGATGTTAAAGATGCGTCTCTCCCAGACACTCTGAATGCCTTTTATAGTCGTTGTGACAAAAAGAATATGACCCCACCTCCTTCTGTGGAGAGGAGTCATACTGAGAACCCACCTTTCATTATTCTAGACGCCGATGTCAGGTGCATGTTTCAGCGTCTAGACAGCAGGAAAGCTGCCGGTCCAGATAACATTTCTCCACGCTTACTCAGAAACTGTGCGGACCAGCTCTCGGGCGTCTTTACTCTCGGTGCACTGTTGTTCCTCAGTGTTTCAAAAGGTCCACCATCATTCCTGTTCCAAAAAAAAAAATAAAAAAAATCCAAAGTGTCCTCCCTAAACGACTATAGACCGGTCGCTCTGACCTCAGTTGTCATGAAGACGCTTGAGTGCCTGGTCCTCCGGTTTCTGAGAACACTGACCGATCATCTGCTGGATTTTTTTCAGTTCGCGTATCGCGAAAAACGTTCTGTGGAGGATACGGTGTCACTTCGTTTGTTTTATGTTTTACAACACCTTGAAATCCCAAACACCTATGCCAGAATTGTATTTGTTGATTACAGTTCTGCTTTTAACACCATTATTCCATCCAAATTGTACCAGAAGATCCAGCAAATCGGAGTTCCAGAGGCATTGTGCCTCTGGACACTCGATTTCCTGTTGATGAGACCACAGGTTGTTGAAATTGGTGAAAATGTGTCATCCACCCTCATTTTATCCACGGGCACGCCTCAGGGATGCGTGCTTTCCCCTATGCTCTACTCCCTGTTTACTTATGATGTGCTTCATGCCATGCCAGTACTAAAGTTCTGAAATTTGCGGATGACACCACAGTGGAAGGGTGCATTACGAACTCGGACGAATCCGCCTACCGTAGTCAGGTTGAGACTCTAATTAGTTGGTGTAATAACAACATCCTTGAACTGCACTCTGGCAAAACATAAGAAATGTTTGTGGACTTAAGAGACAGTCCCCTCCCCCTCTTGTGATCAATAGTGAAATCATTGAAGCTGTCCAGAACTTTAAGTTTCTTGGCACTACCCTGTCATGTGACCTTAAGTTGGAGTAAAACACTCGCTTCATCGTCCAAAAAGCACAGCAGCGCTTGTTCTTCCTGCGACGTCTGAAAAGTTTCGGTCTCGGTGCCCACATGTTGATGCGATTTTACCGAGCTGTGATTGAGAGCGTGCTCACCTTTTCGATCACGGTTTGGTATGGTTCCATCACGGCCAAAGAGAAAATCAGACTGAGTAGTGTGGTCAAGACCGCTTCAAAAATCATAGGCAGAAATCTTCCTGGCCTGGACTCACTGTACCAGCAGCGTATCGTACGTAGAGCAAGTCTTATCTCCATTGATTCCACCCACCACGGCACATTATTTACATTTTCCCTTGAATCGGGTATTGTACCGCAAGACTGGCGAACCGCAGAGGTAAGTGCTATTAAAAAAAAAAGGTTCTAGGTCAGATGCAGGAAACTACAGACCAATAAGCTTAACGTGTATAATATGTAAAGTTTTAGAGTCTATAGTCCGAGACGAGATCGTTAATCAATTTACTATGATTAATATGTACACTGAATGCCAACATGGTTTTAGAAAGAAACGATCATGTGTTACTCGGTTACTACAGGTTATGGATGATATAACTTCCTTACTTGTCAACAAAAAAACGGTTGACATCATATACGTAGACATTAGAAAAGTATTTGACACTGTTCCTCATGAAAGGCTTCTTCAGAAGCTAGAGGCCTATGGTGTATGTGGAAACATTTCCAACTGGATAAGACGTTTATTACATGCAAGAGAACAAGTGGTAAAGGTTGGAGAAGCAAAATCAGACAAAATAAAGGTACTGAGCGGTATACCTCAATGTAGCATCTTATGACCTATATTATTTACGATATTTATAAATGACTTGCCAGACTGCGTTAACAGCATGTGCAAAATATTCGCAGACGATACTAAAATCTATAATGAATCGAGCAATAAAGACGTGTTGCAGCATGATTTGGATCACTTGCAAGAGTGGTCCGACACATGGGACTTGCATTTTAATGTAGAGAAATACAAGGTCTTGCATGCTGGAAGGAACAATCCTGAACATGATTACTTGCTGAAAGTTAACAGCAACATTAATAAGGTGGTATGTGGTGAGGAGGAAAGAGACTTGGGTGTGGTTTTCGACAAAGTTCTATCTTTTGACCCCCATATTCAGAACTGTGTCAATAAGGGCAACAGGTTCTCGGGCCGACCTCAGTGCGCTGCTGTCCCAGCCACCAGTTGCGCGCGGGCCAACTGTGGCCCAAGGACCTTTCACACACTGGGAACGTACCTCAGTGCGCTGCTGTCCCAGCCACCAGTTGCGCGCGGGCCAACTGTGGCCCAAGGACCTTTCACGCACTGGGAACGTACCTATTCACCCAATGTGAATACTGCAACGCCTTTCATTCCCCGTTCAATACACTTCTATTAATTACAGTCAGTTAAGTTTACACCGGCCGGACCGCGGCATGCAGTGGCCTCTAAAGCGGGGTGGGCCGGGGCGGGACTGGCCCCGACTCCCCAAAGAAAATAAGGGTTGTAGTCCATAAGCTAGGAAGGTCTACCGTGCACCCCCCCCCCCCCAGTACTCAATAAGATGGGTTTCAAAGTGTTCCTTAGTATGTCCTGAGATGTTTAAGCCATGTTCCCCGAAAATCCTTAGGAACACACCAGAGATATAGCCGATGGCGCAAGGGTACCCCCATTCACGCTCTTCGCAGGTGCTAAAATGAGGTTGAGAAACATTTTCCTCTAAATAAATCAGAATTCATTCCAGAAGCCCAAATCAGGCAATATTATGTTAAGGCACACGTTCTGCAGCCTCTGCAAAAAACAGAATGAAAAAATATTAAATCTCTGGCTCACAGTGAAGGTATTTGTCGACCCAGCAAACGACCATTTCTGCGAAATCGCAAAAAAAAGAAAAATAATGTGTCAGATGCCTTCAGACATTTTCTATAGCACTGACAGTCCATTTGTAGGTTTACATCATTAAAACAGGATGTCACAATTATTATAAACTTGACTAGGTGATGCTGTGATCACTGTGAGTGCCACAGTGGTTGATTTTGTATCCCTACCCCCAAGTTGTAAAAATACACAAAATTAAATAGAAAAAATTGCTTAAGTTATCCCATTTTATTTTGACCTCTCTTTACCTATTGAATTTCAATAATGTGAGCATAAAGTGAAAGAAAATAAGGAAAGTCGGCATCCTTTACGGTATGTTCGTGGTGAATGATAGCTTTTTACCATTTAAAATTGCTGAATTGGGAAACGTACATTGTTTCTGATGCCCTCAGAAATTTTGTATACAACTGATAGGTCTTTTTTAGGTTTTATTGTTTAGGATAGAGTACCACAGTTACTCCCAACCTGATTTTATGATGCTGTGATGCATTTAGGGGCCACAGTGGCTGAATCTGCTGCCCTACCCCCATTTTACCTGTACGCAAAGGAATGAAAAATGATCATAACAATTGCTCCTCTGATTAAATATTTTTGTTGACAGTTTTCTTAACAAAATATGTATATTGAGCATAAACATTTGTGATCATTTCATTAATTTCAATGTGACCCATCGATTTAATTGTAATTCTTTTTATTTAAGGCATGCTTAACAGGGGCTGCCGCTGAAGCTTCTATCGTCTGCACATTCAGCACTCTTGTCAAACTCGGGGAAGGTGCACCTCAGGGAGATGTTGTGTCTGATGCTGTTTTTGGTCTACATTAATGACATCAGTACAACAGTACCAAGGTTCGTCTTGAACATCCTCCATGCAGATGACTTTGCAGTGTGGAGTGCAGCAGAACATAAAGAAATAGCATCGTCCAGAATCCAGGATGCTGCCAATAGAGTCAGCAGCTGGACTGAAAGAGGCCACTCAAACTGAGCTAGACCATCTCTTTCAATCAGACGGAAGAGGTCACCTCAAAACTGGAGACCTTCCAGTACCAAAGACAGACAGGCCAACTTTACTGGCAACAAATAAATTACTGGATTCACGTGGAGGCATAAAGAAATAGCATCCTCCAGAACATAAAGAAATAGCATCCTCCAGAATCCAGGATGCTGACTATAGAGTCAGCAGCTGGACTGAAAGAGGCCACTCAAACTGAGCTAGACCATCTCTTTCAATCAGATGGAAGAGGTCACCTCAAAACTGGAGATCTTCCAGTACCAAAGACAGACAGGCCAACTTTACTGGCAACAAATAAATTACTGGATTCACGTGGAGGCCTCACATTAAAACCATGGAAGCTAGAGCTGCAAAAAAGAAAGAGAGTCTCTGATGAAGAACTGGAGGGGACCACATTGGCGCAAATTACAGCATCCTGGCACAAGCAAACACCTGCTCGGTCAGACCAGTTGTGCGGTACCAAGATACATCGACAACATGAAACACTGCCTGAAACCCAAAAAGCCAGGCTTGACAAGATGCAGAACATGGGTCATTCTCATGATGCAGTGACATTCTTAGAGCCATCTGGAGCACCCCAATTTAGGAAATGGAGGACATTGGAGCCACTGGAATGCAGAACAGCACACACGATGAAGAGACTTACTAAACACCAACAGCATGGGAGACTACAGGAGCAGACCAAGAACCGTCAGAAATGCCCAATCTGAACTGCCAACTGAAGGTCCTGCAAAGGGCTAACACTGACGTCCTGGAACCAAGCCCAAAGATGTGTGAACAGCTCCCTTCAGATACCTGGACATCTCGAAATAGCCTTCAAGACAACATAATGTTCCAGGACTCTTTGCCAAAGGTCGCGGCACTGCACAAAGCCATCTTGCTGGAGGTTGTGCACAAGCGCTACCCTCACAGCAGCTGTGATACCACACAAGATGCCGTGTTCAATGAAGGAAGTGGCGTGTACATCTGTTGTGCAGACTGCACTACTACCTCCCTCTCCTTACCAGCTAGCGGCAGCAGCTCCAACTATCGTACAGATCTGCAGGTGCTCAACACAGCAGCAGAGCACTAGCTAGGGAAAGGCAGCAGCTTGATCCACTGATCTCACCAGGAAGCTTCAAGATAGACTGGATGCCCTGTCCACAAAATAGTGCTGCAACGGATTCCAGTGCATTCTGGACTAGCTGGGAATGGAGACACTACAACAACAAAGTGATTGGCAAAAGCAGAATGGTGGCTGCAGCCCGTGGGCAGATGACATCAACAAGCTGAACAGGGAGAGCCAGGCCACCATCTTTCATCTACACACTGATTACTCTGGACTGGGTCCATCCAGAAAAGCAGGAACGTTTCACAAACCCAAACTGAAGCCTGAAGCTTTACACACTTTAATCAGATCACTCTGTATCAGCAATTATTTGAAGCTTCCGTGCCTAATGCGTGAGAGATACCAAAATAAAAGAACGCTTAGTGAATGGCGGACTTCGGTAGAAGCGTAAACAACCAATCAGAATGTTCGCCATGCAGTCACTTTATGATCAGAGCTAAATATAGATCACTTGCAACAAGCGTCAGCATGATCGTTTGCAATGGGAATAGTCACAAATTGAGGGAGAAAAAAAAAGAGAAATAGACAAAAGTTTGCCAGTACGTTGTCATTTTTTACAAACTTTCACAGACTTTAAGGAAAAGGACTGAAATTGACAGACTTTCCAGGGCCCTCAAAAAGCCTTGCCATTTTTTTTACAACTTTCACAAATGTTCACAGACCGTAAGGACCCTGCTGAACTCACCTCGTGAGACTGGGTCATGTAGAAACAGCCCTATGCGAATTTGGCGCAGAAAATCGGTCTCCTTAGCACATTCTCCAAACATGTCCATACAGAGAAGCGGTCTGCTGGCAGTTCTGACCAGAAGACACGCCCCTATACACCAAACTCTGAAAACATGCTGCCTAGCTCTTGACAGCTCACTTATTGGCAGCCAGAACAATATAATATTTAAAGACGGCCATAAAAAAGATTGAACGTTGCAGAAGGTGGAAGTGGAGATCTCATGGTCGACATGTGGAAACTAAGTATTTTGATAACATTGTTTTGGCTATTAGGAACCATGAAACTTTATTACGCATATTCATATTTACACATTTCTAGATAAAAATTAATGAAAGGAAAAGGGGAGACCTTACTAGACCCGCCTTACGCTAGGTAAAATATCACCTAAAAACCAGCCAGTTAAAAATAGTTACAATTAAATTGATGGGTTACATTGAAATTAATGAAATGATCACAACTTTTTATGCTCAATATGCATACTTTAAAAAAAAACAACAACTGGCAACAAAAAATATTTAAACAGAGGACTATTACGTAAGCAATTTTTATGATTATTTTGCGTTACTTTGCCTACTGGTAAAATGGGGGTAGGGCAGCAGATTCAGCCACAGTGGCTTCTAAATGCATCATAGCATCACAAAATCAGGTTGGGAGTAACTGTGGTACTCTATCCTAACCAATAAAACCTAACAAAGACCTATCGGTAGTATACAAAATTTCTGAGGGCACCGGAAACAACGTACGTTTCCCAATTTGGCAATTTTAAATGGGAAAAAGCTATCATTCACCACGAATGTACCGTAAAGGATGCCGACTTTCCTTATTTTCTTGCACTTTATGCTCACATTATTGAAACTTAGGTAAAGAAAGGTAAAAATGAAATGGAATAACTTTAGGAATTTTTTCTAATTAATTTTGTGTATTTTTACAACTTGGGGGTAGGGATACAAAATCAACCACTGTGGCACTCACAGTGATCACAGCATCACCTAGTCAAGTTTATAATAATTGTAACATCCTGGTTTAATAAAGTAAGCCTGAAAATGGACTGCCAGCACTATAGAAAATGTCTGAAGGCATCTGACACATTATTTTTGTCTTTTTTTGCGATTTCGCGGAAATGGTCGTTTGCTGGGTCGACAAATACCTTCACTGTGAGCCAGAGATTTAATATTTTTTCATTCTGTTTTTTGCAGAGGCTGCAGAACGTGTGCCTTAACATAATATTGCCTGATTTGAGCTTATGGAATGAATTCTGATTTATTTAGAGGAAAATGTTTCTCAACCTTCTTTTAGCACCTGCGAAGAGCGTGAATGGGGGTACCCTTGCGCCATCGGCTATATCTCTGGTGTGTTCCTAAGGATTTTCGGGGAACATGGCTTAAACATCTCAGGACATACTAAGGAACACTTTGAAACCCATCTTATTGAGTACTGGGGGGGGGGTGCACGGTAGACCTTCCTAGCTTGTGGACTATTGGGGCCCGGAGAGAGGGGGAGAGTCAGGCCACTGCCCCGGCCGGACTTCCCATCCCAATCCAGTTTTAGAACACACACAAAATCAGTGAGCATATTGAGTTTGGACGACTGTCGGCTCGCAACCCCCCTCTCCCCCCCCCCCCACCCTCACTTCATTTAGCTGCATTCATTTAGTCCGCGCCGGCCGGTTTATTTCAATCTCGCTTCTCCCCCCCCCCCCCTTCTTCGTCTCTCTCTCTCTCTGTATAGTCCCACCCTTTCACCAAATCCGCCACAGTCCGAAATAGCTCAGGCGGTTAAGCGTCGGAGCAAGAGAGCGAAGGGAATCACCGGGTCGTGGGTTCGAGTCCCCGTCAGTCCCTGCCCCGGTAGCTGGACTCGCAATCCAGGGGGAAAAGACGGGCTTGTTCCATAGCACTGATGTCCGTTGAAAGGTCCTGGTAAATCAAAGTGGCACAGTTGCAGAGCGCCTGAATTGATCAGTGTTCAGGTCGTACTCCCTGTCACTGATGTCCCCTATAACTCGCCCGTCAGGGTCGTCCATTCACATTACAAAAACAGCGATTTCCCAATGAGCGCTTCGTCAGTCCCGTATCCTCACAAGATGGCCGCCACGACTGGCGTGATGACGTCAGCTTCCCGAGCCCTATAATGCTGACTAAATCAGTTGATACATGTACATCGGTCCATGCGGTTGCAGTGAGTTCTTCGGGTCACTGTGACCTTTTGTGTGTGTTCATGCTAATCGTTGGTTACCGTAAATCTTAGCATGCTAATCTATTCAAGATTACCAGTCACTGTTTGACCAATTCTTCAACACGGCGTTACGTTCTTAACAGTTTAGCGTCAAGAGGGCGCCGATTCCTCCATGGCGGCTATAGGGTAGTGTGTGGGAATTTTTAGACACATCTTTCGTCTGAAATAATAAGCTGTTTGATCGTTGTTTCTCAGAGAAGGCATTCTCTGCGTTCTAACCATTTTGTTGTTGTTGTTGTTGTTGTTGTTGTAGATCTTCAAAGAGCAGACAAAAAAAGGTTCATTGTCTTTAGCTAGCCTATTCCACCTGCAAGAGACATACATTTTCATGATCACCTGCAGCTGCAGGTGTTACAGGTGTTCATTGGGATCTAAGTCTCTTGCTGATTAATACTTGCAAACGTTTAGTAACCCATTTAGCCCCGACGAGCTTCAGCACTAGATGGGTCGGCCATGATAATTCAAGGGTTGTGTCAGATTAGCTTGGCGCCACCAGGCTCCAAGCTAATCTGACACAACCCTTGAATTATCATGGTCAATCCATCTCCAACAACTGCTACATAGTTGTCAGGTGACACCTGCAAATGTGGGAAATGCAACAGTGGAGCTTAGCGGGTTAACCGCTAACGGCAGTTGGAGGAAAATGTGGATTTGGGGTTCTGCATTGTCGTCAGATTTGTACCGCAACAATGGAGACCACGCTATGACCGACCAACATAGACGCAAGTTCCACAGTAAAGGGGGAAAAAATCTCACAGTCACAGGTTAAACCTCTCGGGCGTACTATGTGTGAGGTTTAGACATGTGCGAGTGTCATGATTCCAATTCCAAACAGCAGGGCACTTAGATTTTCATGAGTTTGCAATTTAAATCAAAAATTTAAATGGTTCCTGGCCGCAAACGCCAGAGGCATATATTTTTACATGAGCCCGTGCGGCCGCAGGTGCTTATGAAAATCTATGCCTCTTGCAGAAATGGCCTGGTAGATGGAATACTGCCCACTCAGTCGTGACTTCAGGGCAGTATTTGGGCACGCTCCGGCCACTCTCTACGCCTGACCAGTAGGTCCGCATGACCGGTTTCTCATAACGACACCGGTCATGATCGACCGCATCGACCATGATAGTTCAAGGATAGCTTCTGCCACCACCCTTGAACTAGCATGGTCGATCTGTCTCCTCTAGGCGCCAANCTATTCTGGCACCACCCTTGAACTAAAGCCATTGGTCTATATCCGTATCTGTAAGTACTATAATGCAGCTTGCATATGGCAGTGTACAAATGTGAAGATTTTAGCCTCAGCATGATATGGGTTAATTTAACGTATATCTTTGGTGTGTGTGAGCATTTCTTGTTGGTGTGTTTACTCTGCTAATTTTATTTGCCTTGTATATCTCTTTGCGTGAGTGTGTATGTTAGGGCATAGATATGTGTTGTATGATGCAATGTGTGTGTATGTTAGTATGTCATTTGTACGGCGCCTAGAGCTTTTCTATCGAAAGTTCGGCATCCTGTCTCGGAAGACAGTGGAGTATGCGCTTGCTGGGTCAGTCACTGGAGTGACCTCTCCAGTGCGCAAGCCTGGGCGAAGTATATGGAGATCCTGGGATGCCCAGTCGTCAAGATCCCCCTCTCGGCCTCGCTGATGTATCCAAAGGAATGCAAAGCAGTACGTTTAGCATCAGTTTGGCTGCAGGAGCTGCCAGAACAGTGCGTGAATACAGGCAGCTGTCTGCCTTCGGGGCTCCACTCCTGATTTGAAGGGTTTACCCCCCCACATTTGGCCGTTGGATCCAACCTGATCTCCTCCGTCCTCTAGCCGTTGGCTGTCAGAAACAGCTCATCCGCCTAGTGGTGCAATGTGAACACCACCCCCTCACGTGGTTTAGCCCTCCAGCTGAGGTGGTTTGCCAGGGTGTGGCGCTTGGAGCCAGCACGCGAGAGATTAAGGAGATGGATGAGGACCAGTGATGCCCGCCCGTCCTATGTAGGACGCAGCTGCCGAACAGCAAAGGTACTACCTCTATCCAGAGCCCCCTACACCCCTATCGAAAGTATAGGCGCCTTAAAAATATACATTATTATTATTATTATTATTATTATTATTATTATTATTATTATTATTATTATTATTATTATTATTATTATTATTATTATTATTATTATTATTTAATTGATACAATGATTTTTTTATTATTTGAAATGCTACTTGAGTCAACACTGAGACTGTTACTAGGTTACGGTAAAACAAAAATGTATTTTCTATTGATGCCGAAAACATTCTTTTCATTGCGTAGGTGGTATTTCAGTCCTGACAACTCCAATGAAAATGCATCTGTTGAATTTCTCTCCACCATTTTGGTGCTGTGTGAGTCGCCGTAAGAACACACAGACGGCTGGTAACGCTGTGCAATAAAAGTGTCACTATTTTCCGTTGAGGATTTTTTTTGTTTGTTTGTTTGTTTTGAGTTTCGACACGTAGTAGTTAACAGTTTGTATATTGCCACTATTAGTTGTTTTCTTTAAACTGACCAGTCACCAATCTCGAAACTACCACTGCATGACCCCCCACCCCCCACCCTCCCCCTTTTGTGGTGTCGCGAACTCAGTAGGCCTAACTCCCAATGCGCAAAAGGCCGTGGGACCGACATAGTTGTTTTGTGCACGGCCGTCGGGGGTGAACAGTGGTCCATGTCGGTCTGACGGTGTTCGCGCACTGGACTCCCGTCTCCGTGTCAGACGTTTCTTCACACTCCGTTCGCGTACTGGACTCCCGTCCCCGTGTCAGACGTTTCTTCACACTCCGTTCGCGTACTGGACTCCCGTCTCCGTGTCAGACGTTTCTTCACACTCCGTTCACGTACTGGACTCCCGTCCCCGTGTCAGACGTTTCTTCACACTCCGTTCGCGTACTGGACTCCCGTCCCCGTGTCAGACGTTTCTTCACACTCCGTTCACGTACTGGACTCCCGTCTCCGTGTCAGACGTTTCTTCACACTCCGTTCGCGTACTGGACTCCCGTCTCCGTGTCAGACGTTTCTTCACACTCCGTTCGCGTACTGGACTCCCGTCCCCGTGTCAGACGTTTCTTCAAACTCCGTTCGCGTACTGGACTCCCGTCTCCGTGTCAGACGTTTCTTCACACTCCGTTCCCGTACTGGACTCCCGTCTCCGTGTCAGACGTTTCTTCACACTCCGTACTGGACTCCCGTCCCCGTGTCAGACGTTTCTTCACACTCCGTTCCCGTACTGGACTCCCGTCCCCGTGTCAGACGTTTCTTCACACTCCGTACTGGACTCCCGTCCCCGTGTCAGACGTTTCTTCACACTCCGTACTGGACTCCCGTCCCCGTGTCAGACGTTTCTTCACACCCCGTACTGGACTCCCGTCCCCGTGTCAGACGTTTCTTCACACTCCGTTCCATATTGCGGATTTGGCCGCGTTGGTCTTAACAGCAGTTAACAAGTATCGTCCATTGAGTCTTTTTCACTGCTTGTATGACTGATGCAAACAAATAAAAAAAATATGCAGACAGCGTTGCAAAAGCCCATTTTAAGGGTGATCGGCGAACCTTTTCTGGTCCTCTTTTGTTCGTTCATTTTCTTCTCTTTTTTTTATCCATCCATCCACCCATCATGCAGCCACCCGTCCCTCCTCCCTCCCTCCCCTTCACCCAGCACCCAGTTGGTTTGTGTCATTTCGTGCATGAGCAGTCTAGGTACTTTGCCTGGTTAGTCCGTACACGTGCAGGTAATTGATTGAAGTCGGCCAGACACTGACTGTTCAGTACAACTGCCGAACTCTCACAGTCAGTCAGGACAAGCCAATAGTTTGAGATGAGAGAGAGAGAGAGAGAGAGAGAGAGAGAGGAGAGAGAGAGAGAGAGAGAGAGAGAGAGAGAGAGAGAGAGAGAGAGAGGAGAGAGAGAGAGAGAGAGAGAGAGAGAGAGAGAGAGAGAGAGAGAGAGAGAGAAGACAGAGCGACTTTGTAGACATTTTTCTATTATGCTCAAATCTCGGGTTTTCCCCCCGCTTGCAAAAACAATAATTATGTTTGTCTACTGACGTCTGTTGAGAGGCCAATCTGCTTTTGAATGTTTTTGTTCGTATAGGTGTGACTATATTTACGGTGACTGCAAAAGTGTTTCTAGGCACAAAGATAGGTCATTTATGGAAGGTGTTGACTGGATTTCATTTCCAAAACCTTCTAAAGAGTTGGACAAGTGCCGAAGACGGGAAAATCTCTGCGGGAGACCGACAGACAGATTCAACACAGAGAAAGTGACGAAACAGAGACACCTTGCTCGAAGCACTTCCTCGGAGAAAAAGGCCCAACATATCAATACCCTGTACCAGCCGTTGCATCTCGGACGGAAATTTTAAAAAAAAATCTGAAGAAAATATCGCGAAAAGCCCAACTGAAACGAAGTGAAAGGCTGAGGAACGCCATGGTGTAGTGAAAACTGAAGACGATCAGAAGTCATTTTTGGAGCCCCCTTTGTCAGTACACCCAGCCGTTGAACAAACACAGACAGGTGGGTGATTTCTCTTTTTTCTTTCTATTACTAAACATAAATTCACTTTTAGGGAGGTGATCAGTGAATGTAAATAAAGCAACGTTTACTCCAGAAAAGCTGACAATCACAATTTAGTATCAATCCTGCAGTGCAGATTAGTTACACATGTATAATGTATTACTAGTACAATATTCATCATTTTATCTTGGTAGTGTGGTAACTCCTTTGTCTACATTATTGTAACAACACCGACATGATTGTCATGTGTCTGTGTATTTAATCATCTTTTTATAGAGAATGTGTGTGTGTACACTTCCATGCCTTGCGTGCTTACGTTAGCAATGAATGGTAACGCTCGGTGATATTGATGTGTGTGTGTGTGTGTGCGTGTTTGTATGCTTATAACTCTTTACTTTTTATTACAGATATTGACCATATGCAGACAATATGAAACCAGGCATGCCAAAAGCACAAACTTTGGCTGGTGAGTAAACGTACTGAGCATGCACTCAGACATATCATGCAAGCAACTACACATGTCTGATGGGTCACAAGTTTGACCAGTCACAAGAGAGCATCTAGCAGTGTATGAAGGAAAGAAATGTACAGACCAGCTATTTGCATGCCAGATATGTGCATGTTGTAATTAGATAGGTAAGTGCTGTTACCATTATAAAATATCTTGCTGACAGGTGTAGTTCTGTCATACAACACTGAGCGTATTAGTTGAATAGAATTTGTATACAGGCATCCTATTTATTTACAGAGAGGAAAACATGCGGCCACAAAAGGAACACCCAAACTGCTGAGATACGCCCTTTTGAAGGAGCCTACATATTTTAAGCCAGAAATAAAGATAGTAGAAACACAGACTTCCCTTTCCATGACAGGTTCTGCAGTGATTTCAGCCAAAATTATCAGTCTTATAAGACTATCTTGTACCATTATTATTCATAAACTACTATGTTGACTTTGATTCAAGATGTATGACATCACAATTTGAACACAGGTAAAATGAACTGTACATGAATTATTCTTTTCAGGCGTGCACTTGATATATATATATATATATATATATATATATATATATATATATATATATATATATATATATATATATATATATATATATATATATATAATTTTTCATTAAATTCTGAGAATGCTCTTGCTACGCTAATGCCATGGAATTCCAGGCTGGTAAGCTTGCATTGTGTCATCAGGACATCAGCTGCCCTTTTTGTGACTGCATCGCCTACTAGTTCTAGAAAGGAGAGGGTTAGTGGGAGAGAAGGAATGACAGACCTATCATTTTAAGCCTTCCACTGAACACCTACTACATAAAGTAGTAGGGACTACCCCCAGTCGCCCCGCAACCCGCTGGAGAATATCCAGTCCTCCCCCCGAGAGGGGAGGCTAGTGCATGAATATTCCCAAACAGATCTTGGACCTGCTGGATAGATTTAAGTTTTTGTCGCCTACAACATAACGTTTTAGGGATGCATTGCACGCTGTACTAGCGGTGTTACCAGTCAAATTCTGGAGGCAGCTTCTCGTACATGCGTTATGTTTGCAATTTCAGGTTACGCCGTATGCCTACCTGAAGAGCCCCCCCCCCCCCCCCCCCCACGAAACTGGGGCGAAAGGCGGCAAAAACTTAAATCTATCCAGCAGGTCTAAGATCTGTTTGGGAATATTCATGCACTAGCCTCCCCTCTCGGGGGGAGGACTGGATATTCTCCAGCGGGTTGCGGGGCGCCTGGGGGTAGTCCCTACTACTTTATGTAGTAGGTGTTCAGTGGAAGGCTTAAAATGATAGGTCTGTCATTCCTTCTCTCCCACTAACCCTCTCCTTTCTAGAACTAGTAGGCGATGCAGTCACAAAAAGGGCAGCTGATGTCCTGATGACACAATGCAAGCTTACCAGCCTGGAATTCCATGGCATTAGCGTAGCAAGAGCATTCTCAGAATTTAATGAAAAATTACGTCCCTTGAGCTATTCTGATTGAGTGCAATTTTTGGCTTTTGGCGACGCCTTTGTTAAATGTATATATATATATATATATATATATATATATATATATAATATATATATATATATATATATATATATATATATATATATATATATATATATATATATATGCACAGTTTTAAACTTTAGTTAATAAATATGTATTCAGGTCTCACAAAAGGAGCTGTGTTCTGTGAGTTGACCGATGTCGAGCTAGCTGGTGACATGAATACCCTGAAGAGGACACTGTTCATTGCAGATGTCTCAGACAGCCATCACCAGAACGAGACGGATAGCTGGTGTTCGTTCGTATCCATGTTGAGTGTGCTATAGGGCGGCAAAAATTATTTCGCCTGGTTGGAGAAACTGCCTGCTCAACTGAATCCATTACTGAATGAATGTGTCCATGTAGCGGCAGCTTTGTGCAACTTGGACAAGTGATGTTACAGAATCTGCTGCTGGTGACTTCTAGTTGTCAGTGTCACAGGACCCATGCATGCTTTGCGTTTTGTTTTTTTACTTACATTTGCTGGTCCAAGCAAAACAAGAAACACTGTGGGTGAAGACTGTTCTCAAATTGTACATTTCTAATGGTTAGGCATCATTGTTTGGGCCAGATTAAACGCCATGTCGGATGGAGAGGCTGCAGTCTTTTTCAGTTTTGTAAGCCACATACCATTAACAAATTAAAAATGTAATGGTATTCTGTTTCAGTCACACGATTTTCGGAGCACACAGTACAGTGCAACTTTATCCATTTGTTTCCATGTACTCCACTTTGTTGTAGTTGTTTGTACAGCACTCCCAACTTGGGGTGTAACTGAGCTTGTATGAGCAATAATACACATTTGAAGATGTCTGCCTTACTTGTTTAATGAGAGGATGAGTATGTTTCAGACTCCTTACTGTTTACTGTGTAAGGATAATAAAAGGTTTATTTCCCAATGTCTCTGCGAGGTCAGAAACTTGGCAAATAAACATGTTAATATCTTTACAAAACAAACATGGTGTAAGGATTTTTGTTATTTACATTTATTTCAACAATCCCTAAAACCTTGGAACGTATGGTGCCAGAAGTTCTGCATGATTGATATAATTATAGTTGCAGATAATTGTTAGTGAATTTGTATATATGTTCATGGTATAGTTTGTATGCATGTCAGTCATGTGTGAGAGAGAGCGAAGTGTATTTGTGTAATAATACTCAACTGCAAACAAACTGAAAAATGTTGCAAACACTTAAATACAAATTACCTTTATTTCTGAAGTCGGGCTCGATCACACTGACAAAGTGTTAAATTAAACTAAAGTCTGAGCATAGATGGTATACATGAAAGCATAAGTCCGTTACTTTAAATAGCAACACGTGCAGCGTAAGCAGTAACATGTAACTTTAGCGGACGCGTAATGTTCACTTAGAACAGGACATACTGCCTGCATACCAACATACCATAAGACTAACATTTCTTTATATAATGTATTTCTGCATATCTGGCTCTGAAATTCTATTGTTGCTAGTCTACCCGTGTGCTCTCAACACCCTGTCTCTTGGAAGCTCATTACGTAACAACTTTTGCCAAAGGTGTTGATACTTACAGTAATAGACTATGATGAAAGTCAAGTGACCTATTTAACTCATTACAGCAGGAGGATGACATTTTTTTTTCATATATCCTTTCAGGTGTATGTCACAGTTTTGGAGACGGACTGATCATGCTAATTCAATGCAGGTGTTGAAATAGCTTGGCATCAGCAGATGCAAAGCTACTCTGACACCACACTAGAACCATCATGGTTGATTCATATCCTGCCATAACAAGTGAGGGCTTCACTGGTTTAACCATGATAGTTCATGGATGCTGTTGGAATAGTTTTTATGTGCTAAGGTATGCTGACATCACCCTTGAACTATCCTAGTCTATCCGCATCCTATCATAGCAATTCAAGGCTTCATGGGTTAACCCAAGGATCAACCATGATAGTTCAAGGACGCTATTGGAATATCATGGCACATATAGGTGCCAAGCTATTCTGACACTATGCTATAATGACACCACTCTTGAACTAAAATGGTTGACCCATCTTTTAATCTAATATGTAGCCTTCATAGGACCATAAGCAAATTAAAAAATAGCAACTCCAAGATGAAATGAGTTAAGCCCTTACTGCTGACCAGTGCACATCGTAGTGACAAGTAAACCTGTTGCAATTTGTATAAAAAATTATACATCCCAAAAACAAGTATAGTTTCTAATATCATTAAGCTTATTTGATAGCAGCAGAATGATACTGCAGGTATACATTGCTACAGGTCACTTTAAAATGCTCTGGCTGGCACTGCAGGTGTAGATAAGTAGAACTCCAGTTCACAGGTCTTGTTAGGTGTCTGGAACTGTGTCAAATAGGTAACTGCTGACTGCTATGAAGACGTGAAAAACTGGACAGCAAACAAGCTTAAACTGAACGACGACAAAACGGAAGCCATGCTGGTAAGCACTCGCCAGAAACTTTCCCAGCTCCCTCCCTCTCTCCACCTTCAACTCGACAGCACCCCCCATCTCCCTCAGTGACTCGGCCAAAAACCTTAGCGTTATCCTTGATTCCTCTCTTACCATGACCAGCTTCGTCTCCGCCACTGCGCAGGCATGCTACTTCCACCTCCGCCGCATCAGTCAGATCAGAAAATACCTCACCACCGAAGCTGCCACCAAACTTGCTGTCTCTCTCATCCTATCTCGCATCGACTACTGCAACTCTCCTTTCCGCCCTCCCTCACTGTCACGTAACGGATGTGACATGTTGTTTTATTTTTTCGCCAAGTCGTTTTTTTGTTAATAAATGTAGATCGCCGAATTCTGTAAATAGCCTTAGTTTAGGGAAGTTAATAAATGTAGTGTGAGCGTAATCGTAAAGCCCGTGCAGCAAGCTTAACAGTGAGCGAGTACAGCGGTTGCACGCTTTAGCCAAGTAGCTTTAACCGAACAGTGTTCAGAAGTAAAGTTAAACTGCAAGGTAGCAGAAGGATATTACAGTCAGTCAGCGGAGTTAGCCAGCGAAGTGAGAGTCTGGGTCAGGGTGCGGCCTCGTTTGGAGCCCTTGACAAGCTGTGTGAGGGTTGTTTTACCCTCCCTGCAAGACCACGGCCAGTGTTCCTGGGTGTGGGTGTCCCGAGAGACTTGTGACCACGGCTGCTACTCACCAGAAGACCCCTCCGGTTCGTCTTCGTCTTGTTTTGTCTCGTCCTGCCGGAGGACTCACCAGTGACAGGTATTTACTCATGCCATTTTCCTCAGTTAGCTGCTGTGCTCTCGGGTGTGTGAATGTGTATATAAGTGCGGAAGGGTATGTTCGTCTAGTTTTTTAGTGATGTTTTAATCGAGTCTTTAACCATGTTTTTTAGGTTGGGTTGTAATGTGATGGGTGTCGGATTTAGTTGTTTATGTTCGGCTGTCGCCGAGTGAGTATCTTTAAAGGGCCATGTTGTAAAACGAATTAAAGTGGGTATCCTTTCAAATATATTGGTATTAAGTCCTAGATGTAATGTAATAAGATTGTCACGTTGGGTGGTTGCTGGTGATTATTTCATATCTTTGTATGTACATCGGGATATTTTGATAATGTTGGTTTTAGCAGTGGCAATGTTATTATACAAAAGTGGTTGTGCTAGCTTAATGTTAGTGTAATGGAATAGTGCAGACCTGGCGAATGTTGAATGTACATAGGAATCTTTCATATCCATGATTGTATATTTAATATGGCCAAGGCGGGTATTAGGGTGAGACGAGACACAACTCACGTGGTTTGTGAGTAGGTGCGTGTCAAATAGGCCAGAATTAACTGTGTTGGCACTTTGACTGACAATGCGCCCTTTTCCAGTGCACTGGCTTCGAGCTTCGAAGATTGGCTTCGAAGATTAGCTTCGAAGATTGGCTTCGAAGATTTCGTCGTTCTTCGATCTCATCCACGACCAACGGTGACGCATCATCGGGAGTCGGAACGCCTTCGCTAGCCGGTCCTGTTGGACAAGTACGTTGGGCTACAGCAGGCTGATTCTGCGTTCTGAGCGTCGGTCACAGGCGTGCGTGGGCAAGCGCGGCTACGGTGCTCCGTGTGGTGTAGGGGTAGTACTCTTACTTTACGAGCCACCCTGTCTAGTGTGGGACAGAGGACACTGTACAGAGACAAAGTTACCCGCCTTGTATAGCCGTTGGCCATGTTAGTCATATTCACCTGTTAGTCATTTTCGTCTGTTAGTCATATTCACCTGTTAGTCATATTCACCTGTTAGTCATTTTCACTTGTTAGTCATTTTTTATATGTTAATCTTTTTTAAGTGTTAATACGTTATGAGTGCATGTGTGGGTATGTGTGAGTGTGTGGGGCGTTAGTGGGTTGGGGTGGGGGTTAGAGTTAGAGTAAGGGTAGGAAATAAAGGATTTGTTTGTTGTTTATCGCTGGCGTTGTGTTATTTATTTAGAGTGGGTGGGTTTTCTCGAGTGTCTGCACTCACATTGTCCACGGCGCCCTGACCCCGTCAGGCGTGTCGTGACATATTTGGTGGCAGCGGTGGGATAAGGATTAGGTGGGATAAGGATTAGGGGGAGGTAACGGATTAGGTAGATTAGGGTATTTTTGCGCGCCAGTGATCGTTTGTTCGTGTTGTGGTACGAGTAAGATTTAGCGGGCGGTTGGCGGGAGTGGGGGCGTATTGCGCCAGGGGCCACGGCCAGAGAGTGCAGTGCGCATAAACGAGGGGTGGCATGAGTGGTTGCCTCTCATTACTCAGGTACCGAGTGGTGAGGACCCTTCGGCTCTTGTCACTGTCTAGTCCTTATTCGTTGTTTGTATTCTGTGTATTTATTTGTTTTGTTTTTTCTTTGTCAGGGGTCCTGCTGGGGAGCAGTTGTCGTCGCTGCCTCCGTGACACCCACACCAGGATGCCCCCTAAACGGGATACCACGGCCACCCGTGCCACGTCGGGGCACGACCCTGAGTCCGAGGGTGGTGGTGCAGGGGATGAGGGTCCAGGAGAGAGAGGAGCCACTTTGGCCACTCCCTCTCGGAAGGAAACGGTGGTGAGTACCCTTACCCGTACTCTCACTGCAGCAGGACTGACACCCAGTAGGGATCAGGAAAGTAAAGAGGGGTTAGGGGTGATAGTAAACCCATATGAGCAGTATAAAGTGATAGGAGAGGGCCTAGGACTTAGTGGGGGAGCCCTAACCCAGTTCATCCTGTCCGAAGTTAGGAGAGAGGAAGAAAAACGGGAACGTGACCTAGAGCGTAGGGCGTTAGAGAGGCGGCTCCAGATGGACCGCGAGGCAGTAGAGAAGCAGCGTCAGATGGACCGCGAGGCAGCCGAGAGACGGCTCCAGATGGACCGTGAGGCAGCAGAGCAAGCTAGGCGGGATGACTTAGCATTGACCGAACGTAAGCTAGCTGCCGCGGAACAAGCACGGAGAGAGGAGCTAGCTGCCGCGGAACAAGCACGGAAAGAAGAGCTCGTCGCGGCCGAAACGCGGCTTAGATTACAGTTAGCAGCATCGGAAAAGAAGTCAGTTACGGAGTCTAGTCAGCATTACTCGCTCAAGATGCGTCCGTTAGAGGATAAGGAAGATGTGGAATCTTACCTTCAGCTCTTTGAGAGAGTAGCCGAAACCCAGGGGTGGCCGAAAGAGGTATGGGGGATCAGGTTAGCACCTCTATTGCAGGGGGAGGCCCGTGATGCATACCTTAGGCTGACGGTAGAGCAAGGGAAAGATTTTGAGGTGGTGAGGGAGACCTTATTGAGAAGATTCAGGCGTGACGCTGAATATTACAGGCGCCAGTTTCGCGAAGCCAAAAAGGAGAGTCTCGAAACGTTTCCCCAGTTGTTCGTTAGGTTAAAGACCTCAGTCAAGCGTTGGTTCACTTTAGCCCATAAGAGCATAGAGGACGTAGAACAAGTGCTA
This sequence comes from Semisulcospira habei, assembly GCA_036245525.1. NCBI lineage: Eukaryota > Metazoa > Mollusca > Gastropoda > Semisulcospiridae > Semisulcospira > Semisulcospira habei. The sequence continues at coordinate 36,553,729 of BTPG01000004.1, forward strand.
GACATGTTTCTGTCTTAGCAACTTTATGCTATTATGAATGCAGACCTTGAAATGTTCGTTAGGGAAAAACGTCCTAGGAATGGTGAAGAGGCCGCGGAGCTAGCGCAGCTCCATATCGACACCAAACGGGCAGTCTCGCGTCCATTGGGTGGGGGGCCGATTCGTCCGCCGTTCAAGAAGGACAAAGGGTCGAATAAACCCCCTGAGACCAAAGCAGAACACAGGACAGCACCAGCTAGTTCAGGCAGAGGGACTGGTGAACGGCTGTGCTTTAAGTGTAACAAACCAGGGCACTTAGCAAGGAACTGTCAGAGTAAGGCGTCAGTTAACCAAGTCACCATTGCCTCTGAGATAGTAGCCGTAATGACAGAGCCCGTGACCGTAGGGATGCGGACGATCCGGCCCTACGACCCGTGGAGTAAGGGATTAGCCAAGGGAAAGGAAGTTCGTATCATGCGTGATACCGGCGCGGATATGAGTGCGATCGCCGCCAAGTGGATAGAACCCAGGGATTTTACAGGTCGGTTCATAGACGTCAATCCCGTCGACCATACTAAGTCCGATAAGTATCCGACTGCATGGGTTGAAATCGATTCCCCATTCGTGCAAGGGACGATCGAACTTATCGTAATGGAGCGCATGGGACCGGACGTAATCCTAGGGAACTGGGTGACTTTTTCAGATGGGAAACGTAGTCCCGTATCTATTGATGCCAGTGAGTGTGCTATGGCAGCAGCAGTCCAAACTCGAGCTCAGATTCAGAGAGAAAAGGAGGGAGAGAGCGCGCTTAAAGTCGTTAAGCAGGCCGATCTCAATGTGACTCCTGCCCAACTGATAGAGTGGCAGAACCAGGACGAAACTCTAGCTCGCGCTAGGAAGTTGGCCGAAGAGGGCCGAGCAATTCCGTCAGGGAAAAGTCTGATAGAATTTTGCAGGAGGAAGGGAATTCTGTATCGGGTCTATAGCAAAGGAGGCAGCCAAACGTCCCAGTTAGTCGTCCCGAAGCCCTTGAGGGAGACTGTAATGCGTTTAGCGCATGACCCACCGATGGGGGGGCATTTGGGAGGCAAGAGAACCCGGGAACGCATTTGGGGTACTTTCTATTGGCCGGGGCTGTGTGCTCAAGTTCGCAGGTACTGTGAGTCGTGCGAACAATGTCAGAAAGTAGTACCAAGAGGGAGAGTACCACGGGTTCCTATGCAACAGCTTCCGCTAGTAGAAGAACCATTTCAGAGAGTAGCGGTAGACATTGTAGGGCCTATTGCTCCAGCTTCCAACAGAGGAAACCGGTTCATTCTCGTGACCGTCGATTACGCCACTCGATACCCCGAGGCAGTACCTTTAAAGGGGATCGAGGCAGAAAGGGTCGCTGAGGCATTGTTAGAAATCTGGTCTAGGGTGGGAATTCCGAGGGAGGTGCTCACCGACCAAGGGTCCCAGTTCACCTCACAAGTGATGTCTGAAGTCAACCGTTTGCTGTGCATACAAGGCAAGTGTACTACTCCTTACCATCCGCAGGCAAATGGCCTAGTCGAACGTTTCAACGGTACCTTGGTGTCCATGTTGAAGAAGTTAGCTAGCGAGCAACCTCGATGTTGGGACAGATACATTCCCTCATTGCTGTTTGCGTACAGGGAGGTTCCTCAGGAATCGACGGGGTTCGCGCCGTTCGAGTTATTGTACGGCAAGACTGTAAGGGGGCCCATGTCAGTTCTACGGGATCTGTGGACGAAAGAGCAGATGGGAGAAGAGGTGAGAGATGCAAGCCAGTACGTGGTAGATTTACGGAATCGCATTGAAGAGACTTGCAGGTTAGCGCAACAGAATTTGAAGCTAGCTTCGAAAAAGCAGAAACAGCACTTTGACCGCAGAGCCAAACCACGCAGCTTTAGTGCAGGAGACAAGGTTTTGTTGTTACTTCCAGTTAAACACAACAAGCTGGAGATGGCTTGGCAGGGACCATTCGAAGTTCTAGAGAGAGTCGGAGAGTGTGACTACAGGGTACGGGTGGGCAGTAAAAATAAACTGTACCATGCAAATCTGTTGAAAAAGTTCCAAGAACGAGTGTCAGTAGCTACAGTAGTGATAGATGAGGAGGACGAAGATGAGGGGGGAGAGGCATTCAGGGCGGTAAAGGAAGTACCTACCATTCCTTTAGTAGCGTCTGAAGGACCCTCCGACGTCCATCTTGATCCTAACTGTCCAGAAATCCATTCTAGTATACAAGCTCTGACTGTCCAGTTTAAGGATATTTTGACAGATTATCCGTTGAGGACGACACTAGACTCATGTGAAATCCATTTGACTGATGAAGTGCCGGTGAGAACGAAGCAATATCCTCTACCTCATTCTC
>BTPG01000004.1:36556581-36571581 GCA_036245525.1 Semisulcospira habei
CCGTAAATCTTAGCATGCTAATCTATTCAAGATTACCAGTCACTGTTTGACCAATTCTTCAACACGGCGTTACGTTCTTAACAGTTTAGCGTCAAGAGGGCGCCGATTCCTCCATGGCGGCTATAGGGTAGTGTGTGGGAAATTTTAGACACATCTTTCGTCTGAAATAATAAGCTGTTTGATCGTTGTTTCTCAGAGAAGGCATTCTCTGCGTTCTAACCATTTTGTTGTTGTTGTTGTTGTTGTTGTTGTAGATCTTCAAAGAGCAGACAAAAAAAGGTTCATTGTCTTTAGCTAGCCTATTCCACCTGCAAGAGACATACATTTTCATGATCACCTGCAGCTGCAGGTGTTACAAGTGTTCATTGGGATCTAAGTCTCTTGCTGATTAATACTTGCAAACGTTTAGTAACCCATTTAGCCCCGACGAGCTTCAGCACTAGATGGGTCGGCCATGATAATTCAAGGGTTGTGTCAGATTAGCTTGGCGCCACCAGGCTCCAAGCTAATCTGACACAACCCTTGAATTATCATGGTCAATCCATCTCCAACAACTGCTACATAGTTGTCAGGTGACACCTGCAAATGTGGGAAATGCAACAGTGGAGCTTAGCGGGTTAACCGCAAACGGCAGTTGGAGGAAAATGTGGATTTGGGGTTCTGCATTGTCGTCAGATTTGTACCGCAACAATGGAGACCACGCTATGACCGACCAACATAGACGCAAGTTCCACAGTAAAGGGGGAAAAAATCTCACAGTCACAGGTTAAACCTCTCGGGCGTACTATTTGTGAGGTTTAGACATGTGCGAGTGTCATGATTCCAATTCCAAACAGCAGGGCACTTAGATTTTCATGAGTTTGCAATTTAAATAAAAAATTTAAATGGTTCCTGGCCGCAAACGCCAGAGGCATATATTTTTATATGAGCCCGTGCGGCCGCAGGTGCTTATGAAAATCTATGCCTCTTGCAGAAATGGCCTGGTAGATGGAATACTGCCCACTCAGTCGTGACTTCAGGGCAGTATTTGGGCACGCTCCGGCCACTCTCTACGCCTGACCAGTAGGTCCGCATGACCGGTTTCTCATAACGACACCGGTCATGATCGACCGCATCGACCATGATAGTTCAAGGATAGCTTCTGCCACCACCCTTGAACTATCATGGTCGATCTGTCTCCTCTAGGCGCCAAGCTATTCTGGCACCACCCTTGAACTAAAGCCATTGGTCTATATCCGTATCTGTAAGTACTATAATGCAAAGAAGTACCCAACGGAGAAAGAAACACGCTTAGAAAAGACGGGTACAACACAATTTATTAATATTTCGGGTAAATACCCTTTGTCGAAATAGACAAACAAACAAACATAGAGATTAGCCGCTACTTATCTTCAATGGCAGAAGGAATGTGGCAACTGAAGGAGGTGACGTAAAATAAAAGAAAAGGAAGAACAAAAGTGCGGAAAAAGTAAAAATGACGTCAACGAAAAATCGCGTAAGAGAGAGACTCGGAAAAAACCTGAACACGAGAGACAAGAGTGTGTGCAAGCACGTGCAGGAGCGAGCGAAAGAAAAGGCGTGTAGATGAGGCCAGAGAGAGAGAGAGAGAGAGAGAGAGAGCGAGAGCGAGACGGAGAGAGAGAAAGAGAGAGAGAACGAATGGGGAGTACCCTTGGGCACGAAGTAGGCTGAGTGTCTAATACACAAAGCCTGCTAAACACCAACCCGAAGGCAAACTTTATATCACCTTCAAGTTGAGGACTACCTCGGGGAAAAACGGGAGGACCCCGGGAAAAAAACACCAGCATTTAGCACGGTACACAACAAGTAATAAGTCATGAAAACAAAGCAAAGAATCAAATTCAGTAAGAGAATATTGGTATAAGTGGAGAGTAGGTAGTTGTGAAACCGTCTTCAAGGGTAACTCAAAAAATAAGGGAGAGAGAGAGAGAGAGAGAGAGAGAGAGAGAGAGAGAGAGAGAGAGAGAGAGAGAGAGAGAGAGAGAGAGAGAGAGAGAGAGAGAGAGAGAGAGAGAGAGAGAGAGAGAGAGATGGGGGCGGGGGGGGGAAGGGGGGGGGGAAGGAGTAAGGAGGAAGGGGAAAAAAAAAAAAAAAAAGGGAGGGGGGGGGGGGCGGAAGACAACCAGCCAGAGCCACCAACCCCACCCAACGGGCACCCACCAGCCCACAGAAAAACACACAGGCACGCAACAAGACGACCACATACATCCCCAAGGGATGCACACGATCGCCCCGCCCCAAAACCGCTTATCAAACCGTGAGCCGGAGACCCGGTGCCCGACAGGGAAGGGCAAGGGATCCAACTAAACGTTCGGCCAGCGCTGAGAAAGTCCCCAAGGGAAATGTACATATCAACCAGCGCCAACATCACCTAACTGATTAGTGAGTAGTAAATCAGTGAGGTAAAGTAGCAGACACAAGCAAGGTAAACAATGTTAATCTTTCATATTCGTCCCGAGTGGCGCCACAGTGCCCAGTTTATTAAGCAGAAATTTTTCACGGTCTTTCCTGGCCCAGACATTACTGGCTTGCATAAGCCAGAGGCCTTTAACTCGAATGTCTGAGACGGAGTGGTCGGCCTGATTGAAATGTCGTCCGACCGGTCTGTTGTATTGGTACTTGACAGACTGAAGATGTTCTTTGAAACGGTCGTTGGTGGTTCTTTCCGTCTCTCCAACATAGAGTTGGCCGCATTTAACACAGGAGATGACATAAATCACGTTGGTGGTTTGACACGTGAAGTATCTGTCTATGTTGAATTTGTAACGTGGACCATTGACCACGGTGGAAGGGCAAATAAAAGGACACGTCTTGCAATTAGGAACATTGCACGGAGTGGAGCCGGAGGCTCTGGTGGTATGACGAGGCTTGAGAGTAGAGCGAACAAGCATGTCCCGCAAATTAATATCCCTCTTGAAAGCTACCAACGGAGGTTCAGAAAAGATAGCAGCAGATTCTTGACTGGATGACAAAAGACCCCAGTTAGAAAGAAGGATTTTACGCACCGGATTGGTGTGGGGATGGTAGATCATGGTTACGATAGGCCTGTCACTATCAGCGGTAGGTTTAGTCTGCAGTGTACTCGCGCGACTAAGTTTTTGAACCGTTTGGAGAGATCCTTGAACAACAGTATGTGGGTAGTGTCTGTCGATGAAAAATCCAGCCATTTCTTTGGATTGAACATCAAAATCTGATTCTTCGGAACATATTCTTTTTAGCCGAAGAAACTGGGAATAAGGGATGCTGTTTTTAGTTTTGGGGTTGTGAGAAGATCGGTAGTCGAGGTAGGAATGTGAGTCGGTAGGTTTGTAATGTATTGAAGTTTTCAATACTTCACGTGTCAAACCACCAACGTGATTTATGTCATCTCCTGTGTTAAATGCGGCCAACTCTATGTTGGAGAGACGGAAAGAACCATCAACGACCGTTTCAAAGAACATCTTCAGTCTGTCAAGTACCAATACAACAGACCGGTCGGACGACATTTCAATCAGGCCGACCACTCCGTCTCAGACATTCGAGTTAAAGGCCTCTGGCTTATGCAAGCCAGTAATGTCTGGGCCAGGAAAGACCGTGAAAAATTTCTGCTTAATAAACTGGGCACTGTGGCGCCACTCGGGATGAATATGAAAGATTAACATTGTTTACCTTGCTTGTGTCTGCTACTTTACCTCACTGATTTACTACTCACTAATCAGTTAGGTGATGTTGGCGCTGGTTGATATGTACATTTCCCTTGGGGACTTTCTCAGCGCTGGCCGAACGTTTAGTTGGATCCCTTGCCCTTCCCTGTCGGGCACCGGGTCTCCGGCTCACGGTTTGATACGCGGTTTTGGGGCGGGGCGATCGTGTGCATCCCTTGGGGATGTATGTGGTCGTCTTGTTGCGTGCCTGTGTGTTTTTCTGTGGGCTGGTGGGTGCCCGTTGGGTGGGGTTGGTGGCTCTGGCTGGTTGTCTTCCGCCCCCCCCCCTCCCTTTTTTTTTTTTTCCCCTTCCTCCTTACTCCTTCCCCCCCTTCCCCCCCCCCCCCGCCCCCATCTCTCTCTCTCTCTCTCTCTCTCTCTCTCTCTCTCTCTCTCTCTCTCTCTCTCTCTCTCTCTCTCTCTATCTCTCTCTCTCTCCCTTATTTTTTGAGTTACCCTTGAAGACGGTTTCACAACTACCTACTCTCCACTTATACCAATATTCTCTTACTGAATTTGATTCTTTGCTTTGTTTTCATGACTTATTACTTGTTGTGTACCGTGCTAAATGCTGGTGTTTTTTCCCCGGGGTCCTCCCGTTTTTCCCCGAGGTAGTCCTCAACTTGAAGGTGATATAAAGATTGCCTTCGGGTTGGTGTTTAGCAGGCTTTGTGTATTAGACACTCAGCCTACTTCGTGCCCAAGGGTACTCCCCATTCGTTCTCTCTCTCTTTCTCTCTCTCCGTCTCGCTCTCGCTCTCTCTCTCTCTCTCTCTCTCTCTCTCTCTCTCTCTCTCTCTCTCTCTCTCTCTCTCTCTCTCTCTCTGGCCTCATCTACACGCCTTTTCTTTCGCTCGCTCCTGCACGTGCTTGCACACACTCTTGTCTCTCGTGTTCAGGTTCTTTCCGAGTCTCTCTCTTACGCGATTTTTCGTTGACGTCATTTTTACTTTTTCCGCACTTTTGTTCTTCCTTTTCTTTTATTTTACGTCACCTCCTTCAGTTGCCACATTCCTTCTGCCATTGAAGATAAGTAGCGGCTAATCTCTATGTTTGTTTGTTTGTCTATTTCGACAAAGGGTATTTACCCGAAATATTAATAAATTGTGTTGTACCCGTCTTTTCTAAGCGTGTTTCTTTCTCCGTTGGGTACTTCTTTGCATATTACACGCTTGGCAGTCACCTTTTTGGTCTGGATTGATTTACTATAATGCAGCTTGCATATGGCAGTGTACAAATGTGAAGATTTTAGCCTCAGCATGATATGGGTTAATTTAACGTATATCTTTGGTGTGTGTGAGCATTTCTTGTTGGTGTGTTTACTCTGCTAATTTTATTTGCCTTGTATATCTCTTTGCGTGAGTGTGTATGTTAGGGCATAGATATGTGTTGTAGGATGCAATGTGTGTGTATGTTAGTATGTCATTTGTACGGCGCCTAGAGCTTTTCTATCGAAAGTTCGGCATCCTGTCTCGGAAGACAGTGGAGTATGCGCTTGCTGGGTCAGTCACTGGAGTGACCTCTCCAGTGCGCAAGCCTGGGCGAAGTATATGGAGATCCTGGGATGCCCAGTCGTCAAGATCCCCCTCTCGGCCTCGCTGATGTATCCAAAGGAATGCACAGCAGTACGTTTGGCATCAGTTTGGCTGCAGGAGCTGCCAGAACAGTGCGTGAATACAGGCAGCTGTCTGCCTTCGGGGCTCCACTCCTGATTTAAAGGGTTTACTCCCCCACATTTGGCCGTTGGATCCAACCTGATCTCCTCCGTCCTCTAGCCGTTGGCTGTCAGAAACAGCTCATCCGCCTAGTGGTGCAATGTGAACACCACCCCCTCACGTGGTTTAGCCCTCCAGCTGAGGTGGTTTGCCAGGGTGTGGCGCTTGGAGCCAGCACGCGAGAGATTAAGGAGATGGATGAGGACCACTGATGCCCGTCCGTCCTATGTAGGACGCAGCTGCCGAACAGCAAAGGTACTACCTCTATCCAGAGCCCCCTACACCCCTATCGAAAGTATAGGCGCCTTAAAAATATACATTATTATTATTATTATTATTATTATTATTATTATTATTATTATTATTATTATTATTATTATTATTATTATTATTATTATTTAATTGATACAATGATTTTTTTTTATTATTTGAAATGCTACTTGAGTCAACACTGAGACTGTTACTAGGTTACGGTAAAACAAAAATGTATTTTCTATTGATGCCGAAAACATTCTTTTCATTGCGTAGGTGGTATTTCAGTCCTGACAACTCCAATGAAAATGCATCTGTTGAATTTCTCTCCACCATTTTGGTGCTGTGTGAGTCGCCGTAAGAACACACAGACGGCTGGTAACGCTGTGCAATAAAAGTGTCACTATTTTCCGTTGAGGATTTTTTTTTGTTTGTTTGTTTTGAGTTTCTAGTTAACAGTTTGTATATTGCCACTATTAGTTGTTTTCTTTAAACTGACCAGTCACCAATCTCGAAACTACCACTGCATGACCCCCCAACCCCCCACCCTCCCCCTTTTGTGGTGTCGCGAACTCAGTAGGCCTAACTCCCAATGCGCAAAAGGCCGTGGGACCGACATAGTTGTTTTGTGCACGGCCGTCGGGGGTGAACAGTGGTCCATGTCGGTCTGACGGTGTTCGCGCACTGGACTCCCGTCTCCATGTCAGACGTTTCTTCACACTCCGTTCGCGTACTGGACTCCCGTCTCCGTGTCAGACGTTTCTTCACACTCCGTTCGCGTACTGGACTCCCGTCCCCGTGTCAGACGTTTCTTCAAACTCCGTTCACGTACTGGACTCCCGTCCCCGTGTCAGACGTTTCTTCACACTCCGTTCGCGTACTGGACTCCCGTCCCCGTGTCAGACGTTTCTTCACACTCCGTTCACGTACTGGACTCCCGTCTCCGTGTCAGACGTTTCTTCACACTCCGTTCACGTACTGGACTCCCGTCTCCGTGTCAGACGTTTCTTCAAACTCCGTTCGCGTACTGGACTCCCGTCTCCGTGTCAGACGTTTCTTCACACTCCGTTTCCGTACTGGACTCCCGTCCCCGTGTCAGACGTTTCTTCACACTCCGTTCCCGTACTGGACTCCCGTCCCCGTGTCAGACGTTTCTTCACACTCCGTACTGGACTCCCGTCCCCGTGTCAGACGTTTCTTCACACTCCGTACTGGACTCCCGTCCCCGTGTCAGACGTTTCTTCACACTCCGTACTGGACTCCCGTCCCCGTGTCAGACGTTTCTTCACACTCCGTTCCATATTGCGGATTTGGCCGCGTTGGTCTTAACAGCAGTTAACAAGTATCGTCCATTGAGTCTTTTTCACTGCTTGTATGACTGATGCAAACAAATAAAAAAAATATGCAGACAGCGTTGCAAAAGCCCATTTTAAGGGTGATCGGCGAACCTTTTCTGGTCCTCTTTTGTTCGTTCATTTTCTTCTCTTTTTTTATCCATCCATCCACCCATCATGCAGCCACCCGTCCCTCCTCCCTCCCTCCCCTTCACCCAGCACCCAGTTGGTTTGTGTCATTTCGTGCATGAGCAGTCTAGGTACTTTGCCTGGTTAGTCCGTACACGTGCAGGTAATTGATTGAAGTCGGCCAGACACTGACTGTTCAGTACAACTGCCGAACTCTCACAGTCAGTCAGGACAAGCCAATAGTTTGAGATGAGAGAGAGAGAGAGAGAGAGAGAGAGAGAGAGAGAGAGAGAGAGAGAGAGAGAGAGAGAGAGAGAGAGAGAGAGAGAGAGAGAGAGAGAGAGAGAGAGAGAGAGAGAGAGAGAGAGAGAGAGAGAGAGAGAGAGAGAAGACAGAGCGACTTTGTAGACATTTTTCTATTATGCTCAAATCTCGGGTTTTCCCCCCGTTTGCAAAAACAATAATTATGTTTGTCTACTGACGTCTGTTGAGAGGCCAATCTGCTTTTGAATGTTTTTGTTCGTATAGGTGTGACTATATTTACGGTGACTGCAAAAGTGTTTCTAGGCACAAAGATAGGTCATTTATGGAAGGTGTTGACTGGATTTCATTTCCAAAACCTTCTAAAGAGTTGGACAAGTGCCGAAGACGGGAAAATCTCTGCGGGAGACCGACAGACAGATTCAACACAGAGAAAGTGACGAAACAGAGACACCTTGCTCGAAGCACTTCCTCGGAGAAAAAGGCCCAACATATCAATACCCTGTACCAGCCGTTGCATCTCGGACGGAAATTTAAAAAAAAATCTGAAGAAAATATCGCGAAAAGCCCAACTGAAACGAAGTGAAAGGCTGAGGAACGCCATGGTGTAGTGAAAACTGAAGACGATCAGAAGTCATTTTTGGAGCCCCCCTTGTCAGTACACCCAGCCGTTGAACAAACACAGACAGGTGGGTGATTTCTCTTTTTTCTTTCTATTACTAAACATAAATTCACTTTTAGGGAGGTGATCAGTGAATGTAAATAAAGCAACGTTTACTCCAGAAAAGCTGACAATCACAATTTAGTATCAATCCTGCAGTGCAGATTAGTTACACATGCATAATGTATTACTAGTACAATATTCATCATTTTATCTTGGTAGTGTGGTAACTCCTTTGTCTACATTATTGTAACAACACCGACATGATTGTCATGTGTCTGTGTATTTAATCATCTTTTTATAGAGAATGTGTGTGTGTACACTTCCATGCCTTGCGTGCCTACGTTAGCAAAGAATGGTAACGCTCGGTGATATTGATGTGTGTGTGTGTGTGCGTGTTTGTATGCTTATAACTCTTTACTTTTTATTACAGATATTGACCATATGCAGACAATATGAAACCAGGCATGCCAAAAGCACAAACTTTGGCTGGTGAGTAAACGTACTGAGCATGCACTCAGACATATCATGCAAGCAACTACACATGTCTGATGGGTCACAAGTTTGACCAGTCACAAGAGAGCATCTAGCAGTGTATGAAGGAAAGAAATGTACAGACCAGCTATTTGCATGCCAGATCTGTGCATGTTGTAATTAGATAGGTAAGTGCTGTTACCATTATAAAATATCTTGCTGACAGGTGTAGTTCTGTCATACAACACTGAGCGTATTAGTTGAATATAATTTGTATACAGGCATCCTATTTATTTACAGAGAGGAAAACATGCGGCCACAAAAGGAACACCCAAACTGCTGAGATACGCCCTTTTGAAGGAGCCTACATATTTTAAGCCAGAAATAAAGATAGTAGAAACACAGACTTCCCTTTCCATGACAGGTACTGTGATTTCAGCCAAAATTATCAGTCTTATAAGACTATCTTGTACCATTATTATCAGTCTTATAAGACTATCTTGTACCATTATTATTCATAAACTACTATGTTGACTTTGATTCAAGATGTATGACATCACAATTTGAACAAGGGTAAAATGAACTGTACATGAATTATTCTTTTCAGGCGTGCACTTGATATATATATATATATATATATATATATATATATATATATATAATATATATATATATATATATATATATATATATATATATAATTTTTCATTAAATTCTGAGAATGCTCTTGCTACGCTAATGCCATGGAATTCCAGGCTGGTAAGCTTGCATTGTGTCATCAGGACATCAGCTGCCCTTTTTGTGACTGCATCGCCTACTAGTTCTAGAAAGGAGAGGGTTAGTGGGAGAGAAGGAATGACAGACCTATCATTTTAAGCCTTCCACTGAACACCTACTACATAAAGTAGTAGGGACTACCCCCAGGCGCCCCGCAACCCGCTGGAGAATATCCAGTCCTCCCCCCGAGAGGGGAGGCTAGTGCATGAATATTCCCAAACAGATCTTGGACCTGCTGGATAGATTTAAGTTTTTGCCGCCTACAACATAAAGTTTTAGGGATGCATTGCACGCTGTACTAGCGGTGTTACCAGTCAAATTCTGGAGGCAGCTTCTCGTACATGCGTTATGTTTGCAATTTCAGGTTACGCCGTATGCCTACCTAAAGAGCCCCCCCCCCCCACCCCCACCACCACCACCTTTGGGGCGAAACTGGTTGTATATATATATATATATATATATATATATATATATATATATATATATATATATATATATATATATATATATATATATATATATATCTGCACAGTTTTAAACTTTAGTTAATAAATATGTATTCAGGTCTCACAAAAGGAGCTGTGTTCTGTGAGTTGACCGATGTCGAGCTAGCTGGTGACATGAATACCCTGAAGAGGACACTGTTCATTGCAGATATCTCGGACAGCCATCACCAGAACGAGACGGATAGCTGCTGTTCGTATCTATGTTGAGCGTGCTATAGGGCGGCTAAAATTATTTCGCCTGGTTGGAGAAACTGCCTGCTCAACTGAATCCATTACTGAATGAATGTGTCCATGTAGCGGCAGCTTTGTGCAACTTGGACAAACCTTTGTGCAAGTGATGTTACAGAATCTGCTGCTGGTGACTTCTAGCTGTCAGTGTCACAGGACCCATGCATGCTTTGCGTTTTGTTTTTTTACTTACATTTGCTGGTCCAAGCAAAACAAGAAACACTGTGGGTGAAGACTGTTCTCAAATTGTACATTTCTAATGGTTAGGCATCATTGTTTGGGCCAGATTAAACGCCATGTCGGATGGAGAGGCTGCAGTCTTTTTCAGTTTTGTAAGCCACATACCATTAACAAATTTAAAATGTAATGGTATTCTGTTTCAGTCACACGATTTTCGGAGCACACAGTACAGTGCAACTTTATCCATTTGTTTCCATGTACTCCACTTTGTTGTAGTTGTTTGTACAGCACTCCCAACTTGGGGTGTAACTGAGCTTGTATGAGCAATAATACACATTTGAAGATGTCTTCCTTACTTGTTTAATGAGAGGATGAGTGCCCTCTCCAGCCAGACGTGACTTTACTCAATTGCACTTTTCCGTCACACACAAAAAAAGACATGGGTTATATAAGAGACCTGATCCATTGTTATTAGGAATGGAAATGATTGTCTTATTCTATACCTGCGTATTTCTCTGTGGGCTGGCGATTGGGTGCCTGATAGGCGGGGGCAGGGGATCTAACTGTTGTCTGTCCAGCGCTGTGATTCCCCTTGGTTTGAGTACTGACAATTCTGCCAGCGCTAGCCTCACCTATCTGGTTTGTGAGTATCATGTATAACTCGAGGCAAAATTTGTATCGTTACATTGTTGTGTAATGTTCTGTGCATCTACTGTGGGAAATCAGGGTATTTACCCGACCACATATAGTAGCGCACCTTCATGTTTGTGTATGTATGTTTCTCCTGCCTACTTCCTAAGTTCCGGAGAAAGACATGGGTTATATAAGAGACCTGATCCATTCTTATTAGGAATGGAAATGATTGTCTTATTCTATACCTGCGTATTTCTCTGTGGGCTGGCGATTGGGTGCCTGATAGGCGGGGGCAGGGGATCTAACTGTTGTCTGTCCAGCGCTGTGATTCCCCTTGGTTTGAGTACTGACAATTCTGCCAGCGCTAGCCTCACCTATCTGGTTTGTGAGTATCATGTATAACTCGAGGCAAAATTTGTATCGTTACATTGTTGTGTAATGTTCTGTGCATCTACTGTGGGAAATCAGGGTATTTACCCGACCACATATAGTAGCGCACCTTCATGTTTGTGTATGTATGTTTCTCCTGCCTACTTCCTAAGTTCCGGAGAAAGACATGGGTTATATAAGAAACCTGATCCATTCTTATTAGGAATGGAAATGATTGTCTTATTCTATACCTGCGTATTTCTCTGTGGGCTGGCGATTGGGTGCCTTATAGGCGGGGGCAGGGGATCTAACTGTTGTCTGTCCAGCGCTGTGATTCCCCTTGGTTTGAGTACTGACAATTCTGCCAGCGCTAGCCTCACCTATCTGGTTTGTGAGTATCATGTATAACTCGAGGCAAAATTTGTATCGTTACATTGTTGTGTAATGTTCTGTGCATCTACTGTGGGAAATCAGGGTATTTACCCGACCACATATAGTAGCGCACCTTCGTGTTTGTGTATGTATGTTTCTCCTGCCTACTTCCTAAGTTCCGGAGAAAGACATGGGTTATATAAGAGACCTGATCCATTCTTATTAGGAATGGAAATGATTGTCTTATTCTATACCTGCGTATTTCTCTGTGGGCTGGCGATTGGGTGCCTGATAGGCGGGGGCAGGGGATCTAACTGTTGTCTGTCCAGCGCTGTGATTCCCCTTGGTTTGAGTACTGAGGATGAGTATGTTTCAGACTCCTTACTGTTTACTGTGTAAGGATAATAAAAGGTTTATTTCCTAATGTCTCTGCGAAGTCAAAAACTTGGCAAATAAACATGTTAATATCTTTACAAAACAAACATGGTGTAAGGATTTTTGTTATTTACATTTATTTCAACAATACCTAAAACCTTGGAACGTATGGTGCCAGAAGTTCTGCATGATTGATATAATTATAGTTGCAGACAATTGTTAGTGAATTTGTATATGTTCATGGTATAGTTTGTATGCATATCAGTCATGTGTGAGAGAGAGCGAAGTGTATTTGTGTAATAATACTCAACTGCAAACAAACTGAAAAATGTTGCAAACACTTAAATACAAATTACCTTTATTTCTGAAGTCGGGCTCGATCACACTGACAAAGTGTTAAATTAAACTAAAGTCTGAGCATAGATGGTATACATGAAAGCATAAGTCCGTTACTTTAAATAGCAACACGTGCAGCGTAAGCAGTAACATGTAACTTTAGCGGAATCGTAATGTTCACTTAGAACAGGACATACTGCCTGCATACCAACACACCATAAGACTAACATTTCTTTATATAATGTATTTCTGCATATCTGGCTCTGAAATTCTATTGTTGCTAGTCTACCCGTGTGCTCTCAACACCCTGTATCAAAACACACTTGGAAGCTCATTACGTAACAACTTTTGCCAAAGGTTTTGATACTTACAGTAATAGACTATGATGAAAGTCAAGTGACCTATTTAACTCATTACAGCAGGAGGATGACATTTTTTTCATATATCCTTTCAGGTGTATGTCACAGTTTTGGAGACGGACTGATCATGCTAATTCAATGCAGGTGTTGAAATAGCTTGGCATCAGCAGATGCAAAGCTACTCCGACACCACACTAGAACCATCATGGTTGATTCATATCCTGCCATAACAAGTGAGGGCTTCACTGGTTCAACCATGATAGTTCATGGATGCTGTTGGAATAGTTTTTATGTGCTAAGGTATGCTGACATCACCCTTGAACTATCCTAGTCTATCCGCATCCTATCATAGCAATTCAAGGCTTCATGGGTTAACCCAAGGATCAACCATGATAGTTCAAGAACGCTATTGGAATATCATGGCACATATAGGTGCCAAGCTATTCTGACACTGTGCTATAATGACACCACTCTTGAACTAAAATGGTTGACCCATCTTCTAATCTAATATGTAGCCTTCATAGGACCATAAGCAAATTAAAAAATAGCAACTCCAAGATGAAATGAGTTAAGCCCTTACTGCTGACCAGTGCACATCGTAGTGACAAGTAAACCTGTTGCAATTTGTATAAAAAAATTATACATCCCAAAAACAAGTATAGTTTCTAATATCATTAAGCTTATTTGATAGCAGCAGAATGATACTGCAGGTATACATTGCTACAGGTCACTTCAAAATGCACTGGCTGGCACTGCAGGTGTAGATAAGTAGAACTCCAGTTCACAGGTCTTGTTAGGTGTCTGGAACTGTGTCAAATAGGTAACTGCTGACTGCTATGAAGACGTGAAAAACTGGACAGCAAACAAGCTTAAACTGAACGACGACAAAACGGAAGCCATGCTGGTAAGCACTCGCCAGAAACTTTCCCAGCTCCCTCCCTCTCTCCACCTTCAACTCGATAGCACCTCCATCTCACTCTCTGACTCGGCCAAAAACCTTGGCGTTATCCTTGATTCCTCTCTTACCATGACCAGCTTCGTCTCCGCCACTGCGCAGGCATGCTACTTCCACCTCCGCCGCATCAGTCAGATCAGAAAATACCTCACCACCGAAACTGCCACCAAACTTGCTGTCTCTCTCATCCTATCTCGCATCGACTACTGCAACTCTCCTTTCCGCCCTCCCTCACTCCACCAATTTCACTCTCCAGCGCGTCCAGAACAATGCTGCCCGCCTCGTCCTCAGAAAGAAAAAATCCGACCACATCACACCCCTGCTCAAACTCCTTCACTGGCTGCCCATCCCCCAACGCATCCAATACAAGATTCTGTCTCTCTGCTACAAATCCCTGAACAACTGCGCTCCTGACTATCTCTCCAACTTACTTCACCCCTACACTCCTTCCCGCTCCCTCTGCTCCGCCTCCGACCCTCTCCGTCTCCACATCCGCCGCACCAAACTCAGCACTTTCGGCCCCCGCTCCTTCTCAGTTTATGGTCCATCCACCTGGAACACTCTCCCGCTCTCTCTCCGTCAGAAAGACTCTCTCTCCTCCTTTCAGTCCGCCCTCAAAACTCACCTCTTTCAACAGTTCTAGCACTATATCACCACACTCCCCACCCCAAGCTGACTGTCGTAATGTATTTCACTATTTGTGGTACGTGAGTCGTTGTCTAAAGCGTGCGCATGCGTGCGCGAGTTGTGAGTGCGCGCTTAGAGTTATAATTATTATAAGATAAGCGCATTATAAATACCGTAATTATTATTGTTATTATTGTTATTTATTGTAACTGCACAGACTTTGCAAGGTGGTCTCGTTTTACAAATTAGTGCAGACCCTTAGCTCGCATCTATCACCATTGTGAAATATGATGAGGCACATCATCTGCATCTATTCAGCACTGCGCTTGATCCACTCCAGCCCATCAGTATCATACAGTAGACGAGGAACAACTTGATGCTTGTAAAAGTCTGAAGCAAGACGGACTGCCCCTCTGGCAAATGAATCATTGTTCAGCACTGAAACAACATGAATACCCGGCATCGTATAAATGACTAAGTCACAGACATCCAACTTGTACACGAAGAGCTGGCATTGTATCTGAAAGTAATACTTGGACTGCTCACTCAATGTCCTCTCTTCGATGACCAGTGTCATGTGTTTTTTCTTCTCCACTGTTCGGTAGAGTGTCCTTGCCTTGCGCTCTTTCTTCAGTCCCCAAGACACAGCAGCAGTCTCTAACTGCTCACCTGAAGAGTCACCTATGATGTGATTCACCAACTTGGAGCAGTCCGTGCCAGGTTTTGATGAAACCGTCTTCTGTCTTCTGCACA
>BTPG01000004.1:36576581-36583169 GCA_036245525.1 Semisulcospira habei
TTGAACAGGCTGGCATCGAGACGGTACCTGATGTACACTGCGTCGTCATCGTCGAGGTCCACTGTGGCCTGCTTCAACATCATGCTGAAGAAGATGGTGAAGAGGGTCGGTGCCAGCACGCAGCCTTCCTTCGCGCCGTTGCGAATGGGGAATGGTTCTGAGAGGTCACTGTTTAGTCTGACCTGGCCTTGCTGGTCCTCGTGGAACTGGACGATCATGTTAAGTACTCAAACCAAGGGGAATCACAGCGCTGGACAGACATCAGTTAGATTCCCTGCCCCCGCCTATCAGGCACCCAATCGCCAGCCCACAGAGAAATACGCAGGTATAGAATAAGATCATGTTAAGGAACTTTGGGGGACAGCCTAGTCGCTCCAGGATCTGCCACATACCTTGCCTGCTCACAGTGTCAAACGCTTTTGTTAGGTCGACAAACGTTACGTACAGCCCTTTGTTCTGCTCGCGGCACTTCTCCTGAAGCTGTCTCAGCACAAAGACCATGTCGATGGTACTCCTGTTGGCTCTGAAGCCACACTGGCCCTCTGGGAGGTGGTCTTCAGCGATGGCAGGTACCAGCCGATTCAGGAGCAACCTTGCGAGAATTTTCCCGGCAATGGACAGCAGGGTAATTCCACGATAATTAGAGCCGGCAGACTTCTCTCCTTTGTTCTTGTACAGGGTGATGATGACTGCATCACGGAGATCTTTTGGTAGTGTTCCTTTTTCCCAGCAGCAGAGAAAGAGGTCGTGGAGCTTGTTGTGCAGTGCTGGGCCTCCATGTTTCCAGATCTCTGGCGGGATTCCGTCAATGCCTGCTGCTTTGCCACTCTTAAGCTGGTGGATGGCTGTGAGGGTCTCTTCGGCGGTGGGCGGTTCGTCCAATTCAACTTTTAGTGGAAGTTGTGGGATTTGGAGGATGACTGTTTCTTGAACAGAGCGCTCAGCGCCGAAGAGGTCCTGAAAGTATTCCGACCAGCGGTTCAAGATGGAGGTATTATCTGTGAAGAGCGCCTGTCCCTCAGCGCTTCGCAGGGGACTTTGTACCAGGTGCCTAGGGCCATACACTGCTTTCAGTGCTTCGTAGAATCCCCTGTAGTCACCGTTGTCAGCGCAGAGCTGGGTCCTCTGTGCGAGTCTGGACCACCACTCGTTCTGGAGCTCTCTAAGCTTGAGCTGGAGACTGCTGCAGATGAGGCGGAAGGCAGACTTCTTCACAGGGCAGGAGGGCTGGGCTAGGTGGGCCTGGTGGGCGGCTCTTTTTTTTTTGCTAGAAGTTCCTGGATCTCTACGTCGTTTTTGTCAAACCAGTCTTTGTTCCTCTTTCTAGCAAAGCCCAAGACTTCAACAGAAGATTTTACAATAGCAGTTTTCAGTTGTTCCCAGAGTGTTTCAGGGGAGGAGACTGCTGGATCAACTGCGTCTTTGAGCATGCGCTGTAAATCGGCCTGAAGGGCAGCTTTGTTGTCGTCACGCTGAAGGCTGGCAACATCAAGTTTTTTCTTGGGGGGGGGGGGGGGCCTTTCTTGGGTTTAGCTTGAGGCGGAGCCTGAGATTGCAGCAAACAAGGCGGTGGTCAGTGTGGCACTCTGCGCTGGGCATCACTCTGGTGAGGAGGACATCACTTTGGTCCCTCTGACGCACTAGGACATAGTCGATAAGGTGCCAGTGCTTGGAGCGAGGATGCATCCAGGTGGTCTTTCGACTGTCCTTTTGCTGGAAAGTAGTGTTGGTGATAACAAAGACAATGAGGCTGAACGCAACCAGGGAAGAACCAGTCTTGCTTGCTGGCACCCCGTTGGAGGAGGTGGAGTCCTTCACCTATCTCGGGAGCATCATAGACAAAAAAGGCGGCACTGATGCAGATGTCAGAGCACGAATCGGTAAAGCCAGAGCAGCCTTTCTCCAGTTGAAAAAAGTGTGGAGTTCCAGAGAGCTGTCACAACACACCAAAGTCCGGATTTTCAACTCCAATGTAAAAGCAGTTCTCCTATATGGAGCAGAGACATGGAGATTGACAAAAACCACAGTCAACAGAGTACAGACCTTCATGAACAGTTGCCTTAGAAGAATTTTGAAAATCCACTGGCCAGAGAAGATCAGCAACGTCAGACTCTGGGAGAGAACAGAGCAGATAACAGCAGAGAATGAAATTGGGCGAAGAAGATGGGGATGGATCGGTCACAGTCTGAGAAAGCCAGCTTCCAGTATCACTAGGCAGGCATTGTCATGGAACCCCCAGGGAAAGAGGAAAAGAGGTAGGCCGAGAAACTCCTGGCGTCGAGACCTCCAAGCAGACATCAAGAGACTGGGAACCACCTGGAGTAGAATCGAAGGAGAAGCACAGGACAGGAGTTGCTGGAGGTCTCTCGTCGACGGCCTATACCCGGGTAGGGGTGACAGGCGTAAGTAAGTAAGTAAGTGTTGGTGATGACAAGTTGCTGCTCTGCGCAGAGCTCCAACAGTAGGCGACCATTGTCATTGCAGTTCCCAACGCCATGCTTGCCGAGGACTCCTTTCCATGCTTCAGAGTCTTGGCCCACTCTGGCGTTGAAGTCGCCAAGGATGATGTCTTTGTTGTGTGCAAGGGTGCTCTGCAGGAGGCTGCGCAGGTCAGAGTAGAACTTGTCTTTTTCTGCAGGCTCTGCCAGGAGGGTTGGGGAGTACACACTGAGAAGGGTGACGTATTGCTGGTTTCTCAGTGGGAGGCGCATGGACATGATGCGGTCGGAGTGACCCGTTGGTAGGTTTTCCAACTTAGTCGCAATGTGGGTCTTCACCATGAAGCCCACGCCTGAGAGCCGTCTTTCTGATGCAGGCCTGCCTGACCAGTAGAGGGTGTAGCCAGCGCCAAGTTCTTGGAGGCTGCCTTCCTCCGGGAGGCGTACTTCGCTGAGCGCGGCGATGTCGATGTTTAACCTCCGCAATTCATGGGCAATGAGGGCGGAGCGACGTTCAGGGCGTCCGCTGTTTGCTGTGTCGAGCATGGTTCGGATGTTCCAGCATGCTACGTTGAGTCCGGTCGTGGTCGTCATGAGAGTGGATCCATTGTTTTTTCTTGATTTCTGACCGCATGAGAAGATGCCCGTTGACCGCGGCTAGCCAACTGGGTTACGAGGGAATGAGCTTTGGTTAGGCCACCTTTTCTAGGCCCCTCTCCGTGTGGAGCAAGCAGTGCTGTCCCTAGAGAAGGCTGCTTGGTCGTTCAGGGTGTGCCGAGTGACGTTGTCATCCCCAGGTCAACATCAGGCGACCAATATCCTGAACCGCCTGCATGCAGGTTTGAGACTGCGGCTTCCAGTGACATCTTTCACCTGCCGTTTTGCCCCTTGCCCATCGATACAGGACTTGGAAAGTTCAGTGTCATAGTCCGTGGGCGTTTCCTAAAGCCTGCGCGGTGGAGCTTTTTGGTGGAGTGCAGTGTGCGCAGTACTGGCCCCACCCTTTAAACCCTTGGTTCGTTTGCCATGGCCTAGCAAGCTGGGACGGTGGCATCGAGGTCCTCGGGTCGTAGGTTTTATATCAGACTGTCCTTGTCTTAGTCTCTGGCTCAAAAGCCTTCCCCGGAGACACGGGGGCTTTGATGTCAGGGGTTTCCTCCCTTAGCCTTTCCGCAGCCAAGGGGTCAAGCCTGCAAGGCAGCAGGGGACTCGTGGGGGCTGGGGTCGTCTATGTCCCGTGCAGATGTGAACATCTGCCCACTGTCCAGACGGTGACACCAGAGGAGAAAAATCCAACGCCGGAACCCGGTATTGAACCTCGCACCTTTGGCATTGGAGGCAGACGCCTTAACCACTGCGCCACTTCAGTCAGTCTCTGATTGGTTATAATTATGCAGTTGACCTAAGGTCGTACAGAATAGTTATGCCCCGGCGTCAGCTACCATCAACAGCAATTTTGTTACATAAAGTCTCGTCAGAAAATTCCGGTGGGCCTCTTTTCGCTTTGAACGGACGAAAGAAAGCATTTGGTGGGACAATAGGGTGGTCACTGTCTAAGTGGGTATCAGTGTATACTGAAGCCCAGTAAAAGTTTTTTTTTGCGAAATGAAGCCTTAAAAAAAGGGTCGGGCGTGCCCTTTTAACCTTTTGGGTGTCGGGCAGCGATTCTGGTCGGGGTGGGTGATTCCTGCGGGACCGAAATCGCTAGCGACACTGACCCAAGTGGTAAGCGGCAACGTATGATGAGGTCGAGTTCGATGGTTTCACTTGCAATGGCACTGAGTGCGTTCAGTTTGTACCCGGGGAGCCAGTCCTGGCCGGTAATTTTTGCACCCACTCATTCTCTTTGTGACGCTGTACATGACGGGTAATGGACTTTGCGCCTATCCGCCTGGACAAATAATCAATGATGAGTTTTATTTCAACATTCACGTGTGCTTTAAGAGACGTGTCTTCCTCTCTGTAGGCAAGTTCCAAACATTTTCTGGCATCTTTCCTGTTAGTAAAACAACTGTCTGTTTACTCAGGTATGTTGAAATTGCCAGAAAATGATTATCGTGACTTTCTGGCAGTAGAACCTGGTGCGATATTTAGTGATTTCGTGTTCAGCGGGCACAATGGGAATATATGGGAAAATTAGCGATCCGCCGCACCGCACCGTTACTGTACGTCAGAGCACCGTTTTCCGTGGGGGTAGTGTAATAAACGTGTAACTGATGACACAATGGCGATCGGTACGGACAAAATAGTTTGTACTGATTGATTTTAGAATGATTGGCGCTTCTATCCACGTGTATGGTTATAAAAACACGAGTAGGCGTTATGTAGAGTGGCGTTAAAAGTGGCCATGTTTATGGAACTATCCACGTATTTGGTCACGCCTCTTTTCCGAGACAAATGCAGAACTCTATGGACACCATAAAGCATAATTAGTCAGAAACGATTATATGGGGTTATTTGAAAGTACTGGTGATAGTTATAGTGATGACACGGACTTGTCATGAAACGGACGGTGTGATAATTATATGCTCAGTTCGCCGACTAACGGCTCTGCATGGTAAATGTGACTCGGCTTGCTGTTACAAACTTGTGATTGATGACACTTTAGTGATAGATTTGGACACACTGCCTTTAGTCCATAAGCTAGCAAGGTCTACCGTCAAACCCCCCCCCCCCCCACCCCCCCAAGTACTTAATAAGATGGGTTTCAACGTGTTCCTTAGTATGTCATGAGATGTTTAAGCCATGTTCCCCAAAAATCCTTAGGAACACACCAGAGATATAGCTGATGGCGCAAGGGTACCCCCATTCACGCTCTTCGCAGGTGCTAAAATGAGGTTGAGAAACAGTTTCCTCTAAATAAATCATAATTCATTCCAGAAACCCGAATCAGGCAATATTATGTCAAGGCACACCTTCTGCATCCTCTGCAAAAAAACAGAATGAAAAAATATTGAATCTCTGGCTCACAATGAAGGTATTTGTGCACCCAGTAAACGACCATTTCCGCGAAATCGCAAAAAAAAGACAAAAATAGTGTGTCAGATGCCTTCAGACATTTTCTATAGCACTGACAGTCCATTTACAGGTTTACATCCGAGTCATTAAAACGGGATGTTAAAATTATTATAAACTTGACTAGGTGATGCTGTGATCACTGTGAGTGCCACAGTGGTTGATTTTGTATACCTACCCTCAAGTTGTATAAATACACAAAATTAATTAGAAAAAAATGCTTAAGTTATTCCATTTTATTTTGACCTCTCTTTACCTATTAAGTTTCAATAATGTGAGCATAAAGTGCAAGAAAATAAGGAAAGTCGGCATCCTTTACGGTATGTTTGTGGTGAATGATAGCTTTTTACCATTTAAAATTGCTGAGTTGGGAAACGTACATTGTTTCTGATGCCCTCAGAAATTTTGTATACAACTTATAGATCTTTTTTAGGTTTTAATGTTTAGGATAGAGTACCACAGATACTCCCAACCTGATTTTATGATGCTGTGATGCATTTAGGGGCCACAGTGGCTGAATCTGCTGCCCTACCCCCATTTTACCTGTACGCAAAGGAACGAAAAATGATCATAACAATTGCTCCTCTGATTAAATATTTTTGTTGCCAGTTTTCTTAACAAAATATACATATTGAGCATAAACATTTGTGATCATTTCATTAATTTCAATGTGATCATCAATTTAATTGTAATTCTTTTTATTTAAGGCATGCTTAACAAGGGCTGCCGCTGAAGCTTCTACCGTCTGCACATTCAGCACTCTTGTCAAACTCGGGGAAGGTGTACCTCAGGGAGATGTTGTGTCTGATGCTGTTTTTGGTCTACATTAATGACATCAGTACAACATTACCAATGTTCATCTTGAACATCTTCAATGCGGATGACTTTGCAGTGTGGAGCGCAGCAGAACATAAAGAAATAGCATCCTCCAGAATCCAGGATGCTGCCAATAGAGCCAGCAGCTGGACTGAAAGAGGCCACTCAGACTGAGCTAGACCATCTCTTTCAATCCGACGGAAGAGGTCACCTCAAAACTGGAGACCTTCCAGTACCAAAGACACACAGGCCAACTTTACTGGCAACAAATAAATTACTGGATTTACGTGGAGGCCTCACATTGAAGCCATGGAAGCTA
>BTPG01000004.1:36583669-36829431 GCA_036245525.1 Semisulcospira habei
AGCTGTGATACCACACAAGAGTGGCCATAAACACTAATATATGTATATTATACGACGGGCGTTCCACTATGTTGTCGAGCTCAACGGCAGTGCTTGAATAGCTTAGGGCCTGGCGAGGCGCGAGACATCAAGCTAATCCTACACTACCGATGAGATATCTTGTTCCATCCATCGCCGACTACCGTGCCTTACTATGCGTCTGAAGTTGAGCAGAAGACACCAGAAGTGTCGTCTGCTAAATTTCAGACGTAAAAGATAATAACAATGGACCTCACCGGTGCGCCCATTTTCAGCCAATCAGAAAATAGAAAACAATTGCCGCAGCGCATTTCTGTTGCTGGGTGCCACAAGCCTTCCCGTAACTAAGCAAGGAAATGGCGAATCGCGATACTGTTTGTGCGTATACATTTCACTGAAATAGTCAGGTATTGCCATTGGGGTACCTGCACTCGGGACGAAAGCTATCCTGAAACCATCAAAGAAAACTCACAAACCAGATAGGTGAGGCTAGCGCTGGCAGAATTGTATAAACAAACCAAGGGGAAATTACTCAGCGCTGGACAGAACAGTTAGATCCCCTGCCCCCGCCTATCAGGCACCCATTCGCCAGCCCACAGAGAAATACGCAGGTATAGAACAAGACGATCATCTACATCCCTTAAAAAGGATGCATCAGGTCTCTTATATAACCCATGTCTTTCTCCGAAACTTAGGAAGTAGGCAGGAGAAACATACATACACAAACACGAAGGTGCATTACTATATGTGGTCGGGTAAATACCCTGAATTCCCACAGTAGATGCACAGAACATTACACAACAATGTAACGATACAAATTTGCCTCGAGTTATACTGAGATACTCACAAACCAGATAGGTGAGGCTAGCGCTGGCAGAATTGTATAACAAACCAAGGGGAATTACTCAGCGCTGGACAGAACAGTTAGATCCCCTGCCCCCGCCTATCAGGCACCCATAGTCGCCAGCCCACAGAGAAATACGCAGGTATAGAACAAGACGATCATCTACATCCCTAAAAAAGGATGCATCAGGTCTCTTATATAACCCATGTCTTTCTCCGGAACTTAGGAAGTAGGCAGGAGAAACATACATACACAAACACGAAGGTGCATTACTATATGTGGTCGGGTAAATACCCTGAATTCCCACAGTAGATGCACAGAACATTACACAACAATGTAACGATACAAATTTGCCTCGAGTTATACTGAGATACTCACAAACCAGATAGGCTAGCGCTGGCAGAATTGTATAACAAACCAAGGGGAATTACTCAGCGCTGGACAGAACAATTAGATCCCCTGCCCCCGCCTATCAGGCACCCATTCGCCAGCCCACAGAGAAATACGCAGGTATAGAACAAGACGATCATCTACATCCCCGGAACTTAGGAAGTAGGCAGGAGAAACATACATAGACAAACACGAAGGTGCATTACTATATGTGGTCGGGTAAATACCCTGAATTCCCACAGTAGATGCACAGAACATTACACAACAATGTAACGATACAAATTTGCCTCGAGTTATACTGAGATACTCACAAACCAGATAGGTGAAAGAAAAGAAAAGAAAAGCTTCTGGCTTCTGGCTTTTTCCCTCCCGAAACCAACGCAATGGGCTGAATAAAACTGAACTTACTGTAGACCGCACACTGATCATCTCAACTTGACATCGGGATACCTCCCCCCTAGAGGACAAGAGCAAACGCAGAGCTGTTTGTATGCGGTAAGTGTCATTTTTCTAGATTGTTCTGTCAATAGTGACAATTCACTTGCGGAAGTGGTACATAATTCACCGATCGAGTTATCACGGCCGGAGCGTACTGTTGGCCTACAATAATGTGCAAGCACTCGCTATCAGGCTGTACCGCTACACTGATCTGCACACCTGGGATGAATGTGTGTGTGTGTGTGTGTGTGTGTGTGTGTGTGTGTGCGTGTGTGTGTGTGTGTGTGTGTGTGTGTGTGTGTGTGTGTGTGTGTGTGTGTGTGTGTGTGTGATATTTTAAATATGGAATTAAATTTCCAGAAGCACCACTCATAACCAAAGGTTTATGCTCTTACGTTTCTTCAGTTTGCACTCTCTCACTCGCTGTAACAAATCACGACAAGCACAAATAGACACTGACATCACTTCTACAGTAACACATTTCATCAGATCTCTTTATGATGAGCATATATTCATGCAATGTTTTTCTTCTCAGCATTTGTGGGCTGGCGAACCCAGTGAGTTGCACCCCTACCCATTCCAGCAGAGTCACCTGCCTACACATCCAGACTGCTCACAAAAGGGGGCAAGTACAGATTCCGGCTGTAAAATCTTCGCAGGAAGATCAAGTCTTGCAACATGCACCGGACACAGTAGCTGGCAAGTGTGGGGCAGCGGAACAATGATGCAAGTATGTCTTTGTGTATATATGCTGACAATAACAGCAGAGGTGCATACCTAACATTTCGCTTACACTTTGTGATGACATTTCACTTTCCAAGTCAGACTTTCTTTGTTCTTTGTAGAACGCTGACAGTGTGAAACAGTGATGCCATAAATGGAATGTCTGGTGTGATTTGCGATACATTTAATAATACCATAATAATAGGCGCTTTTTCTCAATTTTGGGGAAATCGACTCAAAGCGCCGCGAACTGAAACCCAACACACACACTCACGTAACAGACACGGATTTACGCCATTTAAGACAAACACAGTACAAGACAGACGAAGGGCCAGTTCAGCTACTGAAGTTACAGAGATTTTTGATCGCTTGTATTTGAAATTTGTAATTTGGCCTGAAACCGGTACCAAAGTGTGGGGGGTGGAAGAACCGGAGTACCTGGAGAAAGAACCCCGACATCCCTTTGGGTAAAAACAATAACCTGTAATATTTAGCTGGCCTTGCACCTGCGTGTGGTTGGAATATGCGGATTTCTTCAGTCCCACGCTGGTGTTGTCAGCTGATTTCACACAAAATCCTGGTAACTGACATGCCTCGAGTATGGTGTAATTTCTGGATGCGGGTGGGCATTTGACTTTGATTATGCCTGTCTAGCCACTGTCGCACACTTTGTTGCTCCTAGAAATAGAAACTGTGGATTCGGTGTTCGAGGAGGAAGAAGAATAAACTGTGGATTAACCACAATGCTGCGCTTGTGCAGGTGTCTGTCAGGAAGTACTTCTAAATATTTACTCTTGGCAGTGTCCTCATGTCGTTTACATAAAATGTGGCTGCAGCTGAGAAAAAAGTTTGTGAAAAGATTCTGTCAAGACATTTGTCACAAACGTTTGCTTTTCTATTTACATCTATGTGGAAGTTTCATGTTGCTAGTTTCTTGGGGGGTTTGTTTGTTTCTTCCCTCTACCCAGTGATTAGAACTGGTCAGTTCTCTGTTCTTTCCTCACGTTTCTCAGGATTTGGACACTAACTGGTCAAGCAAAGGCGATCCAGTTCTTGTAGGAGATCAACTGGGGATCTCGTTGTGACACACATGTTAGCGACCTTGTTGATTCCCTGGCATTGGCTCTCTTTTCAGTCTCCTGGTCTATGGACAAATATTGAGTGCAGCTTTAGAAATACGTTTGACGTTTTAATTTAAACATATACATATACTGTTTATAATTTTTTTTATTTCTCTTTTAGGGATTTCACCATTAGACTACCTGGCCATCGCTGCAGAGTGTAAATTCTGAAATAGCAAGTTAGAAGATAAACATAGACCTGCTGGAGGAGGAGATCAGATCAAGAATTTAAAAATGTGAATGACCCCATCTCAAGGCTGCAAAGAAAGAAAGGTGTGCAGACGCAACCAGCAGAAGAAGAAGTAGTTGGAATGGATTTTGTGAGAAAAAAGGAGAGACAACTGAACAACCTGTTCCAGTTCTACACTGCATTAACATATGTTTTGGTTTTGGATTTTTTGTCATTTGTGTTGTCAAATGGTCAATCGTTTAAGCACAAGTATAGTGAAAAAGGGCAGACTTTCAGCACCTACACTAGTGAAAAAGGGCAGACTCTCAGCACCTACACTAGTGAAAAAGGGCAGACTTTCAGCACCTACACTAGTGAAAAAGGGCAGACTCGCAGCACCTACACTGTAAGTGCTGAAAGTCTGCCCTTTTTGACTATACTTGTGCTTAAAAGATTGACCATTTGGCAACACAAATGACGAAACAGCCAAAACCAAAACATATGTTAATGCAACTGTAGTAAAGCCACACGATAGACTGTTTCTCACTCTTTGTTGATTGAGAAATTTTGAAGACTTCATAATAAAATGAAAATGAGTTTTGAATCTAGTATTCCTATGCTATCAAATTGTACGTGTCACTGTGAATCAGCTATTTATGACCTGAACCATTATTTCTTTGTGTGTTGTGTTTTGGCATGTGAACCACTCATGTTCCAGAAGTAAAATATAATTTACCAGTTAATAATAGTTTTGATTTTAATTTAGGTAATGTTTACGTCTTGCTTGTGTTGGTGTGGCATGTTATGGGCCTTTTTGTCCGCTTCTCCGATGGCCTGGCTAGCACACCATGGTTTTATTATTGGGACAGATGCGATCTTGGTGCCTTTTGATATTGCTGCTCACTAGGCTTGTGGCATGCCCCTGCAGCTCAGTCGATTAGGCACATGGGTCAAACAGTTTAGCTGCCTTGAAATACTGAAGAGATTTCTGAAGCCCAATGCCATGAGAACAGTGACCATTTAACCTGAAATACAAATCATACATGCATGGTTATTTATTAATAAACTCTCTCTCCCCCTCTCTCCTTCACACACACACACACACACACACACACACAGACACGCACACACACACATACACACACACACACACAGTCACATGCTTTGACACAGCTGTCAAACACCCGTGACCCTTGACCTTTATGATATCATAGAGTTGACTGAACTAGTATAATATACATTATTACTTAGGAAGGTCTTATCATCAGCTACCTTTGTGCCAAATTTGATTGAAAATTTTGCAAAACTGTTGATGATACATGCAACTACAATTCTTTCCACAAGAAAGGCCAAGCCATTATGGCTCACGTGGACAACCGATATATACTTTTGTGTGACCTTTGTGACCATAAGTAAAGGACTGGCTTTCGCACCAGCAAAGTCTATGTTTTCTCAAAATGTAAGTTTTTTTCACACATAACATATGTACACCCCCACCCTTGACATTTGCAACATGAGTTAAGTAAATTAGTATGCACATGATGGTCTTACTCTTATCATCAGCAACCTTTGTGCCAAATTTAATTGAACATTTTTGTGAAAATGTTGATACCTACAATGTTATCAAAAATCGGCATTTTACACACATTTGCAAGCCTATGACCCTATCCGAAGGGTTATCCAATTCCAAATCAGTATGCATAGATAGATTTTACCATCAGGTATCTCTGTACTGTAGCAAGTTTGGGTTTGAAGACTTTGTGAGCAGTATTTGAGAAAAAAAAACCCTCCTCCTTTCCCAACCAGGCTTGGGACTGGCTATGGCGGAGTTGTATTCCTTTGCAGATATTATAATCCAAACGCACATAAGACTGAAATTTAACCCTTTCGCCGCCACAGGTGTTAAAATGTTGCATTTCCCAGTTCATTACTTCATTTAAAAAACAACATGGAGATGAGAAAACAAAATTTGTACACTGACACCTTTTTTTCTTCATATGACTCACTCAATCAAAGTTTTATATCTGGCCTGATGCAAGAAGAATAGACAAAATCTGTGTTCTCAACACACACAACAGACAGTTTACACACAAGGCAGTCACCAACACAGTAACAAACACATGATAACATGTCAAGAAATATATTAAGAAAATGTTCAACTCACAACTGAAGCATAGTCGGTTGTTCAGAGCTCTACAGATAATCCACTGCCGGGCGAACACACTAACTCACAAGCATAGTCGTCCATGAAGAATACACAACACTCTTCTACATGAAATCTGCTTGCGAGAGTGCTCGCACTAGGATCGTTATCAGAGCTATCTTGCAAATTTCCACACACAAAAAAACTCATGGTCAACTTTGGAGGCTCCTCGTTCGAATCAACATCAGTTTGTGATCGTAGGAGGTTCAAACGACGCAAAACTTCCTCCGTAGAATAGTCTCTTGTGCCGCTCACTTTGCCCTATCGAAGTTTCAGCCATCACGAAAAAGCACCGCTCCAAAAAAGTCAGAAAAACTCGCAATTTCTTCGCTCAAAAGCACTCAAAGTTGGCGCTGGAATCTATGTAAGAGGGGATTTCCCTGTCCCATGATGCACTCTTATTGACCAAACCTACCTCATACATTAGAGTCACGATCAAGTGCAGGCCACGGAACACAGTGCCGTTTTTGTACTGCCCAGTCTCTTAGCCATAGTCAGTCCCAGGCATCCCCTAATATTTCAAACCCCTAAAGAGCAGCGCCCACCAGCTGCACATTTGCCATGCACAAAATAACCAAAAGAACAGCACATTGACAGTCTCATTTCTTGGCTCTGAACCTGATTCCTTACCAACCCCACACCCAATCACCGCTGAAATCAGCGTGCCCCTCAAATCATTACGTCAACGGCAACTCAACATAGGCCCACAATTGTCCACTGTATAAGCTCAGGATGGTATGAATCAAAGCACCGAACATGTCTCCTCTCAGCTAACCAGAAATTTCCAGCAAATTCCAACATTCAGCCCTACTACAAATTTTCAAACAAGACAAAAATTATTTTTAAAAACACCGGTCCTCTTACTGCCTGACCTGAAAGACAGACTCTCCCACCTGAACACCATTCAATCTGCCATCAGTGCAACCCTTAGACACTAGCTAAGTCAAACCCAAAGCGACACCATTGAATGTTGCTGCATCTTTATGTTATGGCCCATTATGTGAAGCGCGTTCTTGTGGCGTTCACAATGCTGTTGATGCCATGAAAAACAGACTATATATGGTCAGAATGCCTCCAAAATTGGCATGTACATCAAGTAATATATCTGATCTTTAGAAATGTTGGATTTGAGACACAGACACATGAAAGGTTTTTTTTTTTCCATATTTTTCCACTACCCCCCCCCCCCTACCCCCCTACTTTTTCTGTTTTTCCAAGTTTACACACACATGCAATAGAATCAAACTGACTTCTGGTGGGCTGGACAACTGAAAAAGGTTACCATGACACTGACATTGATGAAAAATGAGCTTTCAGACCCAAGGCCATTTCCTTGTGTATCTCAGGGCAGCCAAAAAGACAATGCTCAGGCATCCTCGTTGACCCTGTTGTCAACAAGCAGGAAGAGAGAGGCCTGTAACCAGCTACCATGCCCTATGCTGCTTGCAATCTTTTCCACAGTCAACAGGGGTCATGAAACAGCTGTGGCAATTTAAACATTAAGTCTACTGAACTAACCCACAGACAAAAGACTACACAAAACAGCCAAAACTATGCTACGCGGGACACACTGCATACCCAAACAAGTGTCTGGAGTGCTTATTTAGGATGGTAGCAGGGAAAAAATGGTTATGTACAGTTCATTTTTATATAAAACACACGTGTCAGAGTCTCAGAAGACCTCAACTCATGTTGCAAATGCAGCAGGCATGTGTGTGCCAAACCTGTCAACACTCCTGTAAAAGCCTGTACTGGTAGCCACGACTGCCGGTCCCATTACAATGCACTCAAATGAGCTTTACGCAGTGTAAAAGTGGTTGTGTTTGGCTCAGAATAGACACCAGAGACATCCTTAATGACAATTACAGCAGAATGCCACCTCAGATGCAGCCAGTGTAGCTGGATCATGCAAAATAACACTGAAGGCACCAAGCTAATCTGACAGTACCCTTGAATTATCATGGTCAGTCCATCTCCTGCTTCAGGGACCCGGGCGAAATGGGTTAAGACACAATCAGAAATACTGCCGAAATGTTCTAAGAACACATCACAGGGTCGGATCACACCTTACTCCAGGGGAGGGGGGGGGGGGGGGCAAACTTCTTGTTTGGGAACATGAATTGCTTCCAGGGTTTAGGAAAACGGGGGGTAGGCATCAGGCTCTTGCTTCCAGGGGCTGATAGATCAGACAACAGGGGGGTGGGTGGTACTAGTGGTCGTCAGACCTTGATTCCATTGGCCGCAAAATCAAATGGGGTGGGGTGGGGTGGGTGGGGGTGTTGTCAGACATTGTAATCAAACAATAATGTGGGGGGCGTCACACCTTGCTTCCAGGGGCAGAAGAATCAAACAAAGGGGAGGAGGGGGGGGGGGGGTTATTTGACCATCCTTGCTTCCAGGGACCGCAAAATTCAAACAACCCGATAAGGGGGGGGGGGGGGGGGGGGGGGCGGGGACAGACCTTACTTCCAGAGGCCAAATAATATAACAACGGAGAGGGGGGGGTGGGGGGGGGGGAGGGCAGACAGACCTTATTTCCAGAGGTCAAATAATATAACAACAGGGAGAGGGGGGGGGGGGGGGTAGTCGACAGACCTTGCTTCCAGGGGGCCGCAAAATTCAAATCTGGGGCAGGGGCTGGGGGGGGGGGGGGGAGGAAAGAGGGGGGGAGCGACAGACCTTGCTTTCTGGGGTTGAAAAATCAAACAGCGGGGAGTGCAGGGGTGAGGGGGGGGGGGGGAGGGGCAATGCGATAGACCTTGTTTCCAGGGGCCGAATGAAGAAAATAAATGTCAAAATATAGCTATTTTGGACCTATTTCCTGAGCCCCTGTGATCTTGACCTTTGTGAGAGGTCACTCAAATTGGTATATTTAGAAAGGCCTCGCCACAAGGTATCTTTGGGCCAAGTTTGAAGAATATGGCTTGAAAAGTCTCCGAGAAAATGCCAACGTTAAAGTTTACGACGGACGGACGGACGACCACTGGCCTAAAACATAGACTCACTTTTGCTTCACACGTGAGCCAAAAATGTACTTTTACATACGTACGTACCCACACACACACAAACACACCACACCACACCACACCACACCACACCACACCACACCACACAGACACGCACACACACATACATACACACACACAGACACGCACACACACACATACACACACACACACACAGTCACATGCTTTGACACAGCTGTCAAACACCCGTGACCCTTGACCTTTATGATATCATAGAGTTGACTGAACTAGTATAATATACATTATTACTTAGGAAGGTCTTATCATCAGCTACCTTTGTGCCAAATTTGATTGAAAATTTTGCAAAACTGTTGATGATACATGCAACTACAATTCTTTCCACAAGAAAGGCCAAGCCATTATGGCTCACGTGGACAACCGATATATACTTTTGTGTGACCTTTGTGACCATAAGTAAAGGACTGGCTTTCGCACCAGCAAAGTCTATGTTTTCTCAAAATGTAAGTTTTTTTCACACATAACATATGTACACCCCCACCCTTGACATTTGCAACATGAGTTAAGTAAATTAGTATGCACATGATGGTCTTACTCTTATCATCAGCAACCTTTGTGCCAAATTTAATTGAACATTTTTGTGAAAATGTTGATACCTACAATGTTATCAAAAATCGGCATTTTACACACATTTGCAAGCCTATGACCCTATCCGAAGGGTTATCCAATTCCAAATCAGTATGCATAGATAGATTTTACCATCAGGTATCTCTGTACTGTAGCAAGTTTGGGTTTGAAGACTTTGTGAGCAGTATTTGAGAAAAAAAAACCCTCCTCCTTTCCCAACCAGGCTTGGGACTGGCTATGGCGGAGTTGTATTCCTTTGCAGATATTATAATCCAAACGCACATAAGACTGAAATTTAACCCTTTCGCCGCCACAGGTGTTAAAATGTTGCATTTCCCAGTTCATTACTTCATTTAAAAAACAACATGGAGATGAGAAAACAAAATTTGTACACTGACACCTTTTTTTCTTCATATGACTCACTCAATCAAAGTTTTATATCTGGCCTGATGCAAGAAGAATAGACAAAATCTGTGTTCTCAACACACACAACAGACAGTTTACACACAAGGCAGTCACCAACACAGTAACAAACACATGATAACATGTCAAGAAATATATTAAGAAAATGTTCAACTCACAACTGAAGCATAGTCGGTTGTTCAGAGCTCTACAGATAATCCACTGCCGGGCGAACACACTAACTCACAAGCATAGTCGTCCATGAAGAATACACAACACTCTTCTACATGAAATCTGCTTGCGAGAGTGCTCGCACTAGGATCGTTATCAGAGCTATCTTGCAAATTTCCACACACAAAAAAACTCATGGTCAACTTTGGAGGCTCCTCGTTCGAATCAACATCAGTTTGTGATCGTAGGAGGTTCAAACGACGCAAAACTTCCTCCGTAGAATAGTCTCTTGTGCCGCTCACTTTGCCCTATCGAAGTTTCAGCCATCACGAAAAAGCACCGCTCCAAAAAAGTCAGAAAAACTCGCAATTTCTTCGCTCAAAAGCACTCAAAGTTGGCGCTGGAATCTATGTAAGAGGGGATTTCCCTGTCCCATGATGCACTCTTATTGACCAAACCTACCTCATACATTAGAGTCACGATCAAGTGCAGGCCACGGAACACAGTGCCGTTTTTGTACTGCCCAGTCTCTTAGCCATAGTCAGTCCCAGGCATCCCCTAATATTTCAAACCCCTAAAGAGCAGCGCCCACCAGCTGCACATTTGCCATGCACAAAATAACCAAAAGAACAGCACATTGACAGTCTCATTTCTTGGCTCTGAACCTGATTCCTTACCAACCCCACACCCAATCACCGCTGAAATCAGCGTGCCCCTCAAATCACTACGTCAACGGCAACTCAACATAGGCCCACAATTGTCCACTGTATAAGCTCAGGATGGTATGAATCAAAGCACCGAACATGTCTCCTCTCAGCTAACCAGAAATTTCCAGCAAATTCCAACATTCAGCCCTACTACAAATTTTCAAACAAGACAAAAATTATTTTTAAAAACACCGGTCCTCTTACTGCCTGACCTGAAAGACAGACTCTCCCACCTGAACACCATTCAATCTGCCATCAGTGCAACCCTTAGACACTAGCTAAGTCAAACCCAAAGCGACACCATTGAATGTTGCTGCATCTTTATGTTATGGCCCATTATGTGAAGCGCGTTCTTGTGGCGTTCACAATGCTGTTGATGCCATGAAAAACAGACTATATATGGTCAGAATGCCTCCAAAATTGGCATGTACATCAAGTAATATATCTGATCTTTAGAAATGTTGGATTTGAGACACAGACACATGAAAGGTTTTTTTTTTTCCATATTTTTCCACTACCCCCCCCCCCCCCTACCCCCCTACTTTTTCTGTTTTTCCAAGTTTACACACACATGCAATAGAATCAAACTGACTTCTGGTGGGCTGGACAACTGAAAAAGGTTACCATGACACTGACATTGATGAAAAATGAGCTTTCAGACCCAAGGCCATTTCCTTGTGTATCTCAGGGCAGCCAAAAAGACAATGCTCAGGCATCCTCGTTGACCCTGTTGTCAACAAGCAGGAAGAGAGAGGCCTGTAACCAGCTGCCATGCCCTATATGCTGCTTGCAATCTTTTCCACAGTCAACAGGGGTCATGAAACAGCTGTGGCAATTTAAACATTAAGTCTACTGAACTAACCCACAGACAAAAGACTACACAAAACAGCCAAAACTATGCTACGCGGGACACACTGCATACCCAAACAAGTGTCTGGAGTGCTTATTTAGGATGGTAGCAGGGAAAAAATGGTTATGTACAGTTCATTTTTATATAAAACACACGTGTCAGAGTCTCAGAAGACCTCAACTCATGTTGCAAATGCAGCAGGCATGTGTGTGCCAAACCTGTCAACACTCCTGTAAAAGCCTGTACTGGTAGCCACGACTGCCGGTCCCATTACAATGCACTCATATGAGCTTTACGCAGTGTAAAAGTGGTTGTGTTTGGCTCAGAATAGACACCAGAGACATCCTTAATGACAATTACAGCAGAATGCCACCTCAGATGCAGCCAGTGTAGCTGGATCATGCAAAATAACACTGAAGGCACCAAGCTAATCTGACAGTACCCTTGAATTATCATGGTCAGTCCATCTCCTGCTTCAGGGACCCGGGCGAAATGGGTTAAGACACAATCAGAAATACTGCCGAAATGTTCTAAGAACACATCACAGGGTCGGATCACACCTTACTCCAGGGGAGGGGGGGGGGGGGGGGCAAACTTCTTGTTTGGGAACATGAATTGCTTCCAGGGTTTAGGAAAACGGGGGGTAGGCATCAGGCTCTTGCTTCCAGGGGCTGATAGATCAGACAACAGGGGGGTGGGTGGTACTAGTGGTCGTCAGACCTTGATTCCATTGGCCGCAAAATCAAATGGGGTGGGGTGGGGTGGGTGGGGGTGTTGTCAGACATTGTAATCAAACAATAATGTGGGGGGCGTCACACCTTGCTTCCAGGGGCAGAAGAATCAAACAAAGGGGAGGAGGGGGGGGGGGGGGTTATTTGACCATCCTTGCTTCCAGGGACCGCAAAATTCAAACAACCCGATAAGGGGGGGGGGGGGGGGGGGGCGGGGACAGACCTTACTTCCAGAGGCCAAATAATATAACAACGGAGAGGGGGGGGGGGGTGGGGGGGGGGGCAGACAGACCTTACTTCCAGAGGTCAAATAATATAACAACAGGGAGAGGGGGGGGGGGGGGTAGTCGACAGACCTTGCTTCCAGGGGGCCGCAAAATTCAAATCTGGGGCAGGGGCTGGGGGGGGGGGGGGGAGGAAAGAGGGGGGGAGCGACAGACCTTGCTTTCTGGGGTTGAAAAATCAAACAGCGGGGAGTGCAGGGGTGAGGGGGGGGGGGGGAGGGGCAATGCGATAGACCTTGTTTCCAGGGGCCGAATGAAGAAAATAAATGTCAAAATATAGCTATTTTGGACCTATTTCCTGAGCCCCTGTGATCTTGACCTTTGTGAGAGGTCACTCAAATTGGTATATTTAGAAAGGCCTCGCCACAAGGTATCTTTGGGCCAAGTTTGAAGAATATGGCTTGAAAAGTCTCCGAGAAAATGCCAACGTTAAAGTTTACGACGGACGGACGGACGACCACTGGCCTAAAACATAGACTCACTTTTGCTTCACACGTGAGCCAAAAATGTACTTTTACATACGTACGTACCCACACACACACAAACACACCACACCACACCACACCACACCACACCACACCACACCACACAGACACGCACACACACATACATACACACACACACACACACACACACACACACACAGAGTCTGCGGGGGGGGGGGGGGTACAGAAAACCATAGAGATCACACGAAAGTCTGCGAGAAAGGTGAGTTTTTAACTTTGCTTTGAACTGCGTAAGGGAGGAGGCATTTCTCAGCTCAGTCCGTCGGTAAGGAATTCCAAATTATACAGTGTTTTTGTTGTTTATTTACTCCGTTGTTTACAAACACAACAACACGATTTTCGGTAAAAACATAGACAAAACCTTTATTGACAAAGTCATGAAATTTCAAAGTCGAGACTTAAAAAATGACTAAGAACCATTAACTCAAATCTGCCGGTGAACGCTTTTTCAGATGTACTGCTCATTTAACTCATTCTACCCCAGACACACCACAGCAGGATAAGGATCCACCATGATAGTTCAAGGGTGATGCCAGACTGAATAGCTTGGCGCCTACGGGCGCCAAGCTATTCTGGCATCACCCTTGAACTATCATGGTCGATCTGTGTCCTGCACTGCAATGCAGTCTTGAGAGGACAGGGGCAAAATTTAAGGATTTTGGTGTTGGGGTAGAATGAGTTAAAACCTTCGCCGTACCCCGTGGGTGCAGGCGTACCTGAATACTGAATATTAGCCGACGCCAACTGCGGGAAACGGATATCAAGTGAGCTTTGAACGGGCATCACCTCCAAATAACTTTAGAACATAATTATTAATAATAACAAATAATATAATTTTTTTTTTTTTTTTTTTTTTTTTTTGGGGGGGGGGGGGGGGGGGAGGCGACAGTTTCACTACATGTAGATAGTCACTCCACGTACCTGTCGCGCATAGCGCCATGAAGGTCTGTGCGTGTTCGTTTCCACTGTGGGGACGTGAGCAGGGTCCAGAGGGAGCCGACTGACAATCAGAACCAAAACGTCGTAGGGTGTGACTGCAAAGAGTTCCCACTTTAACACGCGAATAGTCAAGGACTCCCATTTCCTGAAAAAAAAAAGATATTAGTTAAAATTGAAGGGCGGGGAGGGGGGAGGAGGTATAAAAATAAACAGAGTGATAATTATATATATTTGGCGGCTAATGTGTGTGGGGGTGATATCCTGTCTTCTTCTGCTCAGTTGTTAGGCCACATTTATACATTTTAGAAACGATAGTATCATACCAACTTTTAAAAAAAACGGACAAAATTTTTTATTTGATAATACTAATTGCAAAATTCTATATTTATAATGTAGAATAAGGCAGACAAGGCCAACGATGCGGCATTTTCGTAGAGAACTGAAAGACAGGTATAATAATATTCTGAATCTGCCACTGCAAAGGTTAGTTAATGCGGTCCATGGCGCAGTGGTTAAGGCGCCTGCTACCATTGCCAAAGGTGCGAGGTTCGAAAACGGGTTCCGGCGTCGGACTTTTCTCCTCTGGTAAGTGTCACCGTTAATTCGGGCGGACCGTCGGGGGTTCTTTCTCTGGGTACTCCGGTTCTTTCCCCCCCCCCCCCCCCCCACACACACACACACACACTTTGGTACCGGTTTCAGGCCACTTTCAAATTTCAAATACAAGCGATCACAAATCTCTGTAACTTCAGCAGCTGAACTGGCCCTTCATTTTTCTTGTACTGTGTTTGTCTTAAATGGCGTAAATCCGTGTCTGTTACGTGAGTGTGCGTGTTGGGGTTCAGTTCGCGGCGCTTTGAGTCGATTTGCCCAAAAATTGAGAAAAAGCGCCTATATAATAAGGGTATTATTATTATTGTGTGTGTTGCTAAATGGTCTTGGCATTATTTATGTCCCATATCATAGGTTTATTTAACGTATTGGACCGGCTGGCGACGTACATTCAATATTCTGGGGTTTTTTTCACATGCAGTGCAGGCACGTCCTGAGAAAGCTTTGTTACTGTCGGGACGTTAAGCAATGTACAATCAATCAATCAATCATTTAAACCACCCCATCTCTTCCCATGAGCTTTTAACTGTGACAACTGATGTTGGCAGATTCCGCATTTCAGTTGGCAGAGAGTTCCACACACTTGGGGCTAAAAAGGTGAAACTGGAACACTCCCCGATAGTTTTCATGTTAAGCTTCGGGATTTTTGAAGAGGTACTGACGGTGGGAGAGATCCGTCAAAATGCCGATAGGCGAAACTGAATTGCAATTTTGTACTGGCAGCGGAATTTTACGGGCAGCCAGTGCAGCTGCTTCAGTAGAGGCGTAACGTGGTCTCTCTTTCGTTTCTTCAAGATGAGACGTGCAAAAATTGCAACATATATAGGTAACTTGTTAGTCTAAAATATATTCAGCAAACTTCTTGTCTGTTTAATTGTTGTTTTTTTCTGTTTATGTAATTTAATAATGTAAGGCCTTCTTTTTCTATTGGGTTTGACGCCGAGCAGGCAACTAAGGCCATCTCACGACGGTATCATATAATGATCAGGTGTGCTTTTCCACCCTGAAGGGCCCTGATGCCGGTCTGCACGAGAAGACTACTCGGTTGGCAGTAAAACTACTCATTTTGACCCTGGTGATTACTCCTGGCAAGTTGGATGGGTAGGCAGGTCTGCTATGTGGCCTAACAACTGAGCAGAATACTGCAGGATATCACACCCACACACATGAGCCGCAAACAAAAATATAATTTTATCACTATACCTCCCCCCGCACCTTCAATTTTAACTAATATCGTTCTTGTTTGTTTTCTTCAGGAAATGGAGTCCTTGATTATTCCCGTGTTGGAAGTGGGAACTCTTTGCAGTCACACCCTACGACTTCTTGGTTCAGATTGTCAGTCGGCTCCCTCTCGACCCTGCTCCCGTCCGGCCCACAGTGGAAAAACACGCACAGACCTTCATGGCGCTATGCGCGACAGGTACTGTGGAGTGACTAAATCCTAAAACATGTAGTGAAACTGTCGCCTCCCCCCCAAAAAGTTATATTATTATTATTTATTATTAATGTGCTCTAAAGTTATTTGGAGGTGATGCCCGTTCAAAGCTCACTTGATATCCGTTTCCCGCAGTTTAGCGTCGGCTAATATTCAGTATTCAGATTGCGTCATTCGCAATTAGCCCTTTTCATCCTCATACACCCATTTCCTAAAATAAATTTGACTATGATAGTTCAAGGGTAGTGCCAGAATGGCATGGCGCCTAAGGCGCCAAAGTATGGCACCATCCTTGAACTTGAACGGTTGATCTATCTCTTTATCTGTCTTTCAGATCGACAAATGTAGACTACATCGATGTTTTTAAAAGTCCGAACGCACCCGTGACGGCAAGCGGTTAACCGATATCATACTCAGGCTAAAAGCTTCAAATTTCTGCCATATGCAAGCTACATTATAGTACTTACAGATAAGGATATAGACCAATGGATTTAGTTTAGTTCAAGCTATTCTGGCACTACCCCTTGAACTATTTTAGTCCAATTTATTTCACACACTGGTGTATTCCGAATGATAAGGGTTAAACGATCTTAGCTCATCACTAAAAATAGAACGTCTGTCAGCGACCTGTCACCGACCTGTTATGGCACGCAATGTTGCGCAAGGTAGTGTTTCGCGTTTTGCATCACGTTGGACTGTGTACGTAGTCTGGACCCATGCTTGCAGTATCGTTTACATTTGCTCGAGAGAGGGGGCAAGTGTCACCCATCACTTTGACAGCCGGCGCCCAGCATCCCTAGTAGTTTTTAGGATAGGCCTACATTTTGTTTATTGAGGACTAACTGAGATCATAATATACACAACCAAGCCAGAGTTTGTTCATAATGTGTCTGTTGGTAAACCTTAGTATCAGCGACCACTTTCCCATCCGCTGTACGTGGTCTACTAAACTCCCTAAAGCAAAGAAAAAATGCCATACGTATATCACCTATCGCTCCTTCACTTAAAAGTTTTAATGATAGCGAGTTTCTGTTTGATCTTAACAGCCCACCTTTTCATGAAGTATTTAGTAAATCTGACCCTGACAGCGCTCTGTCTGTTTGGTATACCATCTTTCTTAAGATCTTAAATAAACATGCGCCCCTGCGGAGGAGACGCGTCAAACACGCATCACTCCCGCCGTGGCTTACTCAAGACATCATTCAAGCCATGAGGGTGAGAGATGATCTGAGACAGCAGAAGCGCTTCACTAAATTTAAGCGTGAGCGTAATCGCGCAAGTCTCTTGTGCGACAGGCTAAAAAATCTTTCATTGATCGCTTGATTAAACAAGACAAAGACATGTTCACGCTCTGGCGCGCTATGGCCGTAGTGACTGGAGGCAAGTGTCACAAACAAATCTCCTTTAATCCCTTCTGATCTGACTGCAGACATGTTTAACGACCATTTCCTCTTAGTTGTTCCTTCAGAAGCAAGTTCTCAGCCCTACTCTTGCTCAGACAGACTTGTTTGGCATCCTGTCTCGGAAGACAATGGAGTATAATTTGTGACCCTCTCTCACAAAATCAGTCTTAACTCGCAATTTGGATGTTTTGACATATATACATTTCTGAAAACTACAGTGTTTGCTGATTACTGTGATATATGACTGTATGCTTTAGTGCAAAAATTGTAGAAGTTGTTTGTGTTTAAAGTTGTTAAAGCCTCCGGCGGCCATTTTGAGAAAACAGCCTGTGAAGTTTCCGTGTGCAGCATAATTGGGGCCAAGGGCAGACTTTTAAAATCATTTTTAACCAATTTAAGGACATTTTTTACGATAACGATTTTAACCATACGATACATTGGTGTATGTAGAATACATTTCTGCAAAAAAGTAAAAATGACTCTGATTGACCCCCACGACATATTATTGCTTGTAGTGCTGATTGGCTTGCTGCGAGTTAAGACTGGTTTCTTGAGAGGGTCACGATATGCGCTTGCTGGGTCAGTCACTGGAGTGACCTCTCCAGGGCGCAAGCCTGGGCGAAGTGTATGAAGATCCTGGGGTGCCCAGTCGTCAAGATCCCCCTCTTGGCCTCGCTGATGTAGTTGTTGATGACCAGATGAAGTGGCAATCGCACATAAATGCTGTATGTAAAACTGTTGCCAGGAATGTTTTTATGCTTTCAAAGTTGAAGTACTTTATCAATGTTGATGCCCGCAAGTTATTTTACAATGCACATGTCAAATCCCACATCGATTATGCGTCCACGATATGGGATGGCAGCGGTGACATACACTTGAAGAGGCTTAACTTCCTGCATCGGAGAGTAGCGAAACATATCCTGCCTGATTCAGCCCTGACAACTGACGAAAGACTTAAAAAACTGAAAATGCTACCTCTTAGCAAGCATCATTTTTTAAACAAGGGTGTGGTTATGTATAAAATCTGGAATGAGATTCACCCAGAATATCTTTGTAAGCTCTTTACCAAGGCAAGTTCAGGTTATTCTACTTCAAGACGAAACTTTATTACACCTCGCCTCAGGATAGATCTATTTAAAACCAGTGAGTGTATCTTTCTCAGGCGCATCTTTCTGGAACAAACTGCCTACATATATAACACACGCTAGCTCCCTCTCCTCTTTCAAGGAATGCCTCCTCAAGTACTTGTCTGCTGATATATAATGTATCACAAGTATCCGTATCAAACATGTGCATATCCTATAATCAGTGCATGCTGCCGTATGGTTTGTCCATACTAATAATAATCGCCTAATTACATAATTCAAGTTTCTATTATAATCCAAATAATTTTTGCTGCCTGAAGTGAATTTTCACTATGATCCAAATGATTCCATAGGTCAAGTTATCATTAGCGCGTGTCTGTGTGTGCGCGCGAGCGTGTATGTGTGTGCGCGCGTTTCATGTACTTTATGTTTTCGTTTGTTTTTGTATGACCGAATGAATGGATGAATTTTGTTTAATGTCTTTTCATGTTTAATGTCTCCTAATTTTTCTTTGTGTAATTTGGTACTATTAGTATTACAATTATTATCCTGCGTTTGTAGAGTAGCAACGGCAAGTATGAAAAATGGCACACGTGCTAATTACTTCATCCGTTGAGAAATAAAGTTTCATTTCAATAAAGTTTCATTTCATTTAATTTCATTTATTTCATTTCTCTCTCTCTCTCTCTCTCTCTCTCTCTCTCTCTCTCTCTCTCTCTCTCTCTCTCTCTCTCTCTCTCTCTCTCTCTCTCTCTCTCTCTCTCTTTTTGAGAGCTCCGTAGCTTAACTGCTACTTGTTCTCTGGAGGACTTTTATTCAATTACGTGGACTTTTATCGTTTTATAGTTTTATAGTATTTTTTATTTCCGTGTTTTTCTGTATTCAATTGTTTCTTCATTGTTTATCTTGTGCACTCTGTATTTTGTAATAAGTCCAAGCGAATTTTCCATCCAAGGTGCAGTTATGAGAATAGGGCACCTCAATGTGTTTCATTTGTACAACAAACTAGCCGACATATCTGTATATATTAACGATCCTA
Source organism: Semisulcospira habei (assembly GCA_036245525.1). Taxonomy (NCBI): domain Eukaryota; kingdom Metazoa; phylum Mollusca; class Gastropoda; family Semisulcospiridae; genus Semisulcospira; species Semisulcospira habei. Next base: position 36,603,351 of record BTPG01000004.1, read on the forward strand.
CACCGTTCCACCTGATTGGACTCAGTGAGACGCGTCTGAGTTCCTGTGTAAGCGATGCAGCAATCAGTATCCCCAATTTTTCAGTTATTAGACGAGACCCCTTGTCTCCCGGTCAAACTGGCATCGCTGTCTATATTCATAATTCTATCCAGCAATTAGTTCATCGACGAGTCGACCTAGAAATGATGGGGGTGGAGTGCGTATGGGTCGAAGTAAAGTGTCCGAAATCAAAACCGGTATTAATTGGGTTCTTATATAGAAATCCCGCCTCAACTTTTGAGTGGTACGATCAGTTTAGTCATAACCTTGACAGAGCTTTAAAAAAGAAGGCCGACATTCTTCTATTGGGCGATTTTAATTTAGATTTACTTAAGCCGCACCCCGCCTGGGGCTCAACGTCATCTCTGTTTGGCTTAGTACAGTTAGTGAAATCACCCACCAGAATTACTCCAACTACTTCCACGCTTATAGACCACATATATACTAATAAACCCAAAGCCGTCTCTGACGTTGATGTCTCAAATCTTAGTGTTAGTGATCATTATCCTGTGGCTTGCTCCTGGTCTTCTAAACTCCCTAAACCAAAAAAGAACGGCCATACAACTATAACGTATAGGACATTCAAACACTTCAGGAAAGACGAATTTCTATTTGATCTAGAAAATACTCTTTTTAATGACGTGCTCCTGTCCTATGATCCTAATACCGCCCTCAGTATTTGGTACTCTCTTTTCCTAAATGTACTTAATAAACATGCTCCTCTACGCGAGAGGAGGGTAAAATCTAACACTCTTCCTCCCTGGCTTACTCCGGAAATCATGCAGGCGATGGCGCTTAGAAACGATCTACGTAGCAATAAAATGTTCACTGAATATAAGCAACAGCGTAACCGTGTTAAATACATGATCAGAGAGGCAAGAAAAAAGTTAGTTCGTGACACGGTTAAAGACAGCAAAGATACCTCTACTACATGGCGCCTTCTAAACACACTTACTAGGGGGTCTCCAAGTACCGCAACTACCATTCCCACTAATCTTACTGCTGATACATTCAATGACCATTTTCTTTCGATTGCCAAATCTCTAATATCGCCAAGCCAAGATAACACTTATCACCGTTCAAATTTGCTGTCTGAGTTTTGTCAACAAAAAACAATGGGCACAGCCCCCTTCAACATCCCTATGTTAGCTGTTCATGAAGTGGGTTTACTCATAAGTAACCTTCCAAATAAAAAGTCCTCGGGGCCTGATGACATCAGCCCGAAAATACTTAAACTGTCTCTCCCATACATTGTAGAATCCTTAACTTATATTTATAATCTCTGTATCCAGCATAACACTTTTCCTAACGAACTTAAATATGCCAAAGTAATTCCACTTCCAAAAACAAAAGATCGTTCTGATCCTAATAATTATCGGCCTATTTCTTTATTATCTGTTTTGTCCAAACCACTGGAAAGGCACGTTCATAAACACCTGCTTGCTTACCAAGAAAACCGTAAGCTCTTCCACCCTTTCCAATCCGGATTTCGTCCGCAGCATTCATGCTACACAGCACTTACACGCCTTGTTGACACATGGCTCACGGGTATGAATAAGTCACAGTTAACAGGAGTAGTCTATCTGGATTTTAAGAATGCTTTTGATCTGATTAACCATACTATTCTGACTGCTAAGCTTCACACATACCTCAATAACGGAGACGCAGTTGCTTTTTTCACATCTTACCTTACTAAAAGAAAACAAAAGGTTCTTGTTCATGGCTCATACTCCTCTCTCAAAGATGTAAGTTTCGGTGTGCCCCAAGGGTCTGTACTGGGCCCTCTACTGTTTTGCTTATTTATCAATGATTTGCCTCTACATATTACTTGCCAAGATGTACAATGCGACCTTTTTGCTGACGACACCTCAGTTCATACTACTAGTAAAGATATACAGGTAATTTCCGACAACCTACAACAAAGTCTTCATGAAGTATCAGCTTGGTGTATAAACAATTCTATGGTTGTTCATCCAACCAAAACGAAATCGATGGTAGTCGCCACGCGCCAAAAACAGCAGATAATGCCTCTATTACTTAACCTTTCACTTAAAGGTAGTCAGGTAGAACAGGTAAATGAACATCGAGTACTGGGGATTAAAATCGACAGTCAGCTAAAATGGCAAGCTCATACAGACGCCTTATGCAAAATAGTAGCCAAAAATCTCTTTATGTTATCAAAACTGAAATATTATACTGATTCAGATACCCGTAAACTATTTTATAACGCGCACATACGTTCTTATATCGATTACGCGTCATCGGTATGGGATGGGTGTAGTGAGGTCCATTTAAAGAGACTCAATTCCCTACACAGACGAGCGGCCAAAATAATCTGCCCTGATCAACACCTAAGCACTGAAGAAAAGCTCTCAAAAGCAAGTCTCCTGCCACTTCAAGATCAGTTTAAATATAACAAAGCAATCTTTATGTTCAAAGTGTGGAAACGCAAAACACCTGAGTACATCTCCACTTTGTTCCGTAAGTCTGAGTCCAAGCTTGGAAACACCAGAAAGCTTTTCATAGTCCCAAAACCAAGGATCGATCTATATAAAACTAGCTTATCTTTCTCACGGGCACTCATCTGGAATGGCCTTCCCGAACATGTAAAATCCGCCTCCTCGCTAGCCTGTTTTAAAAAGGGTCTCTTCAAATATTTTGTGGATCACTCGTAGGGATGACTTAACCACTTGTATTATATGTTTCTTTTTATGCTGGGTCCAATTTATTCCCAATTAAGTCTGTTATCCTTTTCATTTATCATTTGGTCTACTTAGCTCTGTCTATGTGTGAAGGGGGGTGGGTGGGGTGGGGGGTGTCTATGAGTCTATGAGTATGTCTGTCTATGTGAATAGTGTTGTCATCTCAGTCTTTGCAAGTATTATGTTTACTTATATGTATGTATAATTATTTGTAGTTCAAGATTCAAGATAACTTTATTGTTGCTGTAATAGAAGAAAATCATACACAGCAAAAATTGTCTTGCCACCACAGGTGCTGCTCACATTCACTCACTCGCTCATTCCACAAATTACAACAACAGAGCTACACAATGGACAATGATTTGGGACGGGTGAAGCCCGTCGCCAAGGCATCTAATGGCCGGCGCCAGTGGCCTCATCCCGACCCGAACCTCCCTGACAAAAACAGAATGCTAAGACAGCCCTATGTCTCCTAAACACACTAGTATATGTTCTTTTGTTAAATTCCTACTTGACTAAAGCTAGTACATAAAAATACAAGTTAACAACAGAAACAAATTACCGTGGAAAGGAAAATCATTTCCTATCTAGGCAACATAAAACAACGATCAAAGCTGCACCTGGAGGCCCGTCGCTATAGTACAGCGCCGGTGCTCAGCGGAGGGCACCGCTCCGACAAAGTCCGTCAACATTATTTATAACACATACTATCATGATGGTAACAGTCATGAGTCATTATAATGAAATAAAACCAGCACCCCCACACACTGTCATTTTCACTGGCACGCCGCTTGTGTTGGGAAATATCTGTCAACAGCGAAGGTCGCCGGCGGGCTAGGAAGTACGTGATGATAAACACGGCCGCCACGGTGGTAGGAAAGCTCGCTGTGGTAAACTGATTCTTCTCTGTGTGCTAAGCAATCCAGACCAAAAAGGTGACTGCCAAGCGTGTGAAATGCAAAGAAGTACCCAACGGAGAAAGAAACACGCTTAGAAAAAACGGTACAACACAATTTATTAATATTTCGGGTAAATACCCTTTGTCAAAATAGACAAACAAACAGAGACATTATTTGCTACTTATCTTCAGATGCAGAAGGAATGTGGCAACTGAAGGTGACGTAAAAAGAAAAAGAAGAAAAGAAAAGGAAAGGAAGAACAAAAGTAAAAATGACGTCAAAGAAAAAAATCGTAAGAGAAAGACTCCGAGAAAAACTAAACACGAGAGACAAGAGTGTGTGTAAGCGCGCGCAGGAGCGAGCAAAAGTAAATGCGCGTGTGTGAGGCCGGGGAGAGAGAGAGAGAAGAGAGACAGCGAGAGAGAGAGAGAGAGAGAGAGAAAGAGAGAGAGAGAGAGAGAGAGAGAGAGAACGAACGGGGAGTACCCTTGGGCACGAAGTAGGCTGAGTGTCTAATACACAAAGCCAGCTAAACACCAACCCGAAGGCAAACCTTATATCACCATCGAGTTGAGGACTACCTCGGGGAAAAACGGGAGGACCCCGGGAAAAAAACCCCAGCATTTAGCATGGTACACAACAAGGAATATCGATGAAACAAAGCAAATAATCAAATTCAGTAAGAGAATAATGGTATAAGAGGAGAGTAGGTAGTTGTGAAACCATCTTCAAGGGTAACTAAAAAAAAAAAAAAAAAAAAAAAAAAAAAAAAAAAAAAAAAACCGGGTGTGGGGGGAGAGAAAGACAAAAGGGGCGGTACTTCTTTTCTCTGTGTGCTGCCACGCTCTTCTGTGGGGTCAGTCAGAATGAAGAAAGATCTGGCAGTGGGTTAAGTTAGTCTGTGAATAATGTAGGGATGGAGCCCGGAACAGCACATTTTTAGTAATTCCACAGTTCATGTGCACGCTCTTCTTTAGATGCATAGGTTGGCACGGCTGGTGAAACAAGTCCAAATTCCGAAAAGTCAGTGTAGTACAAGATTAAGACGATGTTATAGTCGGTACACCACAGCTATCACATAAAGTTGTCCAAATAAAGTATATCATGCACTCTGAACTTGCCGATGGCACAACACTGCCTGGAAAATAATAATAATAGGAATCGCTTCAAAGCACAGTTGGCGGATTTTGCCGGAGCGGCCGGCCAGGAGATGGTGCCTGGCCGCCATCTTGCCCGTAGTTAGTCTTGTAGTTGTTAGCAACGGCAGGTTTGTAAAATGGCTGTGTCGATGACGATGTCAATGCCTAAACCGTTGTAAAATAAAGTTTCAGTGATTCAGTGATTCTCTCTCTCTCTCTCTCTCTCTCTCTCTCTCTCTCTCTCTCTCTCTCTCTCTCTCTCTCTCTCTCTCTCTCTCTCTCTCTCTCTCTCTCTCTCTCTCTCTCTCTCTCTCTCTCTCCACAAACACGCATTAATTTAATTAATGAATTGCTTTTAACATAATTTATTATCAGTTTGTGTATGTACGATTTTTATTTCTTTTGTATTTGTGTTGTACTTGTTTGCGGTCCATATGTGTTCATGTCACTAATCTTGAAAAATGTTCAAAAATAAATTAAAAAAAAAAACCGCTCGGCTGAAAAAAGGGGACCGAAACCGAGAAGAGCGCGCGCTCACATTTAACAGATTTAACAGATCACACTGATAAAACATATCACCTCTGGCCCTAACATGTTTAGAGATTGGTGGGTTGCATATGCTTGCTTAGCGCGCAAATTTCTTGCTTGGCGCTAAGTTGGCAAGCTTAGCTGAAAATGTGCGTTGCATGAGCGTGCTTATCTGCTGGAGCGAGCGTAGTGGCGTGCTTAATTCTAAGGACGGCCCCCCCCCCCCCCCCCCCCCCCGTGCGTAGCGGCGTGCTTAGCTGAGGAAGAGTTCTTAGCTGCCGTGTTAATGCGAGAACTTGAAATCTGAAAAATGAGAATTCACTCTCTTAAACCTTGTAGAAGAAACAGCCTTCCATCTAGGATAGAGAAGGAAGAACACGAAAAGTACGTCTCACGTGGGAATTATCGGTGAGAAGTCTGCATAACTGATTGCAACTGACCCTGCACACCGATGTGTGTAACCCAACACCCGCCGTTGTCAGAGAGACATAGATCCTCATACTATGGGAGCCTATTATGGTACTCCTTAACTAATGTACATCTACATTTATTAGACTGACAAGCAGGGTTGCCTGCACGAAAAATTTGCTATTCTTTCTCTCTTTGACTTCTTGTCTTCCATCGCCGCTATTTCACCCGCGTTTTGTCTACTTCGTTTCAGTTCGGTCGGAAGAAGCGAAAACCGTGCGTTTTTATTGGCCGATTTCTACAATCTATGATGACGTAGGAGAGAACCCCCACCATGAGCTATAAATAACCTATCCCCGCTAGCTAAGAACTCGTTCGGAGCTACGCACGTCGCTAAGTCGCTCCATGCAACAGAAAACACTCGCGCACTAAGCAAGAGCTTTACAAAGCACGAAAATGAAAGGCCTTAAGTCAGCGAGCTTTAACACACTGTTGGTTGTTTCCCCATATGATAGGCTGTGTGTGTGTGTGTGTGTGTGTGTGTGTGTGTGTGTGTGTGTGTGTGTGTGTGTGTGTGTGTGTGTGTGTGTGTGTGTGTGTGAGTGTGTGTGTGTGTGTGTGTGTGTGTGTGTGTGTGTGTGTGTGTGTGTGTGTGTGTGTGTGTGTTTCGTGTTAGGAATGCGCCTACATGGTGCGAGCAGATGTTTATTTAAAGAGTGAGTGCGTTCTAATTTTTCTCCTTTTTAATATTTTTTTTTGTGCTGTAAAGCGCTCCGAGCTTGCTGTTCGTGGGGAAGGGCGCTATATAAAAACTATGTATTATTATTATTATTACTATATTTAAGCACGCTACATGCAACCCACTCGGCCCCGGTCCCATAAATAATATGCCATGGTGTCAGACAATGACAGGATTCCTGCACGTGTGCTGTGTGTTTTGGCTGACCGGAGATCAGTCGCGTCGTCATGAAGTTCCTCTGCCCGACGTCGGCCGCAGTCTGCTGGCGCATGGCTGCACTGCGCGGGACGACGCCGGCCCGAGGACCTTTGCGCCCTGGGTTGATGAACTGAAAAAAGTCATAATGAAAACCGGATACTACCGCGATCTCTAGGCCGGAAACTATTGCAATATGAAACTGGGGAAGGACCAAGATGGGAGGTGGGGGTTCCATACTTTCCCATGGGGAGTGGTTTAGTCATGATGCGGCCACAGCGAGTCATGCCATCAGCCAGTAATAAATTTTCCGTGTGTGAGGGTGAATGTGACCAACGGGGTACAGTGTGACAGAGAGCTTCTAATTAACCCATTTAGGTCTGACAAACTACAAAGGATAGGCCTACGGATCAGTCATAATAGCTCAAGGCGGATAAAATAACGAGCTGAAATGTTCTTTGGGAGCTTCTGAATCTAGTCTCGTGCAAAAATCACCAGCGTACACACCTCGGTGTCTGTTTTGTGGAGTACATTGCTTGGTACTGCTGTCTTTTATGCAAATCAAGCCATGCGAGGGGCCGACGGTCTTCTTTGTGCCAAGCGAGGTGTTCGTTGGTCCAGTTGTTATACATCTTAACTACAGAAGCTCACCCGTGCTTCATAGTAATTCTCTGCCCGGCGCTTTTCTTCTGGGCATAATGTAGGCCTAATTATGGCTGTCTCGGGCGAGAGTCCGCTTGACTTCATAGCTTCCTTCGACGAGGTGGCAGAAGATACTGTGAACCGACTTGTGTGTGACTTATTTACGATAGCCCCGATCTGCTTTGACGGCTCAACTTCATCTGTAACGGCCGGCGGCGTTCAGTCTGCCGAAAGAATCGTCCCTGGGCCGCAAGGGACAGCAGACGGCAAGAGTCCAGAAGAGCGTGGAGAGCGACCGTCAGATGGGGAAGAGAATGAAAGAATGGAAACTGCTCTATTTTCATCCCCTGATTCTACGAATCCAACGACGTGTAATGTTTTGAAAATGCCAATTGCGGAACCTTTGCCACCTATTCGAGTGCCGCTTCTCATGCAGCCGACACTTGGCAGACCGCCGGAAGGTAAGGCAGAAAATAAAAAAGCACAGGCGGCCGTTCACGGCTACATTATTTCTTCACTAATATGAAATGTACTTTCATGAAAGAATGAGTCTGGCTTGGACGCCCAAGTGGACTCGGTTCCATTTTATTGGTACCCCATAGACAGATTTTTGCAGAGCCGAGAGGACTAGAAACTCTTGAGAGAAAATAAAAACAGCTTTTGTCTGCGCAAAACAGATGGCTCTAAAGGCATGCTTTAATGCAATGCACGTCATCGATACAGCTAAACCTGTCCAGGTGTTAACATAACGTGGTTTCTTGTCATATTTATTCCTTTGTTTATTTTTCTATCACTCAGAACAACACATAACTGACACCAAGTGCAGCAGTCACAGATCGGCAGACGCAGGGGCTTACTTGAGAATCTGCCCCTCCTGCTGGCCTGTTTAGTATCTGTCACCATTCTAAGATGGCCATGTGAAGTTTGCCTTGGACACATGTATTATATATAATTGGATGAACCTCGTATGCATAAAATTATAGATCTATCCCCTGTGTGCGTGCATCATACTGAGGCTGAAAGCTTCAAATTTGTACACTGCCATTGCACGCTACATTACAGTACATTTTTGGTTAAAAGGTGTCGTACTACGCACACCACTATGACATTGTGATTGCTTGATGTGACCAGCCGATTACCCTTATGACATTTCACAAATCAGTCACGTTTTGTGTTAGTTGTCAGGTGTATTTCGGACATGTTTAAGCCTTTATTGGCTAAGGGCTGTCTTCATCAGCGTGCTGACCCTTTTGTTTTTGTTGAGTAAACCTTTGTTAGGTTTTTATGGTAGTTTGTTTTTGGTTCATTCTGTATTGTTCAAGTAGTTGTATTCTCGCTAACGTCACTGCCAATTGAAAGGGCTAGTGGCAAGTGGAAGATAATGTTAGTCGGGGCGCAGCCACTGCTTATTGTATGAGCTAATGTTGCGTAGATGGCTTCTTGGTTGTAGTTCAGTTTTGTTTCCACCACTGCCAATTGGTAGGGCTAGTGGGGAGTAGAAGAGCTGCTCTGTCGAGGCGCTCCCACTGCTATTATTGTGAGAGCTAGTGGAGAGTGCGGCGTTGTTGCGTTTTGGTTCTTCGGTTCTCTTCCCACAGTGCTGGTGGACACTGCTCGAACATGGCCTGCCGGTTCAGTTTTGAAAGCTCCTGCCGTCAACTGTATAAGCTTGATGCGGGTTTGTCACGTGATTCCTCCTTTCTCTAATTCCATTCGTGGCTGGCTGCAAACTGGGATGCGTCTTCTCGCACGGTCCAGAAGTGTCGGTGTGTGCAGCAATTCGCCCGGTATACTGTCTTATGTTGTGCCATCATAAGGACCAGTATGTCAGTTTCCTTATTTGTAGGAAGGTAGTGGGGTTCACTCCGTTGTGCTGTACTTCTCGCATTCTGTGGTCAGCCTGTATCTTGTTTTGTCTTTCCATCATAAGGACCAGTAGGTCTGTTTCCTTATTTGTAGGAAGGTAGTGGGGTTCACTCCTTTGTTGCTGTACATCTCGCATTCTGTGGTCAGCCTGTATCTTGTTTTGTCTTTCCATCATAAAGATCAGTAGGTCTGTTTCCTTATTTGTCGGAAGGTGGTGGGGTTCACTCCGTTGTTGCTGTACTTCTCGCATTCTGTGGTCAGCCTGTATCTTGTTTTGTCTTTCCATCATAAGGATCCGTAGGTCTGTTTCCTTATTTGTAGGAAGGTAATGGGTTTCATTCCATTGTTGCTGTACTTCTGGCATTATGTGGTCAGCCTGTATCTTGTTTTCTCTTTCCATCATAAGGACCAGTAAGTCTGTTTCCTTATTTGTATGAAGGTAGTGGGGTTCACTCCGTTGTTGCTGTACTTCTCGCATTCTGTGGTCTGCCTGTATCTTGTTTTGTCTTTCCATCATAAGGATCAGTAGGTCTGTTTCCTTATTTGTAGGAAGGTGGTGGCGTTCACTCCGTTGTTGCTGTACTTCTCGCATTCTGTGGTCAGCCTGTATCTTGTTTTATCTTTCCATGATAAGGACCATTAGGTCTGTTTCCTTATTTGTAGGAAGGTAATGGGGTTCACTCTGTTGTTGCTGCACTTCTCGCATTCTGTGGTCAGCCTTTATCTTATTTTGTCTTTCCATCAATAGGACCAGTAGGTCAGTTTCCTTATTTGTAGTGAGGTAGTGGGTTTCACTCCGTTGTTGCTGTACTTCTTGCATTCTGTGGTCAGCCTGTATCTTGTTTTGTCTTTCCATCATAAGGAACAGTAGGTCTGTTTCCTTATTTGTAGGAAGGTAGTGGGGTTCACTCCGTTGTTGCTGTACATCTCGCATTCTGTGGTCATCCTGTATCTTGTTTTGTCTTTCCATCAATAGGACCAGTAGGTCTGTTTCCTTATTTGTCGGAAGGTAGTGGGGTTCACTCCGTTGTTGCTGTACTTCTTGCGTTCTGTGGTCAGTCTGTATCTTGTTTTGTCTTTCCATCATAAAGACCAGTAGGTCTGTTTCCTTTTTTGTAGGAAGGTAGTGGGGTTCACTCCGTTGTTGCTGTACTTCTCGCATGCTGTGGTCAGCCTGTATCTTGTTTTGTCTTTCCATCAATAGGAAGAGTAGGTCTGTTTCCTTATTTGTAGGAAGGTAGTGGAGTTCACTCCGTTGTTGCTGTACTTCTCTCATTCTGTGGTCAGCCTGTATCTTGTTTTGTCTTTCCATCAGCTGAGCCCGCCGCCACTCAAACTTTACCTTGAACAGCAACCAATAGCGCAAGTTAGAGAACATCGTTTGCTTGGTGTCACTGTAGACGACCAGCTCAGTTGGCACTCGCATACTATCACTCGGCTGTTTAAGGACCCTTTGCTACATAATGAATAACCTGATACGCTCTTGGGGATTCTGGAATACGTATCGTATCTCTTTACCAAGCCGTTACTGTGGGTTCATTTAGCTCACTCGCTTAAATAACTTGACACTCTCCTTGGGGAATCCGGAGTGCGTGACTCCTTACTCAATCGTTACTGCATAGTACGAGAAGTACCACTCATCATGCTGATCTGTACGTATCAATCGATAGTACAACAAGAATTAATTGCCCGACTCGCTTATGTGAGAGGTACGGTAGCTGAGGACACTAATCAATCAAGCGTACAACATGCTAACTCATGCCCCTCACTAAGCATCAGTGGAACGACTAATTACCCGACAATTAACGTCACAACCACTAACCATGTTTTCTGTCAGCTACAAATGACTTTGTCACACACCTGTCATGTTAAAGTCATCTCTATCTATTTATAGAAGTAGTGTGTGTGTGGGTGTGCGTGTGAATGCCAGTATGATTCCATGAGCGTAGCACTTTTGAATGGTGACTTCATAGCTTGTTTACAGAGTGCGTTGTATTTTGTTTTTGTACTTTTTGTTAATTCCATTTTTGTAATTAGTTATTTTTTGTACATTAGTTTTTGTTAAGCGCCTAGAGCTCTAATCTGAGGTTAGGCGCTATACAAGTACTCATTATTATTATTATTATAACCAAACGACGTATAACACTGACAAGCGACGCACGTTACGAATCACAAAACAGGGTCATTCACGCTTCAACCATTCTCAGACATAAAGAGAGAGTGAGAGGGTTCACATCATCATTTCTTTACTTTGGTACTCTAACATTTGGTACAATAAATTAAGTCAGCTCACCCAACAATGCGAGGCGTCGACTTGAAATCATGATGCAGGTCAGTGCGTTGTCTCGAGGGTGCCACAACGTGTCACTTCAGGAACAGGACCATTTTCTTATCTACAATTCTTAGTCTCTGTTCGCACAAGGGCCCTTTTCCAAAGGTCCTGCGTTATTTTTACTTTTTGACCTTCCATGCCCTTGTTTGGACACTCGTGCCACCTATACCTATACGAATTAATCTCTTTCTCACACCAGGTATACGATTCCTATAGGTAACCAATCTCCCACCCTTTGTCGTATTCTTCTGGGTTAAGCCTTGCGGGTCACGTTTCGGTCAATATCCGTACTCGGCTCTTGACCTGACTTTTAACTCTAATCAGTTATTTAACTCATACTATACATAACAATCATGTTGAGGAACTTTGGGGGACAGCCAAGTCGCTCCAGGATCTGCCACATGCCTTGCCTGCTTACAGTGTCGAACGCTTTTGTTAGGTCGACAAATGTTACGTACAGCCCTTTGTTCTGCTCGCGGCACTTCTCCTGTAGCTGTCTCAGCACAAAGACCATATCGGTGGTGCTCCTGTTTGCTCTGAAGCCACACTGGCCCTCTGGGAGTTGGTCTTCAGCGATGGCAGGTACCAGCCGATTCAGGAGCAGCCTTGCAAGGATTTTCCCAGCAATGGACAGCAGGGTAATTCCCCGATAGTTGGAACAGTCAGACTTCTCGCCTTTGTTCTTGTACAGGGTGATAACGACTGCATCACGGAGATCTTTTGGTAGTATTCCTTCCTCCCAGCAGCAGAGAAAGAGGTCATGGAGCTTGTTGTGCAGTGCTGTGCCTCCATGTTTCCAGATCTCTGGCGGTATTCCATCAATGCCTGCTGCTTTGCCACTCTTGAGCTGGTGGATGGCTGTGAGGGTCTCTTCAGCGGTGGGCGGTTCGTCCAATTCAACCTTTACTGGGAGGTGTGGGATTTGTAGGACGACTGCTTCTTGAACAGTGTGCTCAGCGCTGAAGAGGCTCTGAAAGTATTCCGACCAGCGGTTCAAGATGGAGGTATTATCTGTGAGGAGTGCCTGGCCATTCGCGCTTCGCAGGGGACTTTGTACCAGGTGCCTGGGACCATACACTGCTTTCAGTGCTTCGTAGAAGCCCCTGTAGTCACCATTGTCAGCACAAAGCTGGGTCCTCTGTGCAAGTCTGGTCCACCACTCATTCTGGAGATCTCTGAGCTTGCGCTGGAGACTGCTGCAGACGACCACCACCAGTGGTCTTCGCTTGCTGCGGACCGTGACACCTGGCGCTCCACCATTTACAAGGCAGCTGTCTCCTTTGAGGACTCTCACAGAGCTAGCCTTAAGGACAAGCGGCTCAGGAGAAAAAACAGAGATGCCGCAGCTCAGAACCCTGGCCATACCTTCCCCTGCAGCCACTGCGGTCGAACCTGCCTGTCTCTGATTGGCCTCCGCAGCCACGAACAAGCCTGCAGACGTCATGGGCAACTCCTATAAAATCTTCGTTCGCGAAGTCAAGCCAAGAGAGAGAGAGACTATACATAACAGGCACTCTGTGACAATACTAATTCTATTTGTAAGGTTTTGTCAAAAAATCTACATTTGTTATCTCTTGGCTTGACTTCGCGAACGAAGATTTTATAGGAGTTGCCCACGACGTCTGCAGGCTTGTTCGTGGCTGCGGAGGCCAATCCGAGACAGGCAGGTTCGACCGCAGTGGCTTCAGGGGAAGGTATGGCCAGGGTTCTGAGCTGCGGCATCTCTGTTTTTTCTCCTGAGCCGCTTGTCCTTAAGGCTAGCTCTCTGAGAGTCCTCAAAGGAGACAGCTGCCTTGTAAATGGTGGAGCGCCAGGTGTCACGGTCCGCAGCAAGCGAAGACCACTGGTGGTGGTCGATTTGGCAGGCACTAAGTGACTTCTTGAGACAGTCTTTGTATCTCTTCTTTGGTGCCCCTCTGTCACGGTGTCCAGTAGCAAGCTCGCCGAACAGGGTGATCTTTGGTAGGCGATGATCCTCCATCCTGGAGACATGCCCCGCCCAGCGGAGCTGTGTCCGCAGCAGCAAAGCCTCGATGCTCACAGTTTCAGCCTGTTCAAGGACCTCGACGTTGGTGACATAGTCACTCCAGTGAATGCCCAGGATGGTACGCAGGCAGCGCTGGTGGAAGCGTTCGAGGAGTCGTAGTTGGCTGCGGTAGAGGGCCCAAGACTCGGAACCATACAGCAGGGTGGTGAGGACCACAGCTCTGTACACGCTGATCTTGGTGCCTGTTTTCAGCTGTTGATTGTGCCACACCCGCTTGAAAAGTCGCCCGAAAGCGCTGTTCGCTTTTGCCAGCCTGCTGTCAAGCTCCTTGTCCAGCTTGGCGTCCGACGTGATAATGCAGCCAAGGTAAGTAAACTGGTGCACTGACTTTAGTTCAGACTCGCCAATGGTGATGTGAGGAGGGCGATACACTGTCTTGGGTGCCGGCTGATGGAGGACCTCTGTCTTTTTCAGACTGACTTGTTATCTAGACTAGTTCTATTCACCGACGTTTCAACCAGGCAGTTGTTTTATAATGCACACATAAAATCCCATCTAGATTACGCATTGACAGTATGGGATGGATGCAGCGATATTTCTTTAAAAAGAATAAATTCACTCCATAGACGTGCGGCAAAGCTTATCCTAAAAGATTCCACACCCCTTTGACTACCGATGATAAACTAACAAAATTAAATATGTTGCCCCTTCGTAAGCACTTTTTATTCAATAAATGTGTATTTATGCGTAAGATCACACTTTCAAAATCACCTGGATATCTCGCTGCTCTCTTTAAGGCTCCTCACACTCCGTACCCGACACCGAGGAACGACCTGGTAGTGCCTAGGCCCCGCCTTGACATTTTTAAATCGGCCTTGTCATATTCAGCAGCCAAAGAATGGAATACTTCCAAAACAAATAAAATCTATCACGACCATAAATGCTTTCAAGACACGGCTTCATCAGCATTTGCTACAAATGCAATCGTAAACTGCTTTTGTTTTAGAATGACGTGGTATTTTGAATTTGTCTATCTGATTGGTTTTTTTAATCTTATGGTACACTTGTTAGATGGTAGCGCATGTATATCTCATTATGTGTATTAAATGTGTTTATGTTTTTGTATATGATCGCCATATGTACACACTGGCTGTATCCCTGCTGTCACCTTCGAGCGGCAGCTGATCGAGGGGGGCAGCCAGTATGACTCGCCTTGTTGGGCGCTTATGGTATGTCAGTGCGTGCGGCCCCGTGAGTGGGTGTGTAAGTAGTTTAGCAAGGACAAGATGGAAGAAAGGTCTTCAGACCTAAATCTTTTTATCCTTGGAAAATAAAAGATTCATTGTCATTGTCATTGTCATTTCCATGATAAGGACCAGTACAGCAACAACGGAGTGAACCCCACTACCTTCCTACAAATAAGGAAACAGACCTACTAGTCCTTATGATGGAAAGACAAAACAAGATACAGGCTGACCACAGAATGCGAGAAGTACAGCAACAACGGAGTGAACCCCACCACCTTCCGACAAATAAGGAAACAGACCTACTGATCTTTATGATGGAAAGACAAAACAAGATACAGGCTGACCACAGAATGCGAGATGTACAGCAACAACGGAGTGAACCCCACTACCTTCCTACAAATAAGGAAACAGACCTACTGGTCCTTATGATGGAAAGACACAAGATACAGGCTGACCACAGCATGCGAGAAGTACAGCAACAACGGAGTAAACCCCACTGCCTTCCTACAAATAAGGAATCAGACCTACTGGTCCTTATGATGAAAGACAAAACAAGATACTGGCTGACCACAGAATGCAAGAAGTACAGCAACAACGGAGTGAACCCCCTACCTTCCTACAATTAAGGATACAGACCTACTGCTCCTTATGATGGAAAGACAAAACAAGATACAGGCTGACCACAGATTGCAAGAAGTACAGCAACAACCGAGTGAACCCCACTACCTTCCTACAAATAAGGAAACAGACATACTGGTCCTTATGATGGCACAACATAAGACAGTATACCGGGTGAATTGCTGCACACACCAACACTTCTGGACCGTGCCGGCCGGCGCGCTCAGTGGGAGAAGACACATCCCAGTTTGCAGCCAGCCACGAATGGAATTAGAGAAAGGAGGAATCACGTGACAAACCCGCATCAAGCTTATACAGTTGACGGCATGAGCCTTCAAATTTGAACCGGCAGGCCATGTTCGAGCAGCGTCCACCAGCACTGCCGGAATTGAACTGAAGAACGCAAGAACGCCTTACTCTCCACTAGCTCTCACAATAATAGCAGTGGGAGCGCCTCGACAGAGCAGCTCTTCTACTCCGCACTAGCCCTACCAATTGGCAGTGGTGGAAACAAAAACTGAACTACAATCAAGAAGCCATCTACGCAACACTACCTCATACAATAAGCAGTGGCTGCGCCCCGACTGACATTATCTTCTACTTGCCACTAGCCCTTTCAATTGGCAGTGACGTTAGCGAGAATACATAAACTACTTGAACAATACAGAATGAACCGAAAACAAACTACCATAAAAACCTAACAAAGGTTTACTCAACAAAAACAAAAGGGTCAGCACGCTGATGAAGGCAGCCCTTAGCCAATAAAGGCTTAAACATGCCCGAAATACACCTGACAACTAACACAAAACGTGACTGATTTGTGAAATGTCATAAGGGTATACGGCTGGTCACATCAAGACATCAAATAGTGGTGTGCGATGTACAGACACCTTTTTACCAAAAATGAGTACTTACAGATACGGATATAGACCAATCGCTTTAGTTCAAGGATAGCGGTGCTAGAATAGCTTGGCGCCTAGAGGCACCAAGCTATTCTGGCACTACACTTGATCTATTTTAGTCAGATTTATTTCACACACTGGTGTATTCCGAATGATAAGGGTTAAATAGTTCTCATTTAGCAAGTTTGAATGTATTTTTTTCAGACCCTAACTGGCGTCTGGTGAAGAAGAGGCAGCGATCTATGGCACAGAGGCAGGCTCGGTATGCGGGGTTCAGCAGGACTAAGTTAGTCCGCAAGTACCACCCGGTGGCGCATGAAATCAGGGTAGGTGTGGTTGTGGGTAAAATGAAAGAGCCGGGTGGCAGAGAGGTGCTAAATAACCCCTATCGTACTGAGGCTAAGAGCTTCAAATCTGTACACTGCCATATGCATGCTACATAATAGTACTTTGTAACGCACGCAGACTTGCCCCCAGTCGTACGCACGACAGACTCTCGGACAACTTGAACAGACGCATACACCGCTACCGACTCAGACGGGCGCATTCTTGCGGTAAAACACAACTCACGGGCTTTCTTTCTAACGGAACTTTTATACACTAATACACAATAAAACGCTAAAAGATTATCAAACTCTATACACTGCCCTACTACCAGCATCCAAACATCACATACACATACACAATATCTATGCCACTTGCCAGGCTAGGTATTCGTTGCTCACAGTCTCCAGCCTGTTTGGTGTTCTCGCCTGGTTACTGTCAAGTCCTTTCACGTGTAGGCGTGCAAGTCCTTTCTCGTACGCTCCTCGAGTCGTCCTGTCTCTCGAGTCGTGGACGTCCTCGTTTCTCGTACTGTATCTTCGCTGTGGCCCTCGTGTCTTCGCACTGGCTGCTCACTCCCCGAGTAAAGAATTGGAGATATGACCTCGCGTTAGGTCCTGGTGACTGACGTCTCGGCGTCCGTCTCTCTCTCTCTCTCTCTCTCTCTCTCTCTCTCTCTCTCTCTCTCTCTCTCTCTCTCTCTCTCTCTCTCTCTCTCTCTCTCTCTCCAACAAGCACTCTAAACAACAACAAGGACACAAATCGTAACACTTGCTAAACACACAACAAACGTGCTTCAAAACCCGACTACTTTCGTAACACCCCCATAACTCTCACTACCTTGAAACAGACAGTAACCTAACACTCTCGCCATACACTATTCTCTACCCTGGAAAAGACTATGCTTAACCAACTACGTACTACCTTCCTAGCGACTTAGATATACACACCTCACATTCCTTTAATTATCCATCTCGGCATATAACTGTATACTCAAAAACACCGGTTACCTCACTGAATTCCAAACCACATAACTGAACCAAACCGGTCAACACTATACAACCAAATTACTCTTACCAACGCATACCGTCTTTAAAGCTGAGGTGCAATGAGAAAAACCCGCCCAGCGCGTGTCTTAAAAAGACTCTACCCAGCTTGGGCCCTGCCCCTAAGTGGGTGAAATCGGTTCGTAACTCAGTTGACGGAGTTGGCAACTGCGTACCCCGAGCTTGCAAAACTCTCGGGAAACGACAGGCCACTTCATGTTGCACGGAAATCATCGCGATTAGCAGATCGAGAGAGGGGGGTTGTGGGTGTTTTTGGACAATTTATATCGATTCCAATTTTCCACGATTTTTTTTATCACAAATCGCTCGTTTAATAACAAACCCCGTTTTTCTAGGTTTCTCCTATTTTTTTCAGTAAAATAAAGGTTTCCAAAATCAATGACATTTATGACTAAAGCAAAATTAACCCCCGAGCTAATTAATCCATCGATTATGTAAGTGTGTTCATTTTGCAACGTGTATTTTATTGATTACTTAGTCAATTACGGGTATTTCAGATAGACGATTGTGGGCGCTGGACATACGCGCGCACTTACAGGGAGCTAACAGCACACTCACACATACACACACAGCAGTTATTTCCCTTAGTACTAAACACGCGACACGGTTTGTTCACGCCCCGCCACTGAACTCTGCGCGCGCACTGCCTGTCAGCTGGGCAGCGCTGTGTCGTTTGCCAAACATTAACCGGTCTTTTCTACCTTGTGTGTAGAGCGAGACAGACGTGTTTCAAAACATGGCAGAATTCTTAACCGGTGATAGCACTAAATCTTGTAAAAATATACTACTTTGATATCGGTAAGTGTCGCCGTTTCTGACATTTTCTAGTGTAGATTTGCCCGAGTCAACGCTGACTAGCGTACGTTACAAAAATACATAGTGACTGTATACAGGACACTGACGAATAGTTTGTCGGTAGTTTGCGTGTTAAATTTGTGATATATAGAAAGAAGAAAAGGCCTTGCGATAGCCAGCAGTGCGCTGAAAAGAAGTCTAGTGTAATTTGCCCTAGCGTGTTTTAGAAAATGAATTGGTCTGAGGAAGCTAGATTGATCTTTCAATCACACTTAGATTACCATAGAGAAATGACGACTCTTTTAGAGACGATATTAGCATACCAACCAGCAAAACCATTGCCAAAAAAAACAATCGGTAATTTGACTGATGTACTCGAAGGAAATACGAAAAAAGAAATGAGTGATCCAAAAGATATTCATTTGTATTTTTTAAAAAATCTTTCAGATGGATTGCCACCAGATGGTATAAGAGTAGCCGACTGTAATTTACCGGGACTTACATTGGCAACCTTAAAACCACATTTAGTTAATGGCTACGCGATAATACAACAAACAGAAAGAAAAAATATGTCAGCTTCTATCTACTATGGGGAGTGGCTAATCGTGGGTGCAGAAATCCATAAGAATAAAAAATTACAACATGAAACAAACTTGAACTGGTCAGATTGGCTAAAAATACACGTCGGAATTTCAAAGTCTTATGCCCATCAGTTGAGTGTTCTAGCCAGGCTGCTACAGGGGTACCACAAATTTCATTATCTTTCACTGTCTTTCTGAAAGGTGTACAGTTTGCGGAAGCAAATTGAACAAATGTTAAAAGTACAGGAAATAGCCGATTTTTGGAAAACACCTAACGCTGGTCCGTAACATTGTTTGCTCGTTTGTTTGTTTGTACAAAGGTTCTAGTGCATCTTAACAATTCTGTTTGAATCACATCTGAGACATTTTATCACTTTCGTTTTGTTAACTGACTAAGCCCGTGTGATCATCACCGAGCAGGCCGCACTAACAAGGAAAATGAAAACGTGTAACTATTAGTCCGTGAAAGTGATTAATCACCGAGCAGGCCGCAAACAAGAAAAATGTAACTGTAAATCTGAGTAAAAAAAAATCACTGAGTATATCACAAACATAACAAATGAAAATGTCTGACCGTAATTTCATATGAGATCTATTACCTAGCAGATCACAAACAAGACAAATGAAAATATGTAACTGTAAGTCTTTAAGTGAGAAATCACAGAACATACTACAAAAAGGCTGTAAGTCTGAGAGTGAGAAATCACAGAGCATACTACAAAAAGGCTGTACGCCTGAGAGTGAAAAATCACAGAACATACTACAAAAAGGCTGTAAGTCTGAGAGTGAGAAAATCATCGGATAGGTTACATGTAAAAGTGGCTTTAAGACTGAGAGTGAGAAAATCATCGGTCAGGTCATAAAATGGATGGAGCGATATTTTCTCTGATGTGTGACAAACGCCATAATGACCAAGCCGCACGAGAAGCTAATGATTGTATGTTTGTATTGTCTCGTCTTAAATGTTGTGGACCAAGTGTGAGGTGTTTTCACCGCGCTCATGTAAGTAGCTTGCTTTTGCAAGTGAATTGAAACAGATTTTACATAGGTTTTAGCAACAGGACTGACGGTGGGGTATGCCTGTAGCACCCTGGCAAAGAAAGATGATTTTGGCTTTGTATCTGAATAATTGATTTTCAAACAGCACCCTGCTCAGCCCACTTGTAGCACGCTGACAAAGAAAGGTGATTATTGGTTTTGACAATAATTGATTTATAAATCACTCAGCGCCCTAGTCATGACTTCAAATCGTGGTATCTAACATAAACAAATGACGTATGTCCTTAGCGAATCGTCCCCCACTGGGGGACCGGTATCTAACGTAAACAAATGACGTAGTACGCTAGAAACGAGTCAGACTGGTATCCAACGTAAACAAATTACGTAGTACAATAGAAACGAGTCCGACGGTGTCGGACCGGTTTCTAACGTTCTACGTCATACGGTCTTAGTAACAGTGCCGCAATACGCAGTGCCGATTTGAGTACACAGCTTGTGTATCGCGTGTCATACAACGGTGTTTTCGCCTGACGGTGTTTTGCGGACGCGTCTACAATATTCATGCAGAATAAAGATTTTGTGTTTGTTTGTCTGTCTGTCTATGCGTGTGAGTGTGTGCGTATGTATGTGTGAGTGCATGTATGTGTGTATGAGTGTGTGTGTGTTTGTAGGTATGTGTGAGTGCGTGTGCGTGTGAGTGTTTGTGTGCGTGCGTGTCAGTGTGTGCGTATGTATGTGTGAGTGCGTGTATGTGTGCGTGCATGCGTGTATGAGTGTGTGCAAGTGCGTGTTCGTGTGAGTGTTTGTGTGCGTGCGTGTCTGTATGTGTGTGTGTATGCATGTGTTCTTATGTGTTTGTGTGTGTGTGTGTGTGTGCATGTGTGCGTGTGAGTGTTTGTGCGTGCATGTGAGTGTTTGTGTGTGTGTGTGTGTATGCATGTGTGCGTGTATGTACGTGTGTGTGCGAGTGCGTGCGTGTATGCATGTGTTTATATGTGTATGTGCGTCCGTGTTTGCGTGCGTGCATGTGTGTTTGTTTGTGTGCGTGTATATATGTGTGTTAGAGATATAAAATATAAGATTCCAAGAACATTTTTTTTCATTGCCTCTGTGCCAATACCCTTCCCCCCCCCCCCCCAAAAAAAAAAAAAAAAAAAAAAAAAAAAAAAAAAACAAAAACATAGTTATTTAAATAATAACCACACACACAAAAAAAAAATACTATTGCTATATGCACTTGATAACAAATTATTTAAGTTACCTGCAGATACTTGATAACAAATTTTCCACAGTCAATTATAACTGACAAATAACTTTACAGGTAACCTTTTAAGAACCTATAATTAGTTATTAAGTGACTTAAGTCAAGAACGTATAAGAACTTAAACATAACAAAATGTAAGTTCTTGACTCAAGTCACAACTTAAGTCACAACTTACTCGGACAGATTTGTCAAGATACAAGGACAACAAGAAAACTTTTTTTTTAGTAATAGTCAGGTGGTGGTGGTGGTGCTGATGGGGTTAAATAGTTAGGTGGCATGTCATTTTTCTGTGAAGTGTATGTCATTAATAAACGATTACCAAATCTGATTTTTATTTGTTTAAAAGATTGTGTAGTTTTTCTGTGGTTTCCTGAACACCGATCTGTTTTCCCATCTCTAAAAAACTGGCCTTAAGTTCTTCAACATTTACGGGAGATTGACTACGCATCTTATTCTGTATTTCAGATTTTTGTTTCTTGTAATTATTTAAATCATCCTGGACCCGCATAAATTCTTTGTCATCAATAAAATTATCATTCAATGCCTTACTGATAATAAGTTTCATACTGCTCAGCTTTGCACCGGCCAGCGTACTCAATGCTTCATGTTTCTGTAATTTCGTGTGAAACCTCTTGTTCAAGGCCTCCAAACCAAAGCAAGCCAGGCATGTAGCAACGCTAACACCCTCAACTGCTATTCCAGCCAAACTTCCAATTCCCGTGGCAAACAGAACAATACCCCCTACAGAACATGAAGCTGAAACTGCACCAATAGCCATAGAAGTGTTTTGAACAGAATTAAATACTGACTTATACCTCCTTTTGCACCGTGAGTACTTAGCCTCTTCACTTTCCAAATATTTCAAAGCTTCTGTAATATTATTTAATCTGAATGCATCTGCCTGTAATGTTTTATCTGATGCAATTGGCACACCTGTTGCATGCGGATCAGGCGCAAGCGTTGTTTTAGTCATCACATTTGTTTCAGTCGGCTCAAGCGTCGGTAGTTGCGGATAGAAGTTTACCATTTTTTTTATTGACAAATATTTTTTTTTATTTAATCAGCAATTACATTTTGCAACTCTTCAAAAGTATACAATTTGTTAGCATAATAAAATGCAACAAGATCAATGTGTTCAAGGTTTATGTATGTTAGACGAACAAAAGGTGTTTTGTCGACCACCACCTTGACAGCTGGAACACTGCTTGAAACATTAATAACATCATTATTTTTTGTAATGGCAATAAAGACCTTTGATGACTCTGTTACTGTTTCATTCCATGTAAGTTTAATTCCTTGTGCAATTTGAGCCTCTTTAGCAGTAGTTACTGATCTCATGATAATTTCAAATACTATTGTCGCTTCTCTTGAGATGGGAAAGTTTATTGGTGCAAACACGACCTTCGCATCAGACCTACCCTTCCTGTGCGTAAGAAGATATCTCCGTTTCTCATAATTTTCAACTTTCAGTTTTTCTCTGCTATTGTCGTCTGAAGCAAAGCTTGGAACAAGGCTTACAATAAGCGGCCCAGAATTAACAACCTTCCTAAACACTAAGGCACCTTCATCATCAGTGTATACATAAGGACTAATAAATTCCAACTTTATGTCCCAGTCAATTGTGGGTGGTGGAACAGGCACAGGTGAAACCACCCACTTATTTCCCACATGTATTAAGTTGTAAGGCGCATTATTTACAGGTGGAGTAGGTACAGTAACATCACGAAGCTGACCAAGTTTAGGAATCTGTCTTTCACCGTCTTTCATGTCGACAATTACTTTCCTCTTGTACATGCCATTTGAATCAAGTTCAAAACCATATATTTCTCCAACATCCCCCTCCTTCTCAAAATCCTGGACGTCTGCCAAATCTTTCAACTCTGTAACCGGACACGCAACTGGTATGATTGTTCGCTTTGGACCAAGACCACTCATTTTTATAAAAAAAAATAAAATTATTTAACTTCTAACACAACACTAAAATCATGCATAAGAACTGGTTTGTCATCCTGATTAGTTACAGATATACTCAGTGACTCAAAGAAACTAGAACCTAATTTCTTAAACTGCAAATTAGGAAATCTAACAACTACACTTTCACAATATGGAGCAGTTCCAGTAGGTAAGCATCTCAACAAAGTTGAAGGCTTTCCATTGTGAACATTCTCAGATGTGTTTAGTTCTTTCAAATAAACATTTAGCACTGTGTGTACTGACAAATTGACAGGGCGTTTCCCAGTTAATTTAAGTTTTTTGGTCTTCATTGTTATAATACCGGTCATAGCTTCACCTAAATCATCTGATCTCCACCAATCTTCATCAATATAAAATCTAAGTAAATATGCAAATCTATCTGAGATCTTTAACCAATTTTGTGTCAGAAATTCTAATGTAACAAGTAGGTTAGCTGGATTTAAAGTTGCTTTAATTTTAAAATTACTTTGAAACCATTCAGCTATAGTACAAAAGTCATAATACCCGGGTGGTAAAGCTTCAGTCTTACCATCTAAATTTACTTTATTATATATATCATCTTCTACATTAAACCATTTTACTGTGTAGAACATTTCATGGATAGCTACAGCCTTACTACCATCATGATTATCAATCCCATTAGTTAACCACACTGGTTTGCTTGTGTCAAGATTTGTTAAGGTAATAAACATTTTTATTATCTCATATAAAAAAGGGTGGAATTTAAATCACCAACCATTACCACAACAGACGCATTTCAATTTAATGTGGATGCCAAATATAATGTTGCACCTACTTATGAACAGAAAATAATTCAACTAAATCAGCTTGATATTGCTGTATCAGAACAACATCTATTCCAAGTCAAAGTACCAAATCCGTTTGATCATTACCTAAACCCTCCAATAACAGATGACTCAACTGCAAGAAAGTGGTCTTCAAGTCCACTACAGATGTTTCAAAACCAACTCAACTTTGCCATACTATGCTCAACTACAGGCTGTGGTGTTTCATTTACAGACCACTTGAATCACTCAAACAAACTGATTAGGTCAGTATATCGTTTTCACACTTACTACCAGCTTAGACGTATTCTGTCAGAACTTCATACACCACTGCCCACTGAATCCAGTTTCAACAGGTATAACAACCCCATGGATATGAAAGCGTTTGAACGCATCTGTAATGAATTTAACATAAGCACTAAGTATGACTTCACACAAAAACTTGATGATCACCACGGCATTGGTACATTGTATTACGCTTTGAGTCACAGACAATACCCTCAAGATTATTACCCTGGTTACACTTCATTCTCATCAAAATCAGAAGTGTGGTTAGGATCAATAGAGCAGAAGCAGTCAAACGCTTGGACCACATTTATTTTAGATAAAACTGACGGGTTTACTCAAGCAGGAGTCGAGCGCATAAATGAGTCAATCAGAACATATGTCTGGTGTATACTAGGTGCACAATCACTAACAAAATCGAATATTTTGAATGGAAGTTGAAAATTCGATTCGCAAAAACAGTTTCTCGCTAATCTTGAAGATTCAGTAAATTCATCAGTTGATCTCCCATCTAGCATACAACGCTACCAAGACGTACTCAGATATGCTAGATCAAAAGTTGACTTTGTAGTTGGTATCGGGTTATACATGTTACCATCTGACCTTCAACTCCAAATGGGTACAATAACAAATTATAATAATGAAATATTGTTGCAGGTGTTGGTCAAAAACTCGGACTCAATCAATCTGTAAACTTGGGGGCCACAACCACACACGTACAGTCATTAAAATCATTACAGACGGTAACACCCCCGGCCCCGGCCCCAGCCCCAACACCGGCACTCATACAACCAGTACAGTCAACCCCTGACACACATGAGTCAGAAAGAACTGCATTGGTAATAGGATTAACAGGATTAGGGGTATTACTTCTTTATCTGTTTCATTAAATAACCCACCATCAACCCTCCTACTGTAACCAGAAAGATCCACACATGCTCTGCCATAAACCCTACTGCCTTTGCCGCTGTACTAATCAGCCAACTGACAACAGTGCCAATTATGCCAGGCAAAGCGTCCATTGCTTTCAGAGCCAATTTCTTAAGCAGGTCTGATATGTGAGACAACTGTTTCTTTACCCACGACTGTAAATCTTTTGGATCTGTTGGTGGTGCCGGAGGTGCCGGGGCTGGCGGTGTTGAACCACCGGGTCCACCAGCACCGGAGACAGCCAACACAACAGTACTGATAATAAATCCAAGAGCTGTAATTAAACTAGCAATAGTGATACCCTGTTCTCTGAAAAGTGTTTTAAGTCTCTCAGCCAGAGTTGTGTCTTCGTGAAGTATTTTCTGAATAGTTTCTCTAATTCTGTTGACCTGTGATTTCAGTTTTTGTCTTCCAATACTAATTGTTTCTAACCGTCCTGATCGTTCTATCTGCAAATCATTTAATCTGTGTTGGATTATTTCTTTCATTTCTGTGTCAAGATTCCCATTGTCTGCTGTAGCCAGTTTCTCTTTTTCACGTTCTATGTGTTTATCAAGCTCTCCCAGTTTGACAACATTATTTACCATCTCACCTCTTATTGTCTGCAGTGATTTATCCAATCCCATAATCTCCCTCATTGACAAAGGTGGGTCATCTATTGTTTTCATAGCATCATTTAATTGACCTTCAGTAAATGAAGTTTCTTGTATCACAGTGTTTGCTATTTCTGGTAGGCTTGTTACAGGTGCCATTTCAATTTGTTGCCCTGTTGGCAACTTTGTTTGCGTGTCGTGAAGAACACTAACCAGTCTTGGCGTGACAGGAGACCCTCCAATTCCAAGATACCTTGCCAACCCAGAGTTACCACCGACTTCACCTTTAATTGTACTTAAAGCTCTAAACTTAGAAGGATTATTTTTATGTGTTAGATATATTTTCCCTCTGTCTGTATTTACAAATAAGTGTCCTTTATCATATTCAAACTGATTAGGATCTATTACATCTGGGTGGACACCAACACTGTCATAAAATGAGTTTACTTTGTCTTTTAGCAGTTCGTGATACATACTAGAAGTAGTTACCATTCCAGTCATATCTGTGATACTGGTATCTGAGACATTCATGTCATCCATTTCAAAATCTTCATGATTAAATCCTCCCGCTGCCATTGTTTTATTAATTTATTATTTTTTATTGTGCATAATAAAAATGACACAGACTTACGGATCAAAGTTAGACCCATACAGAAAACTACGTGAGCCTCTGGGTGTTAAGGGCATAAGACAATCAATCGTCATCACAAACAATCCAAGTACCATAGACCAGAACCAAACACTTACAGTCAAGTTTCCAAACCTAGGTCCCAGTGATGTTATTGTTCCTGGCACTGCACGCCTAGCATTTAATATCGAACTATCATCAGATGCAGATGTAAACAGAACACTAGTTGACAATCTTGGCAGAGCAATTGTTAGAACTATTAAAGTAAAACTTGAAGGGCAGGAAGTGTTTAGTCTTGACGACTCAGATGTGTTCTACTGTTACAAAGATCTTTGGCTTACAAGAGAAGAACGATAAGATCGTATTTATCAAGGCATACAGCCAGATAATGTTTGTAAACTTCGAATCAATGCTGGAGATAAATCAACGTCAGCAGCCCAGGACGTTATTATAGCTGAAACATATGGAACCAGGTTTTACATTCCACTTGAATTTGAAATCCTAACAGCACATTTGCCTTATTATCAAGGAACACTGAATGACCGTCTGAGCTTTGAACTAACTTTCAATGACTACTCCAAAGTTATAAAATCATCTGCCACAGATGCAACATATAAGATCTCTAACATTTCATTGGAATATGAAATTGTTACACATACTGAACTAGCCAGACTCATTCAAAATCAATACCAGTCAAGACTTCCAATGTATTATGACCGTGTGATTAGACATAGTTTAATACCCAAAGACAAGAGCGACCCAATGTGGAACATAAACTTAAACACACCTGCCAGGTCACTGAAAGGTATTTTTATGTTGTTTGTTGAACCGGTGAGTCCATACAAAAGAGATTCAGATAAATTCTACAATCCTAAGATTACACATTTGTCCTGCACAATCGAAGGCCGCCCTAATCAAGTGTACGCATCTGGAATGTTACCATACCAGCACTACGATGAGATCACAAAGTATTTTGCGGGTGGAAGGATTAGAGATAAACCTGCAAACATTGCGTGTAAAGATCTACATCTGTATGATGTTAGGATCGGACAATATCTTACAAACAAGTATGCACTGTGGCTAGACCTTCGTAGTACAGATGATGATTACCTTCATGGGTCAGGTCGAACTGTCAAGAACGGTAGTGATGGAATAACAATTCAGATACAAAAGAAGGTTGAAACTGCTGCAGCCATTAACATATATTTGTACCTGATATATGATGCACAACTCAATATTGCAGAAAGCAGACTAAGTGGACACATATATTAAAATTATATTGTGTATTAAAATGAACCGGAGCTTAATGACCCTTGACCCACACTGTGGATTGTTTTGTGGTGCCACAGGGTGTGGGAAAACTGAATTTGTTCTTAACCTATTACAAACAAGATACATACACCACTTTGAAAACATTATAATATTTTGTCCTACTATTAAATACAACAAAGCTTATCACAACCGTTTATTTATTTGGACTGACAACAACATATACTTAGTTGACCCTGAAAAGAAACTGAATGACTACCTACAATATTTTTACAAGCAATTTGAAGGACAGCCAACATTGTTCATAGTCGATGACTGCTCAGCAGAAAAAGACATTGTCAAGAAGAGAAACACTTTAGCAGAACTTGCCTTCAGTGGCAGACATGCAAATGTTAGTGTATGGATTCTCACTCAGAAATATAATGCTGTACTGAAAGATTTTCGTGAACAGTTAAAGTTTATCTGTTTGTTTTACTGTAAGGATCGTGACAGCTTTGAAGACTGTCTCAGAGAAAATGATGTGATACCAAATAAACATGAACGTGATGATGTAAAAAATAAACTGAAATCACTCTCTTGGCTTGACTTCGCGAACGAAGATTTTATAGGAGTTGCCCACGACGTGGTCAGTGTCATGGTCCGTGGACGTTTCCTAAAACTGAAACTGAAAAAAAAACTGAAATCAACTAAGCATCTAAAGCTCATTTTAAAGACAGATCAGCCCACAGGGTATGGGTTAGTACATTAATTTATACATTTGTTTGTCCAATAAAAATGACAGACGGACAAACCCAAGTGTTTGATGTTACAGAATGCTTCAAAGATGTTATGCACTTTACTGACTTAAAATCACGTTTGTTTGGACCCAGCTTTAAACTCTCAACACTGACAATAAGAATATACACGACATATAATGTTACTTTGGAATATTCAGATGGATTACCACATTATGATTTTGAGACTGTTGATCTTAAGACAAATGCTTTTAAAGTTTATAATGCTAACAGTGGCCACTTGCATTGGTTTGAGGTACTGTGTGAAGACATATTTGTTCAATTAAGAAAACTACATTGTTACATTGAAAGTGTTACATTTAATAAAGTGATATTACACCTGCAGGACAAGACTTCAAGACAAACACCAGGAAAGTAGTTGACTTGTTTATCATAACTACAGATAATACAGTATTACATATGGTGTGTCAGCGGTAATTTTTTTCATTTATTATTTTGTCCGACAAATAAAAATGACGGACAATGTTCAAAACCCTGGCCCATCAAACCCTGGCCCATCAGGCCTACGTAACGTGTTTCACACAACAGATTTGCCTATATCTAATACTAACAATGTCTATGAATCAATAGAAAACACTTTTTCTGTCATACAAGATAATCTTTTTACAGGCAGTGTGAAGATTCAGATTGTTGCTAAAATAGAATTTACTAGAGTAGACGGTGAAGTGATTGTATCGTACATATCAACAAGACAACACACAGTTAATACAAGAAGGGAATTAGAGAACGTGTTTAGAGACAGACTATTACCTGACTTCCCCCAAGCAATTGACAGTGCAAAAATGAAGGGGTCTGGTTGGCACGAAGGACATGTACATGAACTAAAACTAAAGCAGTCAAGGTATCATCCTATATTAGGTAAATCATGGTTGCCACTGCCAACAGAGGTTGCAAACAAAAAGGCTGTTGTTAATATTCAAAACAATGACAACTATTGTTTCATGTGGTGTGTGCTTGCTAAACTACACTTTATAAAGTCAAAGCCTGAACGTGTATCTAACTACATCAAATTTGTAAATGAACTCAACTTCAGTGGCATTGAGTTCCCTGTTAAAATAGAGGACATAGACTTGTTTGAAAAACTAAATCCTTGTATATCTGTAAATGTGTATGCGTGGGATAATGAGTCTGTTGACAAGTTACAACCCATTAGAGTATCAACACTGGCACCAACCTATGGGCAGCCAGAAGATAAACATGTTGACATGTTGCTAATCGGCCCTGCCGGTGATGACAATAACTTTCACTACACAATTATCAGAAATATGTCACGTCTAATTCATGGGCATACAACAAAACACAATGGCAAACAGGAAGTTTGTAAAAAATGTTTACAAAGATTCTCCTCTATTTCAGTAGCGCACAAACACATCCTACATTGTAGATCAGCTGATGACATACAAACTGTACTTAAGTATCCAGAGCCTGGTAGTCAAGTATATTTTAAGAACTATGGGAATCAACAAAAGCTGCCGTTTGTAGTGTACTCTGATTTTGAATCATTAGTTGTACCATATGAGGGTCCTGTTCCAGAATCATTACCAAAGACTATAAAATTGAGTGACAAAGTGGTGTGTTCTTTTGGATACATTCTTGTTAGGTCAGACGGTTTGCATTCAGAACCTGTTATCTACAGGGGTGAAAATGCAGCTTGTCTGTTTTTAACAAAAATGAGACATCTGTATAGTCAGGTAGTACAGTATCTCACAACATGTCAGATGCCTTTGGTGATGACAGAAGATTGATTGATTGATTGATTGTACATTGCTTAACGTCCCGACAGCAACAAGGCTTTCTCAGGACGTGCCTGCACTGCTTGTGAAAAAAAAACAACCAACTAAACAGAACATTGAATGTATGTCGCCAGCCGGTCAAACACATTAAATAAACCTAACACATGGGGCCTAAATAAAGCTAAGACCATTTAGCAACACACATCCAATATCAAGAGCTACAGGCAGTGTAGACAGTAGGGAGAATTTAAAAAAGGCAAATACAGGTGAATGGACCTCGGGTAGACAGAAACACATGCCCCAGAATAGAGAGAAAACCCCACCCTGTGGGGCTGACCAGGGTGACCCTGGGAACTAAAAAATACCTAACCCCACCCAAGTCCCCCAGGGCAGACCCGGGTGGGGTGATGACAGAAGAAGACAAACTGAAATTTGATACAGCTGAGACGTGTTGGATTTGTGAACAGCCTTTAGGGGGTGATAAAGTTCGTGACCATGATCACATAACTGGATGTTACAGAGGTGCTGCACATAACAATTTAACTTGTTATTAAAAATAGATCCTAAGACATATAAGTTACCAATCTTTTTCCACAATCTCAAAGGTTATGATTCACACATTATCATGCAGGCTGTAGATGAGTCTTTCAAAAACATTAATTGTATTGCGCAGACAACTGAAAAGTACTTGACTTTTAGGTTAGACAAATTAGCATTTTATGACTCCATGCAACATTTGTCTTTAGGTCTTGCTAGTCTGGCAGAAGGACTGACTGAGTATCCAATAACGAGTAAATATTTTGAACCAGACTTGATTAAGAAAGGTGTCTATCCGTATGAGTACATCAGTGAGTGGGTTGTGTTTGAGGAAACAAGACTGCCACCAAAAGAAAAATTTTATTCTACACTAACTGGAAAAGGTATTTCTGACTCTGAATATCAACATGCACTTGATGCGTGGGGGAAGTTAGGGTGTCAAACGATTGGTGACTACCATGACCAGTACTTGAAAGCAGACGTTTGCTTGCTAGCAGACGTATTTGAAAGTTACCGTGAAAAGGGTTTGTTGCACTACAAACTTGACCCAGCTTGTTACATAACTAGTCCTGGCATGACATGGGATGCATTTTTGAAATCCAGTAAGATATCTATAGACCTGTTGTCTGATCGTACGATGGGTGAAATGGTGGAATGTGGATTGAGGGGTGGGATTAGTATTGCAGCAAATAACTATGCCAGAGCCAACAATAAATATCTTGATGACCTTGACCAGGGTTTTGACCCCTCAAGGTCAAGGTCATTCATTACGTACCTTGACGCTAATAACCTTTACGGATTCGCGATGTGTGAGTTATTGCCCTTGAAAAACTTTTGTCTGTATGATTTGTCACAGTATGATGTAACAGGGTTAACTAACAATATTATGAATCATGACCGAAACGACGCGAAGGGTTGGATCTTTGAAGTCGCCCTGGAGTATCCACACCACCTACACGATTACCATAATGATTATCCGTTGGCAGTTGAGAAAATGAGTATGACAGGGAAAAAAGAAGACACCAAACTTGTACCAAATCTAAATGACAAATTCAATTACGTTTGTCACTACCGCTTGTTGCAGTTTTACATCAGACATGGGTTAGTACTAAAAAAAGTTCACAGAGGCATTCAATTTGACCAAAGTGCTTTTATGAAAGATTACATAATGAAAAACACAACTCTTCGTGCCAGAGATGGCAACACTGCATTTGACAAAGACTTTTTTAAGCTTATGAACAATGCCTGTTTTGGCAAGACTATGGAAAATCCTCATCACAGAAAAGATGTGAGACTGGTCACAACTGAATCGGGTGCAATTAAACTTACAGGTAAGCCACAGTACACAGGGAACAAAGAGTTTCATTCATCATTGTATGCAGTGTCACTCAAAAAAAAAAGATTGTTAAACTGGACAAGCCAGTATTCATTGGTATGGCAATTCTTGAGTTGTCAAAACTGTTGATGCTTGAATTTTATTATGATTACTTTAAACCAAAATATCCTGACTGTCGTCTGCTATACACTGACACTGACTCTATGATCATTGATGTGTGTACTGAAGACTTTTATGAAGACATGAAAACAGAGTTACACATGTATGACACGTCTGACTATCCTAAAGACCATCCACTGTACAGCACACAAAACAAGAAAGTGCCTGGGAAGTTTAAGGATGAACTAAATGGTGTGCCAATAGTTGAGTATATTGGACTGAGATCCAAAATGTATTCTATACTGCACCAGAAGGGAAGTCAGTCGAAAGCCAAAGGAATTAAAAAAACAGCAATAAAAAATAAAGACATTCGTCATGAACATTACAAGCAAGTGTTAGATGGTGCATTAATGCCTGATTATCCAAACAAGTCACTGAGATCAAACAAACATAATCTTGAAATAATTCAAACACATAAGAAGTCACTTGCAGTTGGAGACACGAAACGTGTGTTTCATAGTAAGGAAAAAGCTTATGCACCCGGACATTACAGGCTCAAGTTATCTGAAGACATTTGTGATGAACTGGTTGATGAATTAATTGATGACTTAGTTACTGAAATGAGTAACGGTGTCTGGGGGAATAATCTGTAATTCTTCTCTGACAAATGCCCTCTGTGGCGCAGGGTCATACAGATAATATATTGTTGCGTCTGGACCGGGAATTATTTTTTTATATTATGAACGGACGTTGACCAGATGGGGTCTGTTGCCCTGCGCTTTACGTCGTTCTCAGCCTCCCCTGGCTGATATAAATATCTCACCTGTTTAGTAAACAAGCTTGTGTCTGGCGCAAGCGGTGCTGGGGTTGGGGTTGGTCCTGTTTTTGGGTCTGTAATTGATTTCAATTTAATAGCATCAGCAGGCTTAGGGTGTCCTTCATTATTCATTGCTTTTATCACATGTGGTAATCTCTTAACCCATTCAGTGTTACGGGTGTCATGCATGAGTTCCTTAGAATACTGGTAACTGAAAAGTCTTTCTGATAACTGTTTGTTAAAGTTTTCAACAATTGCCTGTGATCTGTATACACCTGGAATGCCTCGTCTGACCAGTACAAAATGCTTCGCAAATAACTGATTAACAGCACCTTTGAATTCTGATCCGTCATCAACCTGTACTAGTCTGGGGTATCTTAAAGGGCCTCTTTTATAGATACTAGATAAAGCAGTCGCAACAGTGTTAGCAGTTTTGTCAGATATGGGTTCAGCGTCTTTGTACCTTGAAGCAATGTCTACAACAGTCAGTGCATACTTGTATCGTTTCTTTCTTATTGTGTCATGTGGTAAGAACAAAAGGTCCATTTTGGTGTGTGTCATTTGGTGATGTGTTCTCAAAATGGGGTCTTGTTATCTTTCTTGGAGCAGGAAGATATATCTGCCAAATTGCTTGTCTCTGTAACCATTGTTTGACTTGATTGAGTGATATATCTCCGCCCACAGCGGCATGTAATTTCTGAATAGCGGTTGCTCCTTTCCAATACCCTGATGGAGAGTAATATATTTTTGATAGTTTATTTTCTACCCCGGGGTTCATTTCTTCTAGCAATATAAACTCCTGTAAAATAAACAAATGTCATTCCCACTAGAACAAAGATTATCTCTCCATTTCTTTGTTGTGTGCTTGGTTTGTAAGAGTCACTTAGTTTTGGTTTCGGTATAGACATGTCTTCACCTGTGACAAGAAAATATTCCCTGATTGCTTCGTCTGTATTTGAAAACGTATGTTGTGCGTGACCTTCTAGCCTCAGTTTTTTCATTGATGAAATCAAGTTTTTCAATTCTATTCTTCTCATAATCCTGCTGGGCTTGAGCAAGTTTTTCTGACGCTTCATTGTGGCGCTTCAATTCTTCTGCAGATTCTTACCCCACCCGGGTCTGCCCTGGGGGACTTGGGTGGGGTTAGGTATTTTTTAGTTCCCAGGGTCACCCTGGTCAGCCCCACAGGGTGGGTTTTTCTCTCTATTCTGGGGCATGTGTTTCTGTCTACCCGAGGTCCATTCACCTGTATTTGCCTTTTTTAAACTCTCCCTACTGTCTGCACTGCCTGTAGCTCTTGATATTGGATGTGTGTTGCTAAATGGTCTTAGCTTTATTTAGGCCCCATGTGTTAGGTTTATTTAATGTGTTTGACCGGCTGGCGACATACATTCAATGTTCTGTTTAGTTGGTTGTTTTTTTTCACAAGCAGTGCAGGCACGTCCTGAGAAAGCCTTGTTGCTGTCGGGACGTTAAGCAATGTACAATCAATGTACAATCTGCAGATTCTTCTCTACCCATTTTTGAAAAGAGATAGTTTGAACCACTGAATGCCAATGTGTTAACAACTGCCCCACCAATCATAATAGCTATCGTCGCCATATTTATTTTATTTACATAGAAACATTTTCGGGAATAATTCCCTGCTTGACAAGAAAATCTTTTGTTGCAATTGACGCTGTAACAACTGCAATTAGCTTAGCACTGTCTTCAAAGTCTAATCTACTCAAGTCTGCTGATTTCATTTTGAGTAGACTTTTTCCTAGCATAGAATAAGCTACTGCTAGTCCCCTTATCACGGCAGAGTGATAGACAAGGTTCATTAAATTCTTTGTGTCGTTCATTTTCTAATAAAAGAAAAATTAAAATAATATTTTTATTTACTGCATATAAAATGGGTCAACGGCTTTGGGTGTTACTGGTAATGTGGCGACTTCTGGTTTTGTTTTTGGAGTGTCTGATTTTTTGGTCACTGTACGAGTCTGTGGTTTGTATTTTTTGTATAATTGATAACCTACGTAACCAAATCCGACAACAAATCCGGCAACTATATATTTTGTTGTTTGAGGTTCGGGGTCAGGGTCAGGGTCGGGGTTAGACTGGGTTGTTTGTCTCTCACTTTGATGAAGGTGTGACGGTACTGACACAGGTTCTGACGATCCTGACGGTGGATCAGTTACATGAGTCTTTTCTGTTTGTGCCTTAAGCTGTAATTTTTTTGCCTATTATATTCAGCTAATCTTTTTCCAGCCTCAACCCTGCCTGGACTTTTAGTCTTCGTCACAGTTTGAACCTGTGTCAAAACAGGGTCGGGGTTCAGTTGTGGAGTCGTCTGGGTTTCGTCCATTTTCTTCTGCAGTAAAAATTATTTTCGAAAAATCAATATGACTCCCGGTAACAAGCAATGTTACGACAGGTGCAAGGTAATTTCCAAACTTGTAAAACATGACACATGCTAATTTACCAATTGAACTTGAAACAATAGGATTGCTTTCAAGGTCGTGTGAAAGACTGTCACTATCCACAGGTAGAAAGTGACTCACTGCTTTTGTGTATAGGCATACAAGAGATCGACTCAAATCATGAGTCATTAGTGAAGCAATGTGGTTTTCATATTTAGAATGAAGCTTGATTAGCTCGTCAGCGGTGAGAGATTCAATATCCTCTGTCATGTATTGTTTTCCGAGATACGTCTTTGATTTGCCTGACACAACTACAGAAAGAAGGCGCTGTTTTTTCGAGTCTAAGTCTTTGTTTTCTACAGCATTAATATCATTTAGAAGAAGTAATTCGTCTTGATTCATTTTATAATAAAAAATATTAATTTTAATGACATTGATTTTGGAAACCTTTATTTTACTGAAAAAAATAAGGAGAAACCTAGAAAAATGGGCAGCGCGAAGGCGTGGTAATATGTGGTCCAAAAATCGTGGAAATTTGGAATCGATATAAATTGTCCAAAAACACCCACAACCCCCTCTCTGATCGGACAACAGCAGACGATTCTGTGACACTTTGAAACTGACCGGCAGCCACGGATTTTTACGCGCTGGGGATCATGGCAGAATGTACGGCTGTACAAGCTGTAAGTATGACTCACGACACTTTGCGATTTTTTTCAACGCGTACATCCAGTCCAATATAGGATAATATAAATAAATAAATAAGCACAGTAAATTGGATGAGAGAGAGACAATCGACTGTTTACATAGTTGCCAAAAGATCAGATACAAGGGAAATCAATGTTAGGTCGCCATGGGTCAAGCTGAATTATAGTAGCTGCCCTTCGTATGGAAAAAAATATTTGCTGTAGGCCACTCCATATGAAAAGATATAATAACAAACACAAAACGACAAATACCCCCTCCTTCCTCACCCTTCTGATATTAAATAAAGCTTCAGGCTGTACTGTGTAACTTACGGATAGCTCGGCCTGGTCCATATCCAGTTGCGTCCAGGCAAGACACAAATGGCCTGTTCTGTCCGTCGGGTGGTCGACTGAGTGTCGTCTACTACTGTTGCTATCAGTAGAAACATCGCTGATTTACATAAGTGATTGCGGTGCCCACTCGCTGCATACAGGAAGTGGCCTGTCTTTTTCATGGGAGTTTTGCCAGCATGACAAACGCAGTTGAAAACTCAGTCCGGCAACTGAGTTGCAAACCGGTTTGCCGACTTACGGGCAAGGTAGCCGAACGTTCACGATAGGGCCCTCGCTGGTTCCTGTAAAGTTTTTTTAAAACACGTGCGGGGCGGATTTTGTTTTTACTGTTTCTCAGCTTTAACTCCACAACTATCAATAATACATATATAATTATAGAAACATACCTGAATCCTAGGTTTCAGAGTCTTGGACTACGGGCTAGGTATCTCAAACACATATGTTTCCTCTGACAAGAAAGCCCATACTAATGCATTTACTGCTCTGCCAGACTGAGCTTTCGCCTAGAACTCGCTAATAACTCCCCCGTGTTAAACGTTCCTTAGAAATTCCACGCGGATCTCGGCCTCACGGACTATCAGCACAAAACAAACCGTTAAAAAAAACCGTACCGTATTAAACCTAATGTGTGAACACTATGCATGAGCATAGAGTTTCATCACATACTTACAGATAAGGATATAGGCCAATAGCTTTAGTTCAAAGGTGGTGTCAAAATAGCCTGACGCCTAGGGCCACCAAGCTATTCTGACACTACCCTTGAACTATTTTAGTCAAACTTATTTTCACACACTGGTGTATTCCGAATGATAAGGGTTAAGCTAGACTCCAACCCCCTTGTGCATGCATCCACCTGGGGTCAGTTACATGATCAAGCTTAGTCCTGCACCACCCACCACCCCCACCCGGGTCTGCCCTGGGGGACTTGGGTGGGGTTAACTACTTTTTAGTTCCCAGGGTCACCCTGGTCAGCCCCACAGGGTGCACGGTGGGTTTTCCCCTATATTCTGGGGCATGTGTTTCTGTCTACCCTTTGTCCATTCACCTGTATTTGCCTTTTTAAAACTCTCCCTACTGTCTGCGCTGCCTGTAGCTCTTGATATTGGATGTGTGTTGCCAAATGGTCTTGGCTTTAATTAGGCCCCATGTGTTAGGTTTATTTAACGTATTGGACCGGCTGGCGACATACATTCAATATTCTGTTTAGTTTTTTTTTTCACACGCAGTGCAGGCACGTCCTGAGAAAGTCTTGTTGCTGTCAGGACGTTAAGCAATGTACAATCAATCAAAACCACCCACCAAGCCAGGTGCTTCCACTGTTCGCTCATGCAACTGGCCCATTCAGTTCTGTTGCTTTTATGCGGCAACTGACCCCAGTAGCTATGTGCTTGAGTTATCATTTTTAGTCCATCTGCACTCAGCTTTTGCCGGAAAGGGTTCTGGAGTTTCTGGAACCTCATTCACGAACCGGCCTTATCTTATCCTTCCTTCATCCCTTTTGAAAATTTGTTTTAGGAGCAGTATAGCAGCATACATAGCATTTTTACTTCATCATGTGAACAATGCAAGGGTAACAAGCATTTAATATAATTCAGTAGTCTTTAATTCAAGGTGAATTGTGTTCAGTTTAATACATTAACTATTGTTTACTTACAGTTCTTCAAGCGGTAACAATGAACTGTTGTGGACAGAATTCTAACAGACTTTCTGGTGGTTAGAAATTATGTCTGAATCTTTCACACTATTTCACTGCTTGAAAAAACATCTGCCTGCCCAAAGTATAATCATATACATAACATGTTTATTAATTATGTCCCTAAGGGACACAGATTCTCATGAGTCCCCGCAGATGTGGGGGTTCATGAGGATCCTTGTTTCTTGCAGTTGGGTGTTGCTCGCTGTCCTCGCACAGAATCAAACTGGGCAGATCCGCCTGTACGTCATTTACAGCATGTGTGGATTCAGAATCGGCGTGGTCGACTGTGTAAAAACTTTGCCCTGACTGCTAGCACCAGCGCACGTGGAAGTAGGACTATGGTGCCTGATGGCTTGACAACATCTGGTGGAACTCTCACCTTAGCTTGTACACCGTAAGTTGACAAATTTATCATAGATACAGCTCATTATCTCTTTACCCATATCCATCAGTATACGCCCGCGTGCGTACACACCCATTTCCATCGCCGAATACTCCGGCCGTAGCGGCAAGAGATAGATAATATGAGCGAATTTCGACAATTTCTATAGAGCGCTTAATTTCACTATTTTAGCCCACTTTACTTTCACATGATCACTCCGCAGGGACGTAGCGGGCATGAGAAAAGTAGTCCGGCGGCTACCAGAGAAAGTTGGAAAGTTTTAAAACTATTTGAGGGACGATGGCGACCAGAAGCTTATTTATTGATACTAAAATGGTAACTCAATTTTAAAGAAACAACATTCACATCCAAAGACAGACTTACCTACTGGCTTGGAATCAAAAGTTGGTAAATGTTACAATTGTGTAAATCCTTCAAGTGGTCATGGGTAAACCAATCAATTAGTAAACAAACTCGCCTTTCTGTAGTTAAAAGATCACAACATGTCAGAGTTGAAGATCGTTTGTTGTAGATGAGACTTGTGAAACAAAATTAAAGAAGAGATATAATCAATGAAGAAATGTTCTTCACAAAAGCTTTGCATCTCCTGAGTCATCTTTAACAGCAGACGTTTGTGTTGCACGGGATTTTTGAAGCACATTGGTTCTTGACAAAGTCAGCTCAGAAAATGTCCCAAACACTGTTTACCTGTGTGCTGCAGAAGCCACAAAGTTGTCGGCAACACGAATCAAGTTGAGTGACTTGACAATATTATTTCTGATAATTGTGTAGTGAAAGTTATCACCGGAGCTTAATAGCAACATGTCAACATGTTTATCTTCTGACTGTCCATAGGTTGGAGCAAGTGATGATAATCTAATGGGCTGTAACTTGTCAACAGATTCATTATCCCACACAAACACATTTACAGACAAACCAGGATTTAGTTTTTCAAACAATCTATGTCTTCTATTTTAACAGGGAACTCAATGCCACCGGCAATGGCGCCGTAACCTCTGCACGCCACCATGACGTCAATGGTGACGGAACGCAAGTCGTCCGTTCAATGGTGACGGCAAAGTCGTCCGTTCGGATATTGTACTACCTGACTATACAAATGTCTCATTTCTGTTAAAAACAGACATGCTGCATTTTCCCCTCTGTAGATAACAGGCTCTGAATGCTGTCTGTCTGACCTAACAATAATGTATCCAAAAGAACACACCACTTGGTCACTTAGTTTTATAGTCTTTGGTAATGATTCTGGAACATGACCTTCATACGGAACAACTAGTGATTCAAAATCAGCATACACTACAAACGGCAACTTTTGCTGATTTCCATAGTTTTTAAAACACACTTCACTACCCGGATCTGGATACTTAAGTACAGTTTGAATGTCATCAGCTGACCTACAGTGCAGGCCGGACGTGTTTGTGCGCTACGTTTATGGAGGAGTACTGTTGTAAACATCTTTTACACACTTCCTGTTTGGCATTGTGTTTTGTTGTATGTCCATGAATTAGACGTCATGGCGGCGTGCAGAGGTTACGGCGCCATTGCCGGTGCTCCGACACTAAGAATCTTTTTCTCGAGTTTCGCCTCCAAAATGGGTTTTTCTGTACAGGAATTTCGCTTTGAAATCAACACAGGCTGTCCAGGGGACCATTCCTGTACAGAAAAAAACCCATTTTGGAGGCAAAACTCGAGAAAAAGATTTTTGGTGTCCATTCCTGTACAAAAAACCCATTTTGGAGGCAAAACTTGAGAAAAAGATTCTTGGTGTCAGAGCACCGGCAATGGCGCCATAGCCTCTCCACGCCGCCATGATGTCAATGGTGACAAAACGCAAAGTCGTCCGTTCGCTTTAAAATCAACACAGGCTGTCCAGGGGACCATTCCTGTACAGAAAAACCCATTTTGGAGGCGAAACTCGAGAAAAAGATTCTTGGTGTCAGAGCACCGGCAATGCCGCCATAACCTCTGCACTCCGCCATGATGTCAATGGTGACGGAACGCAAAGTCGTCCGTTCGCTTTGAAATCAACACAGGCTGTCCAGGGGACCATTCCTGTACAGAAAAAAACCATTTTGGAGGCGAAACTCGAGAAAAAGATTCTTGGTCTCGGAGCACCGGCAATGGCGCCGTAACCTCTGCACGCCGCCATGACGTCAATGGTGACGGAACGCAAAGTCGTCCGATCGCTTTGAAATCAACACAGGTTGTCCAGGGGACCATTCCTGTACATAAAAACCCATTTTGGAGGCGAAACTCGAGAAAAAGATTCTTGGTGTCGGAGCACCGGCAATGGCGCCGTAACCTCTGCACGCCGCCATGACGTCAATGGTGACGGAACGCAAAGTCGTCCGTTCGCTTTGAAATCAACACAGACGGTCCAGGGGACCATTCCTGTACAGAAAAACCCATTTTCGAGGCGAAACTCGAGAAAAAGATTCTTGGTCTCGGAGCACCGGCAATGGCGCCGTAACCTCTGCACGCCTCCATGACGTCAATGGTGACGGAACGCAAAGTCGTCCGATCGCTTTGAAATCAACACAGGCTGTTCAGGGGACCATTCCTGTACAGAAAAACCCATTTTCGAGGCGAAACTCGAGAAAAAGATTCTTGGTCTCGGAGCACCGGCAATGGCGCCGTAACCTCTGCACGCCGCCATGACGTCAATGGTGACGGAACGCACGCAAAGTCGTCCGTTCGCTTTAAAATCAACACAGGCTGTCCAGGGGACCATTCCTGTACAGAAAACCCCATTTTGGAGGCGAAACTCGAGAAAAAGATTCTTGGTGTCGGAGCACCGGCAATGGCACCGTAACCACTGCACGCCGCCATGACGTCAATGGTGACGGAACGCAAAGTCGTCCGTTCGATTTGAAATCAACACAGGCTGTCCAGGGGACCATTCCTGTACAGAAAAAGCCATTTTGGAGGCGAAACTCGAGAAAAAGATTCTTGGTGTCGGAGCACCGGCAATGGCGCCGTAACCTCTCCACGCCGCCATGACGTCAATGGTGACGGAACGCAAAGTCGTCCGTTCGCTTTGAAATCAACACAGGCGGTCCAGGGGACCATTCCTGTACAGAAAAACCCTTTTTGGAGGCGAAACTCGAGAAAAAGATTCTTGGTGTCGGAGCTCCGGCAATGGCTCCATAACCTCTGCACGCCTCCATGACGTCACTGTTGACGGAACGCAAAGTCGTCCGTTCGCTTTGAAATCAACACAGGCTGTTCAGGGGACCATTCCTGCACAGAAAAAAACATTTTCGAGGCGAAACTCGAGAAAAAGATTCTTGGTCTCGGAGCACCGGCAATGGCGCCGTAACCTCTGCACGCCGCCATGACGTCAATGGTGACGGAACGCAAAGTCGTCCGATCGCTTTGAAATCAACACAGGCTGTCCAGGGGACCATTCCTGTACAGAAAAAAAAACCCATTTTGGAGGCGAAACTCGAGAAAAAGATTCTTGGTGTCAGAGCACCAGCAATGGCGCCGTAACCTCTGCACGCCGCCATGACGTCAATAGTGACGGAACACAAAGTCGTCCGTTCGCTTTGAAATCAACACAGGCTGTCCAGGGGACCATTCCTGTACAGAAAAACCCATTTTCGAGACGAAACTCGAGAAAAAGATTCTTGGTCTCGGAGCACCGGCAATGGCGCCGTAACCTCTGCACGCCGCCATGACGTCAATGGTGACGGAACGCAAAGTCGTCCGATCGCTTTGAAATCAACACAGGCTGTTCAGCGGACCATTCCTGTACAGAAAAACCCATTTTGGAGGCGAAACTCGAGAAAACGATTCTTGGTGTCGGAGCACCGGCAATGGCGCCGTAACCTCTGCACGCCGCCATGATGTCAATGGTGACGGAACGCAAAGTCGTCCGTTCGCTTTGAAATCAAGACAGGCTGTCCAGGGGACCATTCCTGTACAGAAAAACCCATTTTGGAGGCGAAACTCGAGAAAACGATTCTTTTGGTGTCGGAGCACCGGCAATGGCGCCGTAACCTCTGCACGCCGCCATGATGTCAATGGTGACGGAACGCAAAGTCGTCCGTTTGCTTTGAAATCAAGACAGGCTGTCCAGGGGACCATTCCTGTACAGAAAAACCCATTTTGTAGGCGAAACTCAAGAAAAAGATTCTTGGTGTCGGAGCACCGGCAATGGCGCCGTTTTATCTCCACGCCGCCATGACGTCAATGGTGACGGAACGCAAAGTCGTCCGTTCGCTTTGAAATCAACACAGGGTGTCCAGGGGACCATTCCTGTACAGAAAAAAACCCCATTTTGGAGGCGAAACTCGAGAAAAAGATTCTTGGTGTCGGAGCACCGGCAATGGCGCCGTAACCTCTGCACTCCGCCATGATGTCAATGGTGACGGGAACGCTAAGTCGTCCGTTCGCTTTGAAATCAACACAGGCTGTCCAGGGGACCATTCCTGTACAGAAAAAAAACCCATTTTGGAGGCGAAACTCGAGAAAAAGATTCTTGGTGTCGGAGCACCGGCAATGGCGCCGTAACCTCTACACGCCGCCATGATGTCAATGGTGACGGAACGCAAAGTCGTCCGTTCGCTTTGAAATCAACACAGGCTGTCCAGGGGACCATTCCTGTACAGAAAACCCCTTTTTGGAGGCGAAACTCGAGAAAAGGATTCTTGGTGTCGGAGCACCGACAATGGCGCTGTAACCTCTGTACGCGGTGGTCATTGTTCTGTTTATTAACTACAGCCTTTTTGTTTGCAACCTCAGTTGGCAGTGCTATCCATGATTTACCTAATATAGGATGCGCCAGGGAGGACGGGTCTTGCTAGCTCGGTCGGTCACTGGGTTATGCGGCACCCTCCTCCTCTTCGCGATTCTCCATTGTAGTAATGACATCGGTAATGTTTTTGAGGGAACAAATTAATTTTTCTCTAAAATGTATTTTTTCGAAAAATTCATACCGATGCCATTACTCGGACGGCCCTCCCACCTGCCCCGCTCGCCGCTAGTCAGCTAAACGAAAAGAACTTACTGGTTTGGCTTGGCTCCTCTGGCAGTTACCGGTATGGGGTGGGAAGGAAGGCTACCCGGGTACCAGGTCACGGCACCTGTGGTGGCCTCCCCTGGCCCTAAATGTACACTTCGTAAGTTTTTGGGCTAAAATTATGCAAGCTATAGATTGTTCCATTGTAGTAATGGCATCGGTAAGTATTTTTCCAAAAAATACATATTAGAGAAACATTCATTTTTCGGATGATCTGCGCGCAATGGGAGACGCCAATGGTCGAACTGTTCGCCACAAGATGGAACCACCAGCTTCCCCGTTATATTTGTCGGCGCACTGTCCATTCCGTGGGACGGACTCATCGCCTACGCGTCCCCAAAGTCCTCCTCAAGCTTCGGGGATGCAATGCGGTCGTCCTGCTGGTCGCCCCGTTCTCTTGGAGCCGGTCTTGGACTATAATATCATGCACTAGTGAAGGATGTGGAAAAAGTCTAACCAATTAATTAACCAGGTAATTAAAAGGCTGAGCACTAGGTTGGC
Source organism: Semisulcospira habei (assembly GCA_036245525.1). NCBI lineage: Eukaryota > Metazoa > Mollusca > Gastropoda > Semisulcospiridae > Semisulcospira > Semisulcospira habei. The sequence continues at coordinate 36,647,466 of BTPG01000004.1, forward strand.
CAAAATAAGTCGACTATTTGTTGGCTCCAAATGTTTGCCAATTTTCATGAAATAACAATGAAGAAGAATACGTTAACTGTTTTAGCCCCAAGGTCCCATTTCTCAAATTTTGGAGGTGTTGCCTAATGACTGTGTACCAGTTGCAATGGATGGATTGACCTTGATAATTCAAGGGTAGTGCCAGATGTGCTTGGTGCCTTAAGATGCCAAGCTAATATGGCACTACCCTTGAATTATCATTGTCAATCCATCCCCTTCTGCAAGGTCCCGGGCCTAAATGGGTTCAATGTTCGCGTTTAAATCTTTGCAGATGTTGAAAGCAAAACAAAAAAGCCCCAAGAAAATGTAGAATATGATGTTCATTAAATTCATGTATTCATTGACTTACTATTGATATTAATTAGATCACAAACCAGTCCAAACCACTAAAGGGGCACCCCTGACTTTTTTTAATGCTTCAGTTTGCAAAAGCTTTTACTGGGATTCAGTATACATACCCACTTAGACAGTGACCACCCTATTGTCCCACTAAATGCTTTCTTTCGTTCGTTCAAAGCGAAAAGAGGCCCACCCGAATCTTGTGACTGAACGCCATGAAAAGATTGCTTCTGATAGGCGATGGTAGCTGACGTCATAACTATTCTATACGACTTTAGGTTATCTGCATAATTATATCCAATCAGAGAAAATATGGCGGATGAATCAGCGAAGAAAACACTGAAGAAAGTATCATCGACTTGCGCCGACAATGACAGACTCGAAATTGAAGAGGAGGAAGAGAGACCCCTAAGAGAACTGACATCGAACAAGGGAATAGATGATGTGGTAACGCATACAGCAAGAGCATGGCTTGACCGCCATTTGAGAATTTGTCCCTTTCCTGCTGAATCCATGATTAATCTACGGCCTTTGTCGATCTTCCTATAGTTTGCGAGCGCTAGTGATTTTCAGAATTCATGATCTTCAGTAGAATTTATCTCTTACTGATTACGCACGATTTTAAGCCAGTTTTATCAGTTATGTGCAGAAAGTGAGTATAAATACCGATGTTCTGTTTCAATGATGGAACGCGTTGCATGTCATTCCGAGGGGTAATGAATCAAAGGTCAAACTAGACCCGCACCATGGACGCAGGCTCATCCGGCCGCTTCAGTTGCGAGTCACTGAAATAAGCCACGCCCTCGTCATGATTGTTACTAGTAAATACCAGCAGGTTAAGCGGAACACGCATTGTGATTTTGACAGTAACGAACTGAATAATATGGAAGGTTTATTCTACTTTTCTCGCCGTGAGAAATTATGTCAATAATTGCCATAAAACATCAGTACAGTAATAGTATGTATGGTGACGTCACAGCAAGTAACGCGTTTAATATGTAGCGCGCACTTGTAATAACATGCCGACTGCAGAGTCCGAAATAGCTCAGGCGGGTAAACGTCGGAGCAGGAGAGCCGGCGAAGGGAATCGCCGGGTCACGTGGGTTCGAATTCCGTCCAGGCCCCGGTAGCTGGACTCACAATCCAGGGGGAAAACGGATTTGTTCAATAGCATGTCCGTTGAAAGTTCCTGGTAAATCAAAGTGACACAGTTGGAGTGCGCCTGAGTTGATCAGTGTTCAGGTCGTAATCCATAGGCAATAGATTTCCCTGTCCCCCATAACCCGCCCGTCAGGGCCGTCCATGATCACCTCGGTGCTGTGGACGTTAAACCCGAACTAACCAACCAACATGCCGACACCACACAAAAACTAACAGTTTGCCCGCCCAGTTACACTCGCAAGGACCCCGGAGTTGGGTCGATTCTGAACGCAGCTGTGACTGAGCGAGCGGCTAAACGAACCAACTCTGACTACCCCTTAGTTAAGTTTCAGTACGTGATTTTGAGTTTTAATGCGTCACAGACGCACAGAGGCACTAAAACGGAAGCCCTGGCACACGTCATTCCTAATTTCGAAGAAAACATACGCTGTCAATAGTAGAAAGCAGAGGGAATCCTCCTAGATTTGAAAAAGCACACCTCACCTTTGAAAATCACTAAATATGTCAGTGATTACTTCAAATTTTCCGCCGTGAGATGGCCTTAGTCGCCTGCTCGGCGTTAAACCCAAATAACTAACTAACTTCAAATTTGTAGCGGCACGAGTTTGAAGACAGACCCAACCTCTTCTCATTTGAGCGTCCGCAATTGCCTGGTCATAAGTATTTTGGCAGCCTGATGCTGTGCACGTTCACACATCACTCTTCTTATCTATTCTTTCCACTTACTTCCATTTTAAATCGTTTGACTTGTCGTTAAAGTGCTTTATACGTTGATAAAGTTTATTTTTGTATCTTCCCAAAAAATAACGTTTCGTCCTCTCACGTCTAGACATGTAGGTATTTTGTCCCACGCTTCTGAGTCGTCTCTTTTCTCATAATAATAATAATAATAAGCGCATTAAATAGGCGCTTTATCCCAATTGAAAATCGGCTCAAAGCGCCGCCGCGAACTGAACCCAACAAGCACGCTCACGTGAATCACGCGCATTCACTCACACACTATACATAAACACAGAACATTCACGTGGTGCTAAGGGCAAGCTCAAGCGAGCTACTGAAGTTTTTGGAAATTCAAAATCGTTTGTATTTGAAATTTGATTAAGTGGGCTGAAGCTGATACCAAAGTGGAGGGGGAGGAAGAGCCGGAGTACCCGGAGAAAGAACCCCCGACGGTCCGCCCGAATTAACGGTGACACTTACTAGAGGAGAAAAATCCGACGCCGGAACCCGTAATCGAACCTCACACCCTTAGCATTGGTGGCAGGCGCCTTAACCACTGCGCCACAGACCGCCCCATACCGTAGACATCCTCTTGACTTGCTCCATAGCGCAGTCCCTGCTGACCCGGGTGTATCAGCACCGGTCGCTCACTCCCTGAGTGAAGAGATGACCTCACAATAGGTCCCTCGGTGGTAACCTCTCTTGACCGACGTCTCGGCATCACGTCGCTTCGCTCCACCACAAGCACTCTGAATTCTAGGTTTCAGAGTCTTTGAATACGGCTAGTGTATCTGACATACATCCGTCCACAATGACCACCTAGCCTGCACTGACTATTTAGACCTCTGATAGACTGTGCTTGCGCTAAAATCCTATGATCGGTAAGATCAAACGCTTTTCTTAGATCCAAGAAGAAAGTTCTTTCTTTCTTAGCCTTATTTCTATCATCCATTGCTTGTTTAATGTCGTCGGTTATCCATGAGGGAGGCTGGCGGGATCGGACTCGCTTTCTTATTACTGGCTCATGTTTGTTTAGGACCCCTAGGAACAGATCAAGTAAGAGAGAGACAGCCTTATCTGGGTTGGTACAATTGTACACATGACAAACGGTGTAAGGCTAAGATCGTGTAGAAAAGCAACTTTGTTTAGTTTTTTAAAAGACCTATAGGTAATGTACACATGCTGATCTCTCCTTTGTTTGGGCATCTTGCACGACCATGTACAGGTGATGGGAAATGATCACTGACAGCTAGTAGGGGGGGGGGGGGGGGGACTCTGGTCTCTAGTATTGACTTACAGTTGTTGGTATAGATGTGATCAATGAGTGTAGCGGATGATTGGGTTATTCTAGTAGGAGCTTGGACTAGTTGCTTCAACCCAAAAAGAGTTGTCGATTGCCACGTGGGATTTGTTTTCAGTAAGTCAATGTTAAAATCACCTAACAGCAGTACATCTTTGTCAGTGTCATTCACTTTATCCATCATCTAAACAAAGTCATCATACCACTCGACAGTGGACGATGGGTTTCTATATACATAACCCATTATAATTGGCGATGAGTTATTAATTTTTATTTCTAGCCATACACACACAATCTCAATTGGCTCCAGATCATCACGTCTGCGTACCATTATGTGCAATCGAGTTATGGACATAAACAGCAAACCCTGTGTGTTTGAGGATGTTTGGGTCACGACGAATTAAGGAAAAGTTTGGAATGCTCAGATTGTCGTCGCTAATTCTTGAGTCCAGACGTGATTTCGTTAGCCCAAAGAGATGGAAGTGTGAAGGCTGGTTTAAAAATATTGAAATGTCAGGAGCCTTATTGTAAAGGGGGGAGGGAGAGAGAGAGAGAGAGAGAGAGAGAGAGAGAGAGAGAGAGAGAGAGAGAGAGAGAGAGAGAGAGAGAGAGAGAGAGAGAGAGAGAGAGAGAGAGAGAGAGAGAGAGAGAGAGAGAGAGAGAGAGAGAGAGAGAACGAACGAACGAACGAACGATGTTTATTGCTCAGGCCGACGGTCCATTGCAATGGGGGAACAGTGGGATGGGGAGGAAAAAATCGAAAATATTCGACAACAAATGAAAACACCGAAATAAGGTCTCATCCAACAAGGTAAATGTCCATGTTAGGAATCGGTTATTCTATTAGCTAAAAGTCAACAACAATGCGACAGTCGTCATCAGTCAGGCTAGGCTTCAAATCAAGCACCGAGTCAGTCAGAATGTTAACCCAGGAGGTGACGAACCATGGAACGTATATTCTCCAACTCGATCAGCGCCCTATCAAAACACTCTTGGTAGTTACCATTGGGATCTATGGCAGTCCAGCGGCAAATGTTTTCTTGCACCTTTTGTTCATAGTCACTCATCAGCTTTTTTCTTTGATGGATGAACCAGTGACACACAGAACCTTTCTCACAGTCCAAGACCACTGTTATGTCATCACTTCTACACAACAAGTGCTCTTGCTGATTTTTTTTGTACAAAACGCATTTCTCAAATCCTGTGTTTCTCTGGTTATCGCGTAAACGTCTTTGTAAAGTTCTGTTCATGATTGATGCGACGTAATCTCTCTCTTCAAGAGTGTATGAATCAGTGGTTACAATCGTATCACTAGGGTCGGCTTCAGCACTGTCGACACAGTCCATTGCGCACGCTCCAGTCAGCTGTGTTGTCACGCTGGTACCAATGCACTCTGTAGGTGCATCGTCACTGGTCTCTATCCTGTCCGCTGTGGGTGTGTAGACATCATGGGAAACACGTGCAACCTCATCACCTGTGGCTTGGGGAGTTGTTGTACACGGCGTGTCGAGAGTGTGTAGCTGTTTGTCTTCGCTGTTTGTAGCTTGTGTGGGCGGGGTGGGCATAAACAAAGGCAATACTGGTGATAGATTGTCACTTGCCTTGTTCGAACGTTCCTGCCTCCTGGCCTCTGCTCTCATGTAGTCCCGGCGATTGTGGGATGGCGGCTTCTTGCGGTAGGTTGCGGTAATGGCAGGGGACCCGTGTGCCATACCGGTCAACCTCAGAATGACAACTGTCGAGTCGCCTCTACCGTCAATTTTAAAGGATGACAGCGTGTTGTCGCATAGCAGGGCGTTCAAAGCAGCTTCCAAAGCTGAAGGCAGTCCTTCAACTGGCATGGCGTTGAGATTTACTGGCAAAAGCAGTACTTTTTGCAGGAGGTCTCAAATGGCAGCCCTGTTGCTTGCACGATCACGTGACCGACCCCGAGAGAGAGAGAGAGAGAGAGAGAGAGAGAGAGAGAGAGAGAGAGAGAGAGAGAGAGAGAGAGAGAGAGAGAGAGAGAGAGAGAGAGAGAGAGAGAGAGAGAGAGAGAGAGAGAGAGACAATGACAATGACAATGGCAATGAATCTTTATTTTCCAAGGATAAAAAGATTTAGGTCTGGAGACCTTTCTTCCATCTTGTCCTTGCTAAACTACTTACACACACACTCACGGGGCCGCACGCACTGACACACCATAAGCGCCCAACAAGGCGAGTCATACTGGCTGCCCCTCTCGATCAGCTGCCGCTCAAAGGCGACAGCAGGGATACAGCCAGTGTGTACATATGGCGATCATATACAAAAACATCATAAACACATTTAATACACATAATGAGATATTCATGCGCTACCATCTAACAAGTGTACCATAAGATTACAAAAAAACCAACAACAATCAGGTAGACAAATTCAAAATACCACGTCATTCTAAAGCAGAGAGAGAGAGAGAGAGAGAGAGAGAGAGAGAGAGAGAGAGAGAGGAGAGAGAGAGAGAGAGAGAGAGAGAGAGAGAGAGAGAGAGAGAGAGAGAGAGAGAGAGAGAGAGAGACAATGACAATGACAATGGCAATGATCCTTTATTTGACAACGGTAAAAGTTTTGGTAGTAACAACCATTTTTCGAACTTGCCGTTGCTAATCTACTGATTACAGAGTTACTATCGTACTAATTGTTTTCTACTACTAAGAAGGAAAAACAATTACATAACACAGCACAAGCCAAGAATGAAAATAAAAGTAATAATAATGTTGGGGGGAAGTGACATAGGAATTACCAACTTTACTGGTCGGGCATAATGACATGTTGTGAGGTTTAATTAAAATAATATAATAAGAATACACACAACCTAATACGCATACATAATGCATGCACATTTGAGCACGCCACTCTCTATCTCTAATATACACGTGCGCACACGCACACACGCACAATGCACACGCACACACGTGCACACACACGCTTACGCGGCTTAAGCTAGTCAGTCATATGAGTAGCTGGATACATACAAGCTGTACCGAATAAATATGAGTCATCAGTCGAAACCTGTGATACACGCAATTAATGATCTAATGAGAAATAATATTTTTCAATATGTGCACAGTCACGGGGATGCTGCTGACAAAAATAAGTACTTGATGAGACTGACTTTAAACGAGGAGAAATTAGCTGATGTCGTGGCGTTTCTAGGCAAGGCATTCCAAAGACTAGAGCCAGAGAACGTCAAAAGCGTTTTATAGAGATCAATTCTAGGTCGCGGCACAATAAGGGATTTTCTTGATCTGGAATATGTTGATGACTGGACGGTAAATAGCGATGTGATATATCGGGGTAGCTTATCGTTTAAAGCCTTGAACAAAACCATTCCCTTATTGTAAATTAGATGATCTTTCAGGGGCAGAATGTTTAAGGCTGCCAATTTTTGGTCAGTATTTAAGCTGGGATCAGGGAGTATTAGTTTGGCAGCTCTCTGATGTAGAGAGTTCAATCTTTTCAAATTGACATCTCTCGAACCATCCCACACAGTAGAAGCATAGTCTATATGCGATCTAATATGGGCATTGAAGAACAGTTGACGTGTCTCCATATCACTAATGTGTTTAAGTTTTGCTAAGATGTACAGATTTCTGGAGACAATTTTACAAACCTTACTGATGTGTAGCTGCCACCTAAGCTGGTTGTCCACCGTGACTCCTAGCAGGCGATGGTTAGTAACTTGGCTGATGGTTTTACCTTGGAGGGACAGACTGAGTGAGAGAGAGCCAAGCTGGTGTTTTTGGCGGGAGCTAATTACCATGCTCTCCGTTTTTACTGGGTTTAAAATCATAATATTATGACTGCACCATTCATCAATATCTTGCAGTGTGCAGTTTTGCAGTCGTGAATTGATGTTTGCTATATCCTTATCTGGCGTGTGTACAGCAGCATCATCTGCAAACATATCACATGTAAGGCTTTTATTTTTTATCACAAGAGGAAGATCATTTATGAACAAGCAGAATAGAAGGGGACCAAGAATAGAGCCCTGTGGTACGCCATGCTTCACTAAACCTTGATTCGAGTATGAGCCATTTAGTAATACCTTTTGTTTTCTACCTTCGAGGTAGGATTTGAGAAACGACGCCAAGCTGTTGGTGTACATGGATACTTTCTTGATCAGTATTTCGTGGTTTACTAGATCAAGGGCTTTACGAAAATCTAGAAACATGACTCCTGTAAGTTCCAGAGAGAGAGAGAGAGAGAGAGAGAGAGAGAGAGAGAGAGAGAGAGAGAGAGAGAGAGAGAGAGAGAGAGAGATGATGAAACTTTATTACATAACGGTAGAAGTTTTGACAGATACAAATACGTCATGTTTCAAACTTGCCGTTTCTAACGTTCTACAACATGAAATATAATGAAGACAAACAAAAAATATTTAACGCAAACAAAAAACATAACTAAATAAGTACAGACACATGCAGTACAGAAAATGATACTACTAAGGTAGCAATAAACAAATACAAAAAAGGAAGTAACACTCCTCAGCTCAAATTACATAGGAGAAAAATCATAGCACAGCAAAAACAAGCACAAATTACCAAGAATCAAACATACATACACACACCTTTACAGCCGTGTAAATGCACGCACTAACATATACACATTTACATAACCTTTCATCAGAATGACAGGATAAAAATAATATATCTAAGCAGTTTCCATCAGGTATATGTGTAGTTTTGTTTTAAATGAGGAAAGGTGGGTTAGTGTTTTTAAATGTTGAGGAAGTGAATTCCATAAAAGTGGTCCCGAAAAGGCTAGGCTTGATTTGAATAAGTCAATGCGAGGTAGTGGTAATCGAAGAGTACTGTTCCTCGAGGACCTTTCACACTGTCGTGGAGTAAATTTAGCTGTTAGATACTGTGGAGCTTTCTTGTGGAGAATTTTAAACATAAGTATGCACTTGTTGTAAACGAGTTGTTGACGAAGGCCAAGAAGTTTGAGATTTTGCAGTTTTACAGCGGTAGGAATGGGTCTTATATCTACATGTTTAATGGCTCTTTTGTATAGTGAATTTAGTTTTTTCATATTTTCTTACATATATTAGTCACATGTTTCTCCCAACTTAGTTGCTCATCTATACATATTGAGAGAGAGAGAGAGAGAGAGAGAGAGAGAGAGAGAGAGAGAGAGAGAGAGAGAGAGAGAGAGAGAGAGAGAGAGAGAGAGAGAGAGAGAGAGAGAGAGAGAAAGAAAGAAAGAAACACATTGGCATGCGGTTGACTGAAACGTTTTGTCTGCTGAATTTGTATCACTCACCAGTAGAATCATGTGTTAGTTTGTGTTTTGATCAAACAGGAATGTGTGCTGTCTAGAGGGGTTTTCTCCTTCTTTCTGTATTAAATTCTCATGTCAGTTGATCTGATTGTCTGTACAGAGATATTTGTGAAGACACAGTCAACACTATTGGTAAAGACACAGACAACACCGCCAGTGTGGAGAGAGATGGTCCTGTCCAACACCCACAAGTCAAACTGGAGCCAGCTGTTCAGGTTGAACCTGGTGTCCGGCTAAAACTTGGGACCAGCACAGAGTCTGTGGTTAATCTGGAACCCAACATCAAGCTAGACTCAACCTCTGTGCCCAGTGTTTATGTGGAGAGTCAGATGCGATTTAAATGCGGGTTGTGTGGTGCATGTTTGCAGTTGTCCAGTCAGTTGTTGCAACACTTGTTTACTCACACAGGGCAGAATCCTCACACTGTTACCACAGAGCAGAAGACAACTACAGCTGACAGTGCATGTATAGATGTCCAGAAATCAGTACATACACCAAGTGGGAGAACATGGTTTTGTGGGCACTGCAAGGCTGTCCAGAAGCCACATAGATGTAGAGAAGATGGCTTAAGTAGCGCTCACGCAGGGCAGAAGAAACATAGATGTTCAAAGTGTAGAGCTAGCTTTGATTTACCTAGTGCCTTAAAAAGGCACATGCTGACACACACAGGCCAGAAGCCACACACGTGTACAGAATGTAGTGCTAGTTTCACTCGATCTAGTCACTTGAAAAGACACATGCTGACACACACAGGCCAGAAGCCACACACGTGTACAGAATGTAGTGCTAGTTTCACTCAATCTGGTAACTTGAAAAGACACATGCTGACACACACAGGCCAGAAGTCACATAAATGTACACAATGTAGTGCTAGTTTCACTCGATCTGGTCACTTGAAAAGACACATGCTGACACACACAGGCCAGAAGCCACATAAGTGTACACAATGTAGTGCTAGTTTCACTCGATCTGGTCACTTGAAAAGACACATGCTGACACACACAGGCCAGAAGCCACATAAGTGTACAGAATGTAGTGCTAGTTTCACTCAATCTGGTCACTTGAAAAGACACATGCTGACACACACAGGCTAGATGCCACATAAGTGTAGAGAATGTAGTGCTAGTTTCACTCAATCTGGTAACTTGAAAACACACACGTCATGCTCACACACACAGGCCAGAAGCCACATAAGTGTACAGAATGTAGTGCTAGTTTTACTCAATCTGGTCACTTGAAAACACACATGCTGACACACACAGGCCAGAAGTCACATAAATGTACAGAATGTAGTGCTAGTTTCACTCGATCTGGTCACGTGAAAACACACATGCTGACACACACAGGCCAGAAGCCACATAAGTGTACAGAATGTAGTGCTAGTTTCACTCAATCTGGTCACTTGAAAACACACACGTCACGCTGACACACACAGGCCAGAAGCCACATAAGTGTACAGAATGTAGTGCTAGTTTTACTCAATCTGGTCACTTGAAAACACACATGCTGACACACACAGGCCAGAAGTCACATAAATGTACAGAATGTAGTGCTAGTTTCACTCGATCTGGTCACTTGAAAAGACACATGCTGACACACACAGGCCAGAAGCCACATAAGTGTACAGAATGTAGTGCTAGTTTCACTCGATCTGGTCACTTGAAAAGACACATGCTGACACACACAGGCCAGAAGCCACACAAGTGTACAGAATGTAGTGCTAGTTTCACTCGATCTGGTCACTTGAAAAGACACATGCTGACACACACAGGCCAGAAGCCACATAAGTGTACAGAATGTAGTGCTAGTTTCACTCAATCTGGTAACATGAAAACACACATGCTGACACACACAGGCCAGAAGCCACATAAGTGTACAGAATGTAGTGCTAGTTTCACTCAATCTGGTCACTTGAAAACACACACGTCATGCTGACACACACAGGCCAGAAGCCACATAAGTGTACAGAATGTAGTGCTAGTTTCACTCGATCTGATAACTTGAACCAACACATGCTGACACACAGGCCAGAAGCCACATAAGTGTACAGATTGTAGTGATAGTTTCACTCGTGGTCACTTAAAAAGTCACATGCTGACACACACAGGCCAGACGCCACATAAGTGTACCGAATGTAGTGCTAGTTTCGTTCATTCTGGTAACTTGAACAAACATGCTTACACACACAGGCCAGAAGCCACATAAGTGTACATAATATAGTGCTAGTTTCACTCATTGTGGTACTTTGAAAACACATGCTGACACACAGACCAGAAGCCACACAAATGTAAAAAAATGTAATGCTAGTTTTCTCACTTTAGTACCTTGAAAACACACATGCTAATATTTGAGGAAGGTTAGTAAAGTAGGTAAAAGCACTGTCAGGAGAGAGAAGTGTGCATGATCGACCAGTGATCATAGATCTACTGTGGCCAAAGCACAAAAAGAAAAAAAGATTGGAAAGAGGGGGTGCGCTAAAAACAGTGACTGGAAGCAATGCATTTGGAAGCCCTTAAAGGGGCACGACCGACCTTTTTTAATGCTTCAGTTCGCAAAAAGCTTTTAAACAAAAGATTTAAATGATCCCAACCATTTCAGACCCATTTCTCTGTTGACAACTCTGTCAAAACCGATTAAAAGACATATCCACACACATTTACAACATTTCTTAGATAGATACAAACTCATTCATCCACTACAGTCTGGTTTTCGAAGGAGACATTCTTGTCACACAGCTTTGGTTCACCTGGTTGACAGATGGTTAACTGCTATGAATAATGGGCAAATGACTGGAGCGGTATTTTTGGACCTATCTAAAGCTTTTGATCTTGTCAACCATGATCTTTTAATTAAAAAGCTTGCTGCCTATCAGCTGAGTAATGGCACCCTTGCCTTCATTACATCATATCTAAATAGGCGCACACAGTACGTCTGTGTGAATGGTACAAACTCATGTGAGGGGGCGATAGAGCACGGAGTACCACAAGGATCCCTCCCTCGGTCCATTATTATTTTCAGTTTTATACACGATCTTTCCTTACATATCTCCGACCCCCGTTTAATCTGTAGTCTCTTTGCTGATGATGGAACTCCTGACGTGTCATCGTCGGATGCATCCTGTATAACCCAGTCCTTACAAAGCGGCTTGAATGATGTTTCCACATGGTGTCAAAACAATTATATGATTCCAAATCCTACTAAGACCAAATGTATGTTAATTACTACTAGACAAAAGCGTCAGCTGAACCCGCCTCCAATACAGCTCTATTTGAATGGTCAGTCGGTTGAACAAGTCAAGGAACAGCGTGTGCTTGGAATCATCATTGATGACAAACTGTGTTGGCAAAGCCATATTACCAAAGTGTGTAAAACAATATAAAAAACTTATTCTTACTGTCAAAATTAAGATTTTTTACTAACGAACCAACAAGGAAACTTTTCTACTGTGCCCATATTCAGCCACATTTGGACAATGCCTCCTCAGTTTGGGATGGAAGCAGTGATGCTAATCTCAAAAGGATGAATTCGCATCACAGGCGGGCAATCAAATTAATTGTTGACAGACCCATGCAAGTCATTAGTACGGATTACAAGTTCAAGCTGCTGAATATCCTACCACTTGACAAGCAGTTCATTTATAATAAGTTGGTACTTATGCGCAAAATCACACTCTCAGACTCACCAGGCAATCTCTCTAATTTGTTCGCACTTGCTCACAGTGCTAGTCAAACATCAGGGAACAATCTGGTAGTACCAAGGCCCCTCTTAGATATTTACAAGACGTCACTCTCCTACTCTGGTGCAAAATTATGGAACACAGTTTCTGCAGACTAAAGCAGCACCTTGTTTACGAACGTTCAAGTACCAACTGCATAAATTTATTAAGAACATGTGAAAACATATTTGTTGTTGTTGTTGTTGTTTATTTTTTATTTTATTATTTTTTCATATACCGTCATTGACTGCAGAAACATTTCCTTATTCATATTTATGTATCATACATAATACTTTAGACTTGCTGAGGTGTTCTTTGTCATTTGTTTTGCAGCATAACATCATAATTTTATGTTTAATGTTCGATGTTTTGTTTGATGTCAGTGTCTGTGTGTGTGTATGGGGGGGGGGGGGGGGTGTAATGTGAGCATTGATTATTTGAAGTGGAATTATTGTTGCCTGTACTTTTTACTATTATGTATACTTTTATATATAAAATTATGTGTATGTGTGTTTACGTGCATGTTATAGCTTAGCAAGGACATGATTGAAAAAGGTCATTGAATGTACCTAATCATTTATTCTTGAAAAATAAGTTTCATTTCATTTCATTTCATTTCTCTATTTTTCTCTCTAAATTCACATCTGTGTGTGTGTGTGTGTGTGTGTGTGTGTGTGTGTGTGTGTGTGTGTGTGTGTGTGTGTGTGTGTGTGTGTGTGTGTGATAGAGAGAGAGAGAGAGAGAGAGAGAGAGAGAGAGAGAGAGAGAGAGAGAGAGAGAGAGAGAGAGAGAGAGAGAGAGAGAGAGAGAGAGAGAGAGCAGCGGATACTTACACTACCGACCCCTAACAGGGCTGGAAATGACCCTCCTTGGAAGCCTACGACGCTGTCAAAATAGAACGGCAGAACCTTCTGGTCGTCTTTTAGAGCTATTCAAAAGATATTCTCCTGGTTTTTTTAGGGGTATCTATCTTCTCACCTGCAGAAGGTTAATTGACCAATCAGAGAGGAGGTCAAAATAGTAGCGACGGATAAGGAAAACTGCCGCTACGCACTTGACCTAGCTTGCGATTCAGTCACAGTTGTTATAACTGCTTATTATTATTATTTTAAAATTATTTTAAGTTTCAAAATACAATAGCTGTACTCAGCGAGTAAATCACGGAACGGCATCATATGGTATAGCGGATTTGTAGGGCCCGGTACGGTAACCCGTTCCGCGGTCCTTCTAAAACCAGAAATAACTTACCTGTCCAAAGCTTTTTAACCCCCCCCCCCCCCCCCAAAAAAAAAAAAACAAAAAAAAAAAAAAAACAAAAAAACAATAACTTTTATAGCATCTCTAAACACAAAATAATTATGTGTTGGAAGTTTGGTTTACATTAAAGTTGATTTAGTTATACTAGTGAGCCGTATAGTCCCGGCAGCGCCTGGTGCCGAACTGTCGCCCGCGGGGTCAAGTTGACACGTCAGTCGATTACACTGTGGGCCGGCCTTGCTACATGATCGAGCTGTCCAAAAACAGTCGGAATAACCTCTCCTAAGCCCAAATAAGCACATAAACACATATTATTAAGTACTTAAAGTCGAAATAATCTTATACTTTGAAGTTGTAGGTGCTGAAAGGGCTTGTTCTTTGAGCCTCTTTATCTATGCCTATCTTCACCCTACACGCCTTCGCCCAGACCGTTCGTCCCAAATACATTTTGTCCCGTGAGGTTTCATCCCTGATGCTATTTAATCGAAGACATTACGCTGTGCATAGACCATGATAATCAGTTGACATTGAAAGAGAACATAACTGAACCGTTTCTGACCTCGTGTTGGAAAAATTGGTGCTCACATCGAACACATGAATGTTTCAGCCTGATTCTGGAGAAGAACAGCGGGAGCAACAAAATGACGTCCCTATAAGCTTGCCATCAACGCAACGCAAGAATCACAACACCATGAACACAGAAACAAAATTGATGTATGCAGCCTCTTCCAGGGCTAACTGTTTTGTTCAACACAGCCTCTTCCATGGCTGACTGTTTGATGGGAGTATATAGTAGATCCAAAACTTTCAAAAATTAATTAATTATTATTTTAAAAAGTTGAAGAGGTATAAAGCTGGCTAGCAAACTCATCCAATGTCTTTCTTCATCCTAGCTATGTCCAAAATCTCTAGTACTGAACTATTAAAAAAATACAGACTCGAATCTGGGTCAACCGACTTTCTATAAACAGTCTTTTATGTTTAGTGTATCCTACAAAACCAAGTTTTTAAGCACACATGTAAAAAACAACAAAAGAAAGAAATTCAAAATAGAAAAGAGTATAATACATTTAATCCACACAGAATAATACATTTAATCTATTGCACCCAACATATTTAAACATATTAAGGGTTGCTTCAAAAATAGAACTCAAAAACGTTTCCTTTAAATATTTCAACTCAGGAAAGGTCCAAATATTTTCTGTATGAATGTTAAATGATTATCATGGTCCGTTCATAGCGTAATGTCTTCCATTAAATAGCATCGCATATGACACGTCAAAGGACGAAATGTGTTTGGGACGAACAGTCTGGGCGAAGGTGTGTAGGGTGAAGATAGGCGTAGATCAAAACAAGCCTTTAGAAGCTTTCTATCGCTAAATAAACAACTTTTACGGCATATACAACTTTAAATATAAATTATTTCGACTATGAATACTTAATGTTTTTTGTGGTTATTTGGGCTTAGGAGAGGTTATTCCGACTATTTTTGGGCAGCTCGATCTTGTACCAAGGGAAGTGTAGCAGAGGAGCCCTCTGCTAACGCTATCACTAGTTACTACCAGCGAGTCAGAGTTCAGTGGTTTAGTGCACGCTTGGTGCACTGTGAGCGAGAATTTTGCTGACTTAGCTAGTTAGTGTGTAGCGGACTACACGCGCGAAGCTGTGACGTACAACCTCCCCCCCCCCCAACCCCCTGCCCCCCCCCCCCCCCCCCCCGGACGAAATCAACGAGAGTTGGAAGTCCCTGTCCCTTTTCAAGTCAAGTCAAGTCAAGTCTCGTTGGTGGTTGTGCATAATGATCACCCTCCCCTTTCTCCCTGTGAGCGGTTGTGAATAATGATCTCTCACACTCCAGTCCCTCTCCCCCGTGAGCGGTTGTGAATAATGATCTCTCACACTCCAGTCCCTCTCCCCCGTGAGCGGTTGTGAATAATGATCTCTCACACTTTCCGGCCCTACCCCACGAGGCGGTTGTGAATAATGATCACCTCGAGCCACCCCGACCCTACCCCACGAGGCGGTTGTGAATAATGATCACCTCGAGCCACCCCGACCCTACCCCACGAGACGGTTGTGAATAATGATCATCTCGAACCACCCCGGCCCTATCCTATAGGGACAGTAGCGTTTCGGTTTAGTTCTAGTTCAACCAAATAGGGTTTAGGATGCGTTAGGACAGCGCGTAGGTTTTATCGGTAAGTGCGTATAGGTGTTAGGCCTAGGATCTAGGTTCGCTAGGAATCGTATTCAACGTTATAGGTGTTAGTCATAGGAGATAGGTCAGCTAGGTGTCATGTCCGAAGGTATAGGCGTTAGGCCTAAGGTGTTTAAGGTTATTGGCACTTGCATTGTTTGACTAATTTTGATTGTGTTGTTGTTTCACATCATGAATGCTTTTCTGGTATAAATAAATCTTGGAACCTTAGGCTTCTATCTTACGATGCTCAGCTAGAGTGAGAGCAAGACTGAGACTGTGCGTGTGTACGTGCGAGAAGTTTGTTTGTGTGCATGTCCGTGCATGTATGACGGTGTGACTGATCGTGCGAGCGCACGTTAGCAGCTCAGTAGGAACGATAACAACAAACACCAAATCCAGTCAAAATAGGGTTTTTCTGGATACTGTGGTCAGTCCATTGCGCAGGTCACTTTGGCTTTTTGAACACAACGCGAGGCAAGTAAACACGGATTTTAGTTGTGCGCATGCGAGACCAGAGTAGACTTATAGTCTACTCTCCACAGCAATCTTCAGTCCTTCCCTAGACCGCAAAAGGAATTCGGACTTAACTCTGTAGGCACTTGAGTACTGTATTAGATGGGCAGTTTTTGTCTATCTGATAACTTTTTTAAGTCGCCTACACCGGCCCAGTCACTGAGTCCGGTTACAAAAATTGGTGCCGTGACCAGGATTGTTGTTTGACCAGGATTGTTGTTTGACTAGGATTGTTGTTTGACCAGGATTGTTTTTGGTTAGGATTGTTGTTTGATGAAGACGGTTTGACCGAGATACTTCGTTGGAGGAAGGTAGTTAGCGCTGTGAGTTCAAGACTCTATGTGCTGTGCCGGCGGCAGAGTAGCTGTGTCACTGTCGACACGTCTTTTCCGTTAAGAGTAGTACCGGTACTGGCAGGGAGCGTTTTCATTAGTACCAGTCGTGAGATTCTAGTGGAAACATTCCGAGGTTGAAGTTGGTTCTAGTTTGGTTTAGCGATTCGTGTTGTAGTCTGTCTGCGTGGGAAACGCAGTTGAACAAGCGACGTTTTCACTACACAAATAGTGGGATTCAGTCTACACGATGGGTGCAGTCTTAGGATTCCTTAGGCTTCTTGTTCCAAGCTGGTTGGTGTCAAGTAGTTCTAAATGTCAGGATGGTAGAAGAAAGAGTAAACCTAGAAGATCTGCGAAGAGCAGCAGGCACTCGGTTTACAGTGAGTCAGATAGTAGTAGCGAGGAAAGCTCATGCAGTCACAGTAGTCGTTGCTCGCAAAGGAGCACGATGAACAGGAACACTACGAGAAATAGATCCTTTCTGAATGATAGTGGCAACTCGTCTAGGAGAGAGAGGGTGCCCGAGATATTCACTGGCACAAAAGGTGACTTGAAAGACTGGCTTTGCCATTTCGAGACTTGTGCAAGATGGAATGGTTGGGACTATATCGAGAAAGGAGTGAATCTAGCTATGTCACTCCGGGGTCCAGCACAACAGGTGCTAGGTGAGCTTGCACTAGAGAGAATAGAGGACTATGACGCTATCAGGTCGGCCCTTGAACGTCGTTTTGATCCCGCTGAGAAAGAGAATTTTCGTAGAGTAGAGTTCAGGTCAAGGATGAAAAGAAAGAACGAGAGTGTGACCGAATACGGGTTTGCTTTAAACCGTATTGCCAGTAGCGCTTACCCTAGGATGCCTACTGAAGCGAGAGAAACCATAGTCATAGACCAGTTTGTTAGTGGTCTTCCCTCTAGAGACTTGAGAAGACATGTTCAGTTCAATCATCCCGCGACAATACACGAGGCAGTAGCACTGGCTAGTGAATTTGAGTCGTTCGATGAGAGATTTGATGGCAGGAAACCAGAAGACCCAGAGAGACATGTTGATGTTACTGCTAAGAGTGTTAGAAGTCTTGAAGAGAAAGGTTCAGCTGAGGCAGGCTTAGCTAAGGCTTTCCAGAATCTGAGTGACAGACTTACTTCTGAGATTCAGCTGAGGAAGGCTTAGCAAAGGCTTTCCAGAATCTGAGTGACAGACTTACTTCTGAGATTCAGCTGAGGCAGGCTTAGCAAAGGCTTTCCAGAATCTGAGTGACAGACTTACTGCTGAGATTCAGCTGAGGCAGGCTTAGCAAAGGCTTTCCAAAATCTGAGTGACAGACTTACTGCTGAGATTCAGCTGAGGCAGGCTTAGCAAAGGCTTTCCAGAATCTGAGTGACAGACTTACTTCTGAGATTCAGAAAGTAACGAAAGCGCTGACTCGTCAGTCGGCAGGAGACAAGACTAGAAGAAATGTTGATGTTGTTTGTTATAAGTGCAAAGAGAAGGGGCACTATGCCAGGCAATGCCAGAAAAGTGAAGACAGAGACGGGAATGAGTCTGTGCGTAACGAAAACGCGCCAGGCCAGGGAAACTAGGGTGGGCGGAGCTCTCAGCAGCCAGGGACTCGGCCCAATTAGCAAGTGATGACGGCTGCTTAGAGAAAGCGAAGGGGCAGCGTTTATGTGTACTGTCAAACACCGGATGCTGGATGGCACCAGTAGCGATAGGAAAGGTTTCCTTAGACTTTTTAGTAGATAGTGGGTCAGCTGTCACAGTCATTAGTGCCAGAGATTTCAAGCTAGTCAACATGGAAAGATCGGCTCTGAAGAAAAGTAAGTTGAATCTTTGCACAGCTAGCGGTGACACTTTAGAAATTCAGGGTGAAACCACGCTTTGTCTGAAAGTAGGAGGACAGAGGTTTAGGCATGATGTAGTAGTTGCAGACTTAGGCAGTTCGTCAGGTATTCTAGGCACTGATTTCATGCAGAAATACGGTGGCGTGCTAGACTTAGCGCGAGGTACTTTGATGATACGCAAGCAGGTGGTTCAGTTGAAGAAAGAGAGTTCAGGTACAAGTGCAGAGGTTAAAGTGTGTAAACTCACTAGGGTTCCCCCTAGGTCTGAAATGTTTTTGAAGGCATCTTTCGTTCAGCCGTGTCAGTTACAGAAAGCTGATGGTCTGTTAGAAGGTGTTGAGAGTTTCAGGAGTGAAACAGGGCTAGTAGTTCCAAGGTGCATGGTTCAGGTGTCACAAGAAGAAATCCTTGTTCCTGTTACCAACTTTACTGATAAAGAGATTGTAGTGAAGCCAGATACAGTTGTGGCGTCCATAGAAACTGGCTTTTCAGTGAACTCTTTGTCGACTAGTTCTGAAAAGAAGGGTGGTCTATGTGGATGACAAACTCCCTAGTCACTTAGTGGATTTGGTCGCTAATGTTTCGTCAGATGTTATCGAGGAGACAAAAGACAAATTGAAAGAGACGCTCTTAGAGTTTCAAGATGTTTTCCAGTCTCCAGGTGGACAACTTGGGCGGACAAAGTGAAACATACTATTGACACAGGAGGTGGCAAACCTGTCAAGTTGCCCCCTCGTCGTATTCCCGTCTCTCTCTTGGCTTGACTTCGCGAACGAAGATTTTATAGGAGTTGCCCACGACGTCTGCAGGCTTGTTCGTGGCTGCGGAGGCCAATCCGAGACAGGCAGGTTCGACCGCAGTGGCTGCAGGGGAAGGTCTGGTCAGGGTTCTGAGCTGCGGCATCTCTGTTTTTTCTCCTGAGCCTCTTGTCCTTAAGGCTAGCTCTGCGAGAGTCCTCAAAGGAGACAGCTGCCTTGTAAATGGTGGAGCGCCAGGTGTCACGGTCCGCAGCAAGCGAAGACCACTGGTGGTGGTCGATTTGGCAGGCACTAAGTGACTTCTTGAGACAGTCTTTGTATCTCTTCTTTGGTGCCCCTCTGTCACGGTGTCCAGTAGCAAGCTCGCCGAACAGGGTGATCTTTGGTAGGCGATGATCCTCCATCCTGGAGACATGCCCCGCCCAGCGGAGCTGTGTCCGCAGCAGCAAAGCCTCGATGCTCACAGTTTCAGCCTGTTCAAGGACCTCGACGTTGGTGACATAGTCACTCCAGTGAATGCCCAGGATGGTACGCAGGCAGCGCTGGTGGAAGCGTTCGAGGAGTCGTAGTTGGCTGCGGTAGAGGGCCCAGGACTCGGAACCATACAGCAGGGTGGTGAGGACCACAGCTCTGTACACGCTGATCTTGGTGCCTGTTTTCAGCTGTTGATTGTGCCACACCCGCTTGAAAAGTCGCCCGAAAGCACTGTTCGCTTTTGCCAGCCTGCTGTCAAGCTCCTTGTCCAGCTTGGCGTCCGACGTGATAATGCAGCCAAGGTAAGTAAACTGGTGCACTGACTTTAGTTCAGACTCGCCAATGGTGATGTGAGGAGGGCGATACACTGTCTTGGGTGCCGGCTGATGGAGGACCTCTGTCTTTTTCAGACTGACCTCGAGTCCAAAGAGCTGGGCAGCATCTGCGAAGCAAGACGTGATGCGCTGCAGGGCTCTCTCTGTGTGTGCAACGAGGGCAGCATCATCAGCAAAAAGCAGCTCACGAATCAGTTGGTCTAGGGTTTTCGTGTGGGCCTGCAGTCGTCTGAGGTTGAACAGGCTGCCATCGAGACGATACCTGATGTACACTGCATCGTCATCATCGAGGTCCACTGTGGCCTGCTTCAACATCATGCTAAAAAAGATGGTGAAGAGGGTCGGTGCCAGCACGCAGCCCTGCTTTACGCCGTTGAGAATAGGGAATGGTTCTGAGAGGTCATTGTTGAGTCTGACCTGGCCTTGCTGGTCCTCGTATTCCCGTAGCACAGAGAGAAATAGTGGAGGAGGAAATAGACAAAATGTTGAAGCAAGATGTCATAGAACCCAGTGACAGCCCCTGGGCTGCTAACGTGGTACTTGTCAAGAAAAAGGATGGTACAACTAGGTTCTGCGTTGACTATAGGAAGTTGAACCAGTTGACACGCAAAGATGCTTATCCTTTACCCCACATTGGTGACTCGCTTGATGCTTTGTCAGGTTCGTGTTGGTTTTCAACTCTTGACTTAGCTCAGGGTTTCTTCCAAGTTGAGATAGATGAAAATGATAAACAGAAGACAGCGTTCGCTACGCATAAAGGTCTTTTCCAGTTTAAGGTCATGCCATTTGGGCTATGTAACAGTCCAGCTACTTTTGAGAGACTCATGGAGATGACTTTAAGTGGTGTTCTTTTTGAGAGATGTCTAGTCTACATTGACGATGTCATTTGTCTAGGCAGGACAGAGGAACAGGCACTGGAAAATCTCGAAGTTGTTTTGAAGAAGTTCAGAGATGCCAATTTGAAGCTCAAGCCCTCGAAATGTTCGTTGCTGCAGAGCGAATGCGCTTTCCTAGGGCATGTGGTTTCAAAAGAAGGGACAAAGTGTGACCCAAAGAAAGTAGAGGCAGTTTTTAACTGGCCTGTCCCTACTTGTGTTTCAGAAGTCAGAAGCTTCTTAGGGATCACATCATATTACAGAAAATACATTTGTGGTTTCGCTGAGATAGCTAGTCCTTTGACAAACCTGACTAGGAAAAATCAGAAGTTTGTTTGGTTGGAACAGTGTCAGCAAGCTTTTGAGAAACTGAAAGTGGCTTTAGTGTCTTCTCCCGTTCTTGCTTATCCGACAAGAGAGGGCAGGTTCATTCTTGATACACTGAGATGCGTCAGCAATTTCCATTGGTGGCGTATTGTCTCAGATTCAGGATGGAGAGGAAAAGGTGATTGCTTATGCAAGTTGCGCTCTGTCCAAGAGTAGGCAGAGGTACTGTACCACATACAGAGAGCTGTATGCAGTGGTGAGGTTTGTGAAGTACTTTTCTCACTATCTTTGGGGACGTCCGTTTCTGGTTCGGAGCGATCACAGTTCCCTTAGGTGGCTAAAGTCCTTTGATCAAGCTGAAGGCAAGGTAGCTAGATGGATAGCTACGCTGGACACCTACGATTTTCAGATAGAGCACCGGAGAGGCGCCCTACATGGAAATGCGGACGGGATGTCGAGGATTCCAAGGAGATGTTGTCAGAGAGAGGAGTGTGATCAGTGTACTAAGAAGCATGTGAGAGTGGTGACACGTCGGCAAGCACGTGATCATGACTCAGCTGATGGTGGGAAAGCTAGCGGTTCTCATAGGAACGCTGCTTCACCGAAGGGTGAAGATGTTCCGCGTGCGGACCCAACTATCAGTGAAAGTCAGGGCGATACTACCACCGACAGGTCCAGTGTAGAAGTCAGGGAAGATGAATCGGTTCAGAGTAATTCTGCCTCAATGTCTAAAGGGGAAACCGTGGATTCTGCTCAGTCTTCTGCGTTTGGTCCTGGCATGCAGGAAAGCAACTGGTTAGCTGGCTGGTCTCGTGAGGACTTAGAGATATTCCAAAAGAGAGATCCAGTGACTAGCATTATAATAGCTCTGATATAGAGAAAGGAGAGAAGCCTCCTAGGACAGAAGTTAGCAAGTATAGCGCAGCTGTCAGAACACTAATTGCTCAGTGGGACAATCTGAGAGTAGTGGACGGTTTACTATACGTTGTGCCTGATAAGTGCCTTACTCAGGAAAGGGTACTATTACTAGTAGCCCCAGCTGAGATTAGATAAGAAGTGTTACGTATGTCACATGACATAAGATGTGCAGGCCACTTAGGCCGCGACGAGACCCTGGCAAATGTCAGACGACACGTGTACTGGCCAGGCATGGCGGATGACGTTGCAAGATGGTGTTGACAGTGCGACATGTGTGCAAGAAGGAAGCCGGGTCCGGGCAGGGCGAAGCTTCCTATGAAGCACGTGAACGTGGGTATGCCCATGGAGAGGATAGCCATAGACATCCTGGGTCCACTGCCCATGTCACACGACGGGTTTGAGTATATTATGGTCGTCGAAGACTATTATTCCAAGTATGCAGAGGCGTATTGTCTCTCAGACCATACAGCACAGACGGTAGCAGACAAGCTGTTAACAGAGTTTATCTGTAGATTTGGTATTCCTCTAACTATCCACACAGACCAGGGTAGAGAGTTTGAATCTCACTTGTTCAGATATCTCTGTGAAGCGTTAGGTTCTAGCAAAACGAGAACCACACCATATCACCCGGAAAGTGATGGGATGGTAGAAAGACAGAATAGAACCATCCAACAGATGCTCTCAGCATATGAAAACGAGAACCGTGATGATTGGAGCGATCACCTCGACCTGATCATGATGGCATACAGAGCTTCTGTCCACCATTCAACAGGGTGTACGCCCAATTTAATTGTTTTTGGTAGAGAGGTCAATCTCCCATTGACAGTCGAACTTGGTGTCTTCCCTACTAGAGATGCGTCTGAATGCCCCATAGAGTACGTACAATGGGTTCAAAACACGATGGAACGAGTATTTCGTTTTGTACAAGAGAATTCAGAGGCTAGTGTCCAGCGGCAGAAACACTATCATGACAGAACGTGTAAAGAGAGACCAGTAGAGCCAGGAATGTGGGTCTGGAGATGGTACCCACCAAAAGCTAAACAGAAACTAGGTCTAGGATGGACAGGTCCTTACAGAGTCATGGAGAAAGTTGGCAACAGTGCAGTAAAGATTGCTAAGAGCAGAAATGACAAGCCCATTGTAGTACATATTAATGATGTCAAACCCTACGAGGGTAGAAACCAGCCACTCAGTGAGAATGAGAGTGAGTGTGCGACAGAAACTGGAAGCGAGAGTAGTGAGAGTCGGGAGATGAGCGATGTAGATCTGATAGTTGCTGAAGAAAGGGATGAAGAGGAAACTCATATCAAAACTAGAAGGGGAAGAGAAGTCAGGGCCCCTAGGAGATATTCCCCATCCTCGTCATAATTCTGAATTTGAGACTACGTTTTGTTGAATGCTACGTGCTCAATATTATGATTTTTATGTATTGCGCGTTCAAATTAGTTCATATGTAACACGTTTTGATATTCTGAACTAACAGTGATTAATATTTTGTGCATATTTTGTTGCAAGACTTTTGGTACAAATTTTGTATGGTGCTTAAACTTTGTTCTGTTCAGCCACCGTGGTGGTGGGCATTGGTTTTTGTGTTTGTTTGTTCGGAAATCTTTTGAATTTGGTTTCAGCGACTCTTGACCCAATACCAGGAGAGTATTGCGGTCAGTGAGACACGCGCGTGTCTCACATGTCCGAAATAATTTCGTGAGATGGCGGCATCTCATGGGGAAGTTCGTGCTGGCTCTAGTCGGCTTCCCTAGAGACCCTTTGAAAGTGAGTTGGGCCCCCAGCTCACATTGTCCGCTAATATGCACCTGAGACAGGCGTCTGTCTCGTACCTGTCTTGGAGTAAGCAGTGGCTCTAGCTGGAAACTCCAAGACGAGAGTGTTGCCCGGTCGGCTCTGACCAAGTAACCTCTCACGTCGTGCGCGACAACAGGAAAGGACTCTGTCTAAACATCAAGAAAGACTAAGGACATTATCCAAGGACGAACAATGCCATGACCGAGTATCCGTTAAGTTTGTTTCTTTTTCAGATGTCTTCTTTGCATGCGTACGTTTTTGGTGTTGAATTAGAAATGTTTTTGATTTTCCATTTTGTTGTCGTCGTATTGCTTTGTGCATGCCTAGACGTCTGAATCATATATCATTTTTCACAATATGCATATCGTATATTATTTTTCTCCTTATAATGTGTAATCATCTGACTATGCTGCTTTGAAGGTTTTGTACCTCAGCAACAAATTGGGTCTGGTTGATTATTTTTGTACTGTATTTTGGAACTCTTTGGCATACGATTTTTGAATATTTTTGCTTAGGTTTTGTACTCGATTTTACCTCAGGAATTTGCACGTTGAAATCGTGCTAATGTTGGGTGTGTGTTACGTGCACCAGTTTGCTCACATGGGTTTAGAGAATTCCATGCGATATGGACCAAATGCTAAGGCTGATTTTTGCCTTCATAAAGTTTTTTTTTTGTGTGTGTGGCAGACTAAGTAAGTTTTGGACATTGTTATGGTTGCATTGTTGTGTATCAGCTCGCATGATGATACCAGTACTTTAATTTTGGTTTTGAAACCTTGTTTCGCAGTTGTTTTTTATGGATTATTTCATGCGGTGGCTATGCATTTTAAGTGGTGCTGAAGCTTGTTGATTGTCACAAGCGCATCACGGTTGCTGAAATGGTTGCTCATGCGTGTTCATGATCAGGGATCATGTTTTGAAATGTGTTTTGAATGTTTCATTGATTTGGACTTTGGTTTGATTTTGTTTAAATTTTCTTGCATGCATCACGATTTTATTTGGTTGAATTTGTTGAACTTCTTTTGAATTTGGATTTTAATGTGCATGCCAGAAGTAATTTTCTTGAACTTGGTGCATTTCATTTAGTTTGTGTGACTTTATTCCTTTTGTTTGACTAATGTGTCGTGCACATTAGGTCTTAAGGAGGAGGGAGTGTAGCAGAGGAGCCCTCTGCTAACGCTATCACTAGTTACTACCAGCGAGTCAGAGTTCAGTGGTTTAGTGCACGCTTGGTGCACTGTGAGCGAGAATTTTGCTGACTTAGCTAGTTAGTGTGTAGCGGACTACACGCGCGAAGCTGTGACGTAGTTTCCGGTCCCAGAGGCTAGGAGCCTATATAAAGCGGCCGATTCTCAGTCTCGTTGGTGGTTGTGATCACCCTCCCCTTTCCCCCTGTGAGCGGTTGTGAATAATGATCTCTCACACTCCAGTCCCTCTCCCCCGTGAGCGGTTGTGAATAATGATCTCTCACACTCCAGTCCCCTTTCCCCCTGTGAGCGGTTGTAAATAATGATCTATCACACTCCAGTCCCTCTCCCCCGTGAGCGGTTGTGAATAATGATCTCTCACACTCCAGTCCCTCTCCCCCGTGAGCGGTTGTGAATAATGATCTCTTACACTTCCCGGCCCTACCCCACGAGGCGGTTGTGAATAATGATCACCTCGAGCCACCCCGACCCTACCCCACGAGGAGGTTGTGAATAATGATCACCTCGAGCCACCCCGACCCTACCCCACGAGACGGTTGTGAATAATGATCATCTCGAACCACCCCGACCATACCCCACGAGACGGTTGTGAATAATGATCATCTCGAACCACCCCGGCCCTATCCTATAGGGACAGTAGCGTTTCGGTTTAGTTCTAGTTCACCCAAATAGGGTTTAGAATGCTTTAGGACAGCGCGTAGGTTTTATCGGTAAGTGCGTATAGGTGTTAGGCCTAGGATCTAGGTTCGCTAGGAATCGTATTCAACGTTATAGGTGTTAGTCATAGGAGATAGGTCTACTAGGTGTCATGTCCGAAGGTATAGGCGTTAGGCCTAAGGTGTTTAAGGTTATTGGCACTTGCATTGTTTGACTAATTTTGATTGTGTTGTTGTTTCACATCATGAATGCTTTTCTGGTATAAATAAATCTTGGAACCTTAGGCTTCTATCTTACGATGCTCAGCTAGAGTGAGAGCAAGACTGAGACTGTGCGTGTGTACGTGCGAGAAATTTGTTTGTGTGTATGTCCGTGCATGTATGACGGTGTGACTGATCGTGCGAGCGCACGTTAGCAGCTCAGTAGGAACGATAACAACAAACACCAAATCCAGTCAAAATAGGGTTTTTCTGGATACTGTGGTCAGTCCATTGCGCAGGTCACTTTGGCTTTTTGAACACAACGCGAGGCAAGTAAACACGGATTTTAGTTGTGCGCATGCGAGACCAGAGTAGACTTATAGTCTACTCTCCACGGCAATCTTCAGTCCTTCCCTAGACCGCAAAAGGAATTCGGACTTAAACATTGTAGGCACTTGAGTACTGTATTAGATGGGCAGTTTTTGTCTATCTGATAAACTATTTAAAGCTGAGGTGCAATGAGAAAAACCCGCCCAGCGCGTGTTTTAAAAAGACTACAGGACCCAGCTTGGGCCCTGCCCCTAAGTGGGTCAAATCGGTTCGTAACACAGTTGACGGAGTTGGCAACTGCGTATCCCGAGCTTGCAAAACTCTCGGAAAACGACAGACCACTTCCTGTTGCACGGAAATCATCGCGATTAGCAGATCGGACAACAGCAGACGATTCTGTGACACTTTGAAACTGACCGACAGCCACGGATTTTACGCGCTGGGGACTATGATGGCAGAATGTACGGCTGTACATGCTGTAAGTATGACTCCTGACACTTTGTAGTTGTGAACGAATTTTTTCAACACGAACCTCCAGTCCAATATAGGCTAATATAAATACTAAGAAGCATTGTGATGTACAACCAACACAGTAAATTGGATGAGAGAGAGAGAGAGAGAGAGAGAGAGAGAGAGAGAGAGAGAGAGAGAGAGAGAGAGAGAGAGAGAGAGAGAGAGAGAGAGAGATTGATTGATTGATTGTACATTGCTTAACGTCCCGACAGCAACAAGGCTTTCTCAGGACGTGCCTGCACTGCTTGTGAAAAAAAAATAAACAGAACATTGAATGTATGTCGCCAGCCGGTCAAATACATTAAATAAACCTAACACATGAGGCCTAAATAAAGCTAAGACCATTTAGCAACACACATCCAATATCAAGAGCTACAGGCAGTGCAGACAGTAGGGAGAGTTTTAAAAAGGCAAATACAGGTGAATGGACAAAGGGTAGACAGAAACACATGCCCCAGAATAGAGAGAAAAACCCACCCTGTGGGGCTGACCAGGGTGACCCTGGGAACTAAAAAATACCTAACCCCACCCAAGTCCCCCAGGGCAGACCCGGGTGGGGGGAGAGAGAGAGAGAGAGAGAGAGAGAGAGAGAGAGAGAGAGAGAGAGAGAGAGAGAGAGAGAGAGAGAGAGAGAGAGAGAGAGAGAGAGAGAGAGAATCGACTGTTTACATAGATGCCAAAAGATACAAGGTCGCCATGGGTCAAGCTGATTTTTAGTAGCTGCCCTTCGTATGGAGAAAACATTTGCTGTAGGCCACTCCAGATGAAAAGATATAACAACAAACACTAAACGACAAATAACCCCTCCTTCCTCACCCTTCCGATATCATATAAGCTTCAGGCTGTACTGTGTAACTTACGGATAGCTCGGCCTGGTCCATATCCAGTGTGCGTCCAGGCAAGGCACAAATGGCCTGCTCTGTCCGTCGGGTGGTCGAGTGTCGTCTGCTACTGTTGATATCAGTAAAAATATCGCTGGTTTAGATCAGTGATCGCGGTGCTCACTCGCTGCAAACAGGAAGTGGCCTGTCTTTTTCACGGGAGTTTTGCCAGCACGACAAACGCAGTTGAAAACTCAGTCAACTGAGTCAGTTGCAAACCGGTTTGCCGAAGTTAGCCGAACGTTCACGAAGACAGGGCCCTCGCTGGGTCCTGCAAAGGTTTTTTAAAACACGTGCGGGGCGGTGTTTTTTTACTGTTTCTCAGCTTTAAGTCGCCTACACCCAGTCACTGAGTCCGGTTACAGAAGTAATCGACGTCTCAACGCTTACTAGTACAACTAAACTTTAATTTAAACCAAACTTCTAACACATGATTATTTTGTGTTTAGGTACGCAATAATAGTTACGGACCTACACTGACCTGCGCAGCCTCCTACAGAGTACCCCTGCAGACGACAAAGTCATCATCCTTGGCGACTTCAACGCCAGAGTGGGCCAGGACTCTGAAGCCTGGAAAAGAGTCCTCGGCAAGCATGGCGTGGGGAACTGCAATGACAATGGCCGCCTACTGTTGGAGTTCTGTGCGGAGCAGCAACTGGTCATCACCAACACTACTTTTCAGCAAAAGGACAGTCGAAAGACCACCTGGATGCATCCTCGCTCCAAACACTGGCACCTTATCGACTATGTCCTAGTGCGTCAGAGGGACCGCAGTGACGTCCTCCTCACCAGAGTGATGCCCAGCGCAGAGTGCCACACTGACCACCGCCTTGTCCGCTGCAAACTCAGGCTCCACTTCAAGCCAAAACCCAAGAAATGGGGGCCCCCCAAGAAAACGCTTGACGTTGCCAGCCTTCAGCGTGACGATGTGAAAGCTGCCTTTCAGACAGATTTACAGCGCAGGCTCAAAGACACAGCGGACCCAGTAGACTCCTCCCCTGAAACACTTTGGGAACAACTGAAAACTGCTATTGCAAAATCCTCTGCAGAAGTCTTGGGTTTCGCCAGAAAGAAGAACAAAGACTGGTTTGACGAAAACGACGTAGAGATCCAGGAACACCTAGCAAAAAAAAGAGCCGCCCATCAGGCCCACCTAGCCCAGCCTTCCTGCCCTGTGAAGAAGTCTGCCTTCCGCCTCGTCTGCAGCAGTCTCCAGCGCAAGCTCAGAGATCTCCAGAATGAGTGGTGGACCAGACTTGCACAGAGGACCCAGCTTTGTGCTGACAATGGTGACTACAGGGGCTTCTACGAAGCACTGAAAGCAGTGTATGGCCCCAGGCACCTGGTACAAAGTCCCCTGCGAAGCGCGAATGGCCAGGCACTCCTCACAGATAATACCTCCATCTTGAACCGCTGGTCGGAATACTTTCAGAGCCTCTTCAGCGCTGAGCGCACTGTTCAAGAAGCAGTCGTCCTACAAATCCCACACCTCCCAGTAAAGGTTGAATTGGACGAACCGCCCACCGCTGAAGAGACCCTCACAGCCATCCACCAGCTCAAGAGTGGCAAAGCAGCAGGCATTGATGGAATACCGCCAGAGATCTGGAAACATGGAGGCACAGCACTGCACAACAAGCTCCATGACCTCTTTCTCTGCTGCTGGGAGGAAGGAACACTACCAAAAGATCTCCGTGATGCAGTCGTTATCACCCTGTACAAGAACAAAGGCGAGAAGTCTGACTGTTCCAACTATCGGGGAATTACCCTGCTGTCCATTGCTGGGAAAATCCTTGCAAGGCTGCTCCTGAATCGGCTGGTACCTGCCATCGCTGAAGACCAACTCCCAGAGGGCCAGTGTGGCTTCAGAGCAAACAGGAGCACCACCGATATGGTCTTTGTGCTGAGACAGCTACAGGAGAAGTGCCGCGAGCAGAACAAAGGGCTGTACGTAACATTTGTCGACCTAACAAAAGCGTTCGACACTGTGAGCAGGCAAGGCATGTGGCAGATCCTGGAGCGACTTGGCTGTCCCCCAAAGTTCCTCAACATGATTGTCCAGCTACACGAGGACCAGCAAGGCCAGGTCAGACTCAACAATGATCTCTCAGAACCATTCCCTATTCTCAACGGCGTAAAGCAGGGCTGCGTGCTGGCACCGACCCTCTTCACCATCTTTTTTAGCATGATGTTGAAGCAGGCCACAGTGGACCTCGATGATGACGATGCAGTGTACATCAGGTATCGTCTCGATGGCAGCCTGTTCAACCTCAGACGACTGCAGGCCCACACGAAAACCCTAGACCAACTGATTCGTGAGCTGCTTTTTGCTGATGATGCTGCCCTCGTTGCACACACAGAGAGAGCCCTGCAGCACATCACGTCTTGCTTCGCAGATGCTGCCCAGCTCTTAGGACTCGAGGTCAGTCTGAAAAAGACAGAGGTCCTCCATCAGCCGGCACCCAAGACAGTGTATCGCAATCCTCACATCACCATTGGCGAGTCTGAACTAAAGTCAGTGCACCAGTTTACTTACCTTGGCTGCATTATCACGTCGGACGCCAAGCTGGACAAGGAGCTTGACAGCAGGCTGGCAAAAGCGAACAGCGCTTTCGGGCGACTTTTCAAGCAGGTGTGGCACAATCAACAGCTGAAAACAGGCACCAAGATCAGCGTGTACAGAGCTGTGGTCCTCACCACCCTGCTGTATGGTTCCGAGTCCTGGGCCCTCTACCGCAGCCAACTACGACTCCTCGAACGCTTCCACCAGCGCTGCCTGCGTACCATCCTGGGCATTCACTGGAGTGACTATGTCACCAACGTCGAGGTCCTTGAACAGGCTGAAACTGTGAGCATCGAGGCTTTGCTGCTGCGGACACAGCTCCGCTGGGCGGGGCATGTCTCCAGGATGGAGGATCATCGCCTACCAAAGATCACCCTGTTCGGCGAGCTTGCTACTGGACACCGTGACAGAGGGGCACCAAAGAAGAGATACAAAGACTGTCTCAAGAAGTCACTTAGTGCCTGCCAAATCGACCACCACCAGTGGTCTTCGCTTGCTGCCGACCGTGACACCTGGCGCTCCACCATTTACAAGGCAGCTGTCTCCTTTGAGGACTCTCACAGATCTAGCCTTAAGGACAAGCGGCTCAGGAGAAAAAAACAGAGATGCCGCAGCTCAGAACCCTGGCCATACCTTCCCCTGCAGCCACTGCGGTCGAACCTGCCTGTCTCGGATTGGCCTCCGCAGCCACGAACAAGCCTGCAGACGTCGTGGGCAACTCCTATAAAATCTTCGTTCGCGAAGTCAAGCCAAGAGAGAATAGTTACGGATATTTTTTTATTTTTTAGCTTAGGACAGGGTATTCCGGGTTATTCCGGTTTTATTAGGACCCTAGAAAAAATGGCCGCTCTCGACGTATACATGTACGATTCGGCAATCGAGAGGTATGCGTTTCAATGTACTTCTTCTTCTTATCTTTAAAATTGTTCATGGTTTATGTTTGTTTGAGTGTTTGATTTCAAAGCAGACAAAATACAGGATGGTAGCCAGCAAGGAATTTTGTGATGTTTAAACTTAAGCTGAAGTGGTATGGGCATGTCACGCGTTCAGTAGGGCTTGCCAAAACAATCCTGCAAGGCACTGTGCAAGGAGGACGAAGGAGAGGAAGACAGAGGAAAAGATGGGAAGACAATATTTCAGAAGCTGGGCGATACGCTGAGAATGTCAGAGAACAGAGAGGAATGGAGGGAGCTGGTTGCCAAGTCATCAGTGGTGCCCCAACGGTCGGCAAGACTACGGGATATAAAGATAGATAGAAACTTAAGCTGACCTGTTTTTGTGTCATGGGAAATCTGGAGATTTCTATCAACATAAAATGTGTGCAAATGTTATCATGATTTATGTTATTACTTTTGCATGTATTTTTCACAATTAATTCACAAAGCACCATTAAATATTCCATTTTATTTTTATGTGAAAATCCCTCCAAAAATTATGTGATTTTATTGGAATTAATCCGATTTCTGAATCTGCTGCTCTCTGATGTGCACACAGTACTAAAAAGAGAATATAGGCAGAAAAAACGCACTCAGTCCAGCGGTAAGACTGGTTGTGGTACTCTTACCAGAGAAAAATCAATATTAAGACTATGAGTATGAACGATTTTCCTTACATTCGTGATATTCCAGTTCTTCTAAACTGATTGGTATATGTCTGCCTACAGCTACCTGCATTCAGAATAGGTTCTCCGTAAACTGAGGGTGAGACAGGCAAAGCAAATTTCAGTGAATACCTGGAGTAAGACTTGCTGTTAAATACTGCACTCCGTCCCGCATATTTTATTTAAAAGACTTTAACACGTTTTCCTTAGTAAAATCTGCTAGTAACTGTTCACACTTTCTTTACTCGCCAATGCCTTTCACTAGATCCATCTGCATTTTGCCTCTGGCTTTTGCAGAATAGCAGGTCACATTATATATTCAAACAAGGTAGGTGAGGCAGTAAGAGGACCAGTGTTTTTAAAAATAATCTTCTCTTCTTTGGCATTTTGTACAGAGGCAGTATGCTTGAATTTGCTTAAAATCTCTTGATAGATCAGAAGAGACATGTTTGGTGCCTAGGCTTAACCAGTGGACTTATTTTTGTCCTAGTTTGAGTTGCCATGCGGATGGTGATTTGAGGTGTGTTTGGGCTGCCCTTGGATGTAGGGTTGGTACAGAATCATGTTGATAGCCTGGAAATGAGACTGGCGATGTCCTTTTTTTAAATTTTGTGCATGGCAAATGTGCAGCAAGTGGGCAGTAGTGTTGTTTAGGGGGATTGAAAATTAGGGGATGACTGGGACAGACTAAGGCTAGGGCATTTTAACACTAACAGATGGGACTGCAGGGGATGCCCACTGTGTACTTTGGCCTGTCAGAGGCACCACATGCCATATGTGACATAGACCAGAATCTGTTTTTTGTAACCATATCATTGATTTTGGACTTTTGCAGTTAGAAAAACAGAAAATCATGAACAATTTGAAATTTTACCCCAAAATCGCTTTGCTTACAGTTTTATGGGCGTTTTTTTTTTTTAATGTTTTGCATCGCAACACCCTATTTACCTGCACTGTGGGCCATGATGATTCATGAGCCTGACCTTCAACCATGAACTTGACCTTGACCTTGAAAGGGATTGGATTTGGGACATTCAGTTTGCTAAATTGCATGAAACAAAATGCACTCATTCAGTTACTGGGGGTGGGAGGGGGGCGGGCAAGGTCAAAGGTTAAGATCAAAACTAAAATGAAACAATGTCAGCAGGTTCATTTCATCAGGCAGCTGACCTCGGAGTCAAATCAGCCGCCAAAAGAATGTGACACGCAGAAGTTATTTTGCATGATCCAGCTACATTTGTATACAACATAGGGTACATCTGAGGTGTCATTCTGCTGTAACTGTCGTGAGGGATGTCTCTGGTGTCTATTCTGATCCAAACACAGGCACTTTTACACTGTGTAAAGCTCATTTGAGTGCATTGTTATGGGAACAGCAGCTGCGGCCACCTGTATATGCTTTTACAGGAGTGTTCACAGGTTTGACACACACATGCTTGCTGCATTTGCAACATGAGTAGAGGTGTTTTGAGACTCTGACAAGTGTGTTCTATATACAAATGAAATGTACATAACCATTTTTCTCTCGGGAGCATCATAGACAAAAAAGGCGGCACTGATGCAGATGTCAGAGCACGAATCGGTAAAGCCAGAGCAACCTTTCTCCAGTTGAAAAAAAGTGTGGAGTTCTAGAGAGCTGTCACAACACACCAAAGTCCGGATTTCAACTCCAATGTAAAAGCAGTTCTCCTATATGGAGCAGAGACTTGGAGATTGACAAAAACCACTGTCAACAGAGTACAGATCTTCATAAACAGTTGCCTTAGAAGAATTTTGAAAATCCACTGGCCAGAGAAGATCAGCAACGTCAGACTCTGGGAGAGAACAGAGCAAATAACAGCAGAGAATGAAATTGGGCGAAGAAAATGGGGATGGATTGGTCACAGTCTGAGAAAGCCAGCTTCCAGTATCACTAGGCAGGCATTGTCATGGAACCCCCAGGGAAAGAGGAAAAGAGGTAGGCCGAGAAACTCCTGGCGTCGAGACCTCCAAGCAGACATCAAGAGACTGGGAACCATCTGGAGTAAAATCGAAGGAGAAGCACAGGACAGGAGTCGCTGGAGGTCTCTCGTTGATGGCCTATACCCGGGTAGGGGTGACAGGCGTAAGTAAGTAACTGCTACATAAGCACTCCCGACACTTGTTTGGGTATGGGATGTGTCCTGTTGGCTGTTTTGTGTAGTCTTTTGGCTGTTGGATAGCTCAGTAGACTTAATGTTTAAATTGCACAGTTGTTTCATGACTCTTTTTGCCCCTGACAAAAAGATTTCAAGCTGCTAATAGGGCATGGCAGCTGGTTACATGCCTCTTCCTGCTTGCTGTCACCAGACAACAGGGTCAATGATGATGCCTGGGTGTTGTCTTTTGGCTGCCTTGAGATATACAAGGAAATGGCCTTGGTTTTGAAAGCTCATTTTTCATCAATGTCAGTGTTATGGTAACCGTTTGCAGTTGTTCGGCCCACTGAGAGTCAGTTTGACTGTATTGCATGTGTATGTAAATTTGGAAAAACATTTAAAAAAAAGTAGGGGGGGTGGGTAATGAAAAATTATGGGAAAATATACTTTCATGTGCCTGTGCCTCAAATGTAACATTTCTGAAAATCAAATATATTACTTGATGTACATGCCAATTTTGGAGGCATTCTGACCATATCTAGTAATTTTTTCATGGCATCGGATACGCATGATTCAAAACAAACAGCATAGTGAACTCGACAACGACGCGCTTGACATAAAGGGCCATAACATACAGATGCAGCAACATTCAATGGTGTCATTTTGGGTTTGACTTAGCTAGTGTCTAAGGATTGCACTGATGGCAGATTGAATGGTGTTTAGGTGGGAGAGTTTCTCTGACAGTCACGTTATATATTCAAATGAGGTAGGTGAGGCAGTAAGAGGACCGGTGTTTGTTTTGTTTTTTTAATCTTCTCCCTTCTTTGGCATTTTGTACAGAGGCAGTATGCTGGAGTTTGCTTAAAATCTCTTGATAGATCATGAGAAGAGACATGTTTGGTGCTTTGATTTATGCCAGCTTAACCAGTGGACTCTTTTTGCCCTAGTTTGAGTTGCCAGGCGGATGAGGATTTGAGGTGTGTACCACTACCAGTTTTGGCTGCGCTTGAATGTAGGGTTGGTACAGAATCATGTTGATAACCAGGAAATTACACTGGTGATGTCCTTATTTTTTTATTATTTTATTTTTTGTGCACAGCAATGTGCAGCAAGTGGGCGGTAGTGTTGTTTAGGGAATTGAAAAATTAGAGGATAGACTAAGGGTAGGGCGTTTTAACAGATGAACTGCAAAGAATGCCCCAAGTGTTCTTTGGCCAGCAGACGATTTTTTGTGCGATTAAAGCCGGAAGTAATCGTAAATAACCAGAGCTCCTGGATGATCTCCCTTCGTTCCAAAAACATGGCTGAAATAAAACTACTGACTAGATAAGCCTTCAAAGCTTTCGAATTTTCTCAAGTCGGGAGAATTGGGAAGATAAGTCTGAAAGCTGGAAAAATCGGGAGGGCACGATAAAACAGAAAATGGGTTGCAAACTTGGGAGACTTATTTGACATTGATGACACTCTTGTAGCCATGTTGTAAAAACCTGATGTAATTTGTGTGTACACTTATAAATTCAACATGAAGTAAAGCTCTTGCAGAATACATTGGTTTCTTCAAACTTAAACAATTCCATTGTGATTTTTTTAAAGTTCAGGAAATTAATACATACAAAGTTTACTATATACTTGGCTTGACTTCGCGAACGAAGATTTTATAGGAGTTGCCCACGACGTCTGCAGGCTTGTTCATGGCTGCGGAGGCCAATCCGAGACAGGCAGGTTCGACCGCAGTGGCTGCAGGGGAAGGTATGGCCAGGGTTCTGAGCTGCGGCATCTCTGTTTTTTCTCCTGAGCCGCTTGTCCTTAAGGCTAGCTCTGTGAGAGTCCTCAAAGGAGACAGCTGCCTTGTAAATGGTGGAGCGCCAGGTGTCACGGTCCGCAGCAAGCGAAGACCACTGGTGGTGGTCGATTTGGCAGGCACTAAGTGACTTCTTGAGACAGTCTTTGTATCTCTTCTTTGGTGCCCCTCTGTCACGGTGTCCAGTAGCAAGCTCGCCGAACAGGGTGATCTTTGGTAGGCGATGATCCTCCATCCTGGAGACATGCCCCGCCCAGCGGAGCTGTGTCCGCAGCAGCAAAGCCTCGATGCTCACAGTTTCAGCCTGTTCAAGGACCTCGACGTTGGTGACATAGTCACTCCAGTGAATGCCCAGGATGGTACGCAGGCAGCGCTGGTGGAAGCGTTCGAGGAGTCGTAGTTGGCTGCGGTAGAGGGCCCAGGACTCGGAACCATACAGCAGGGTGGTGAGGACCACAGGTAAAAATGCCTTGTACACGTTTTTTTTATCGTATTATTTTTCTTTTCTTTTTGTGTAGTCAATGTGCTCACGGCTGAGGCTTACGTAGTTCAGCTATTTTTGTCTCCTGCAAGCTTGGAATTTAATGTGTAGCACAGCACAACGTGTAGACAAAGGCCAGATGTTGTACTCAATGACCGCACCTCGCCAAAATGTCGGTTTCAACTTTCCTTCCAGAGCTCTGCTACGGTGCCAGACAGCTGGTTACTGCGGAGTAGTTTCCCCTGACAGGAGATTTGTGGATTTGGGTTGTTAAGGTTGTAGGACACACCTCTTTCGCGCATCTTTTCTGCGCATTTAGATACCGCTATCTTGCGTCTGCCGTGACCTGAGACTAGAGGTCACCGAAAAAAACCGCCGTACGGCAAGTCGTATTGCAAACAAGCTCAATTTATCGATAATTGACAAAAGATATATACTGTCTGAAATAGGTGTGTAAGCTGACTGTTTCTATGCATAAAATGTTGTGTTTCCTCAGAAATAAGATACCTTTGCATAAGTTGCGACAAGTCATCGAGCGTCAGTAGTAACGCATAACCATTTCTCAGAAGAAGAAAAAAAAAAATGAACGGGCCAACCGAACGAGAAGCAATATACGTGGCAGCCAGAAACACAACAAAATCTCTTCAGCAAGGAAAAGGTAAACTAAAGTAGAAAAAGAGGTTGGTGGTGTTTGCTAAGTGACTAGAACACGAGTTACTAGTAATGATAGAAAAATGTCGTACGTAAGTGGCATATCTGACTGGTTTTCCAACTCTAAAAAAAAAAAGTTGTATGCACCGCCGTGAGATGTCACCTGCACGGCGTAAAACCCCAATAGCTAACTGTCCTTTTATGCATGGAAATTTACAGCCTACCTACAATGAAGAAGACTACATTTTATTGTGGGTTGACAGGGGCATGCATTCCATGTATGTCAGTCACCTCCTAGAAGTAGAACATTTCCATACATTCTCAGAGAGCCTTTACTAATACGGTGGAAGGAATGTAGTCCACATTGTAGTGATATTAAACCAGTGCCAGTGCTTATTATTTAGGAAAACGTACTGTGTGTAGTAAAAAGTCCTGCTAAGGGAGAATTTTGCATTACTAACTCAGTAACTGCTTTCAGTACTTAGTAACTTAGTTTTCTCATCCATTCTCTGTCTTATGAAGGCTATATTACAGATTAGGAGATAGGTCCAGCATTTTTTTAGTTCAAGGATGGTGCCAGAATAACTTGGCGGATGAGACGCCAATCTATTCTGGCACCACCCTTGAACTATCATAGTCACATTTATTTCAAGCAGTGGGTGTATCAGGATTAAAAGGGTTACCTAGTAAAACGCTACTTTGACTGAAACCCTAATATTTGTTGACTACCATTTTGGATGACCGTAGAATGTGTGAATAATACAAATTTGACTAGTACAAAAGCAAGCCTTTATGTTGAGACTCGTGACACTTATTTCAGCTACCTTTTGGAAAGGTCACACAGGTTGTGAATCAGTTATGCGCATGAGGCGTACAGACGTGACTTTGCCATTGTTGTTTGTTCTTTGCGGTTTACACAGTTTTTGTCGCATTTATTTTGAAAGTAATAATCTGCCCCTGCATTTAGTTCACGCAAAGTGAAATTGTCATGCTGCCGAACAACACAGTAATGAGTAATAATCATGTATTTCATTTCAGGCTAATACTGCTGTTGACCTCTCGCTGTGGAGTCTCAGTACTTTCACCCAGAGTACATACTTGCAAACAAGCGCAGAAGTATGACGTCTACACCAACTGACCAAGGTCACACTCACAGCTCAGGTGAAGTGAGGAAAGGTGACACGTATTCTCCTGGACTCAAGGTAAGTCATACCAGTAGATCTGTGATGAGAATCAGGTGCAGAACACAACACAACTATGGTGTGAATGAACACATCATACTGTAATGCCTTCTTTCATTGGCTCATGTGCGAAGCAAGTGTAAGGCTATGTTCTGGGCCATTGGTCGTCCATGGTAAACTTTAATGTTGGCATTTTCTCGGAGACCATTCAAACCACAGTCTTCAAACGTAGCTGAAGGATACTTTGTGGCAAGACCTTTCTTACTCTTAGCCTACCAGTTTGCGTTCAGGCCAAGGGTCATGAGAAATCAAGAAATAGGTAAAAAAAAAATAGCCATATTTGACAAAAGATATTTTTTCTCCAATACTATTCACAACTGTACATAAGCCAGCCCTTTACGTATGCTTAGACTCATGGCACTTAAATTTCAGTCACCTTTTGGAAAGGTCACACAGTTCAGATTAAGAAAATGATCAGTTTTAAATGCACACGAGGGATCCAGGCTTCACCATTCTTGTTTGTGGTGTTCACAGTTTATTTCACATTAGTTTGAAGGTAGTAATGTGTAAACTAAATGTAGGGACGAATTGGGTGGGTGGGTGGGTGGGTGGGGGGGACTCCCCCCACTGGCCCCGAATTGTTCATAATGCTATAACAAAGTCCCTGTTTGTGGAGTTTGGAAGCGACCCACCCTGAAATAAGATCAGAAGTGAAATTGCCATGCTGCCGAATAACACGATAATAAACATGTATTTCATTTCAGGTCAGTGCTGCTGTTGACGTCTCACTACAGAGTCACGCCCAGAGGGTATACTTGCAAACAAGCACAGAAGTATGACGCCTACACCAAGAAGAGGCAAGAGCTAGTCAGGTCATGTTTGCTCAAAGGAGAAGGCCACAGCTAAAAGCAGGCAATTTCAGTTCCACCGGATCAACTAAAGTGAGCGAAGGCGACACTTATTGTCCTGGACTCGAGGTAAAGCATACCGATTGATTTGTGAATAGAATCAGGTTCATAACAAAACACAACTGGTTGAAACACATCACACTGTAATGCTTTCTTTCATTTTGAAGATGGTGTAGTAGTAGTACCAGCATTCTCAACAACACCGAATGCTAAAATCACTTGCTGTCAACAAGTGGCACCATATTGCATTTGATTTGAAAACTAGAGGGTTGGGCAAGTCTCCAAATACTGTCGTTTTCTTTAATAAGCACTTAGTGCATACAAAAGGACTACAAAAATCTGAATACTACCCATTTGGTCCAGTGTGTGCTGTTGCTAAACAGCAATGCGTTGTGTCCTGTTTGAAACAATTTCTGCAAGTTACACTTTGAATATTGATGCTGATTCTAGATATATGTATACACCCTTTGTGGTCATTTCAAGCTCAATGGCGTCTAATTTTTGGCGCACGTGTGATAGCAAAAGTAAGTGTTTGTAATGGGTCATCCGTCAACTGTCTGTTACCTGTGGGCAACTTTAACATTGGCATTTCCTCGAAGACTATGCAAGCCTCAGACTTCAAACTTGGCACAAGGGTACTTTGTGGTAAAATAATTCTAAACATACCAATTTCTGTGACCTTTCAAAGGTCATCTCAAGTAGTATTTTCAACTTCAAACTCAAACTTGCTATGGAGATACCACATGATAAGGGTGACAAAAGTTAGTTTCGGGTAGAGTTGTGGTTTTTATCAATGTTTTTGCAAACTTTTCAATATAATTTGGCATGATGATAACACTTTTCTGTGCTACTAATGTAATCAGCCCCTCACAGAGGTCAAGGGTCACAGAGGGTTGACAAATGTGTGAAAAATGAAGGGATTTGGAAAAATACTCAGGTTTCACTGGTACAAAATCCAGCCCTATACTTATGTTTAGACATTTTCAGAGATCTGTTGGAGAAGTCAAGCCAAGGTCAAAAAGGACAGACATATTATGTGGATTGGTCATACACGTGAACCATAAGGACATTGCCTTTCTTGTTCATGTTCTGACTAATGTCATATTATGCATGTATGTACTTTGTATAAATACTTGCAAACATATATGCATGCAATAGTGCATGTCAGAACTTTTTTTGATACAAAATTATCTTTTGCAGGTTGCGAAAGATGAGGGAAGAAGAGTTCAGCGGGGTACATCTCTCCGCGATGGCCAACCGACGAGAAGGCAAAGGAAGTGAACTGATTGTCCTGTGTAGGAGGGCAGACATCCTGTTATTTTGATGTCCATCCACCAGGCTGGCCACAATGTCAAGGTTTTGGACAGTCACATCATTCGCAATGCAGCAAAAGCCTGTGCCTTACTGCCTGAGCTGATGCATAGCCATATATTAGGAGAAGGGAAAGCAGGCTTTAGGCCTGGCTATTCAACTGCAGACACAACAGCAGTGGGGCAGTGACAACAAAGTGACAATGACAAAACTCGAGAAAATAGAAATAAAGAGGGAGTGTTTCCATAAGCCTGACATAGAAGCAGCGGGGCGACAAAATTGTAACGTGCAGTCGAGCAGTTCAGGGGCTATTGTACAGTGATGGGGGTGTGCTTTGTGTGTTTTCATATAACAATGTGACAAAGCGATTTGACACCCATGTTGTAATTTGTAGTGCAGTAAAAAGGTGAAAAATATCTGTATTTTGACCAAAAAGATGTTTTCTCAAGTATACACAACTTCAAACCCAGACTTGGTACAAGGTGGTAAGAACTTTTCATGCATACTAATTTCGTATGCATGAAAGGTCAGAAAGGTCAAGGGTCACAAGAAATCGGGAAATAGGTACAAGATAGCCATAGCCCAAAGATGTTTTTTTTCTCAAGTATTCCTAACTGTAACCCTAAACTTGGTAAAGAGATACCTGATGGTAAGACCTTCCTATGCATATTTATTTGGATGACCCCCCCTCAGAAAAGTTACTTTTTGTCACTCTCCTGTCATGTCGCGATTTGGAAATGCAGCTTAATATGTATTAGTTTTTGATTATCCAAGGAAAACCCCTTTACTGCCAATGTGTTCATTTTTCGAAGACATTTCAGCATATAAACAGGTCTTGTTTGTGACAAGTTCCGAAATACTGGCATACATCAATCATTCAAAATATGTACTCCACAGCTGACTCTTATGGGTTAGGAAACAGTGGTATAGATAGATTTTTTTGCAGCGTTGGTGTGAAACAAGGAGAAAACTTATCACTGCTCCGCTTTGCATGATTATAAATGAAATACATTCTGAAAATGGTCATTGGCCTCAGAGTATAACACCCATGGGTCCTTTCTGAAGAGGGGGTGTGCCAAAATATAGAAATGCAGCCCGGGGGGGGGGGGGGGTAGGTATGTAGTATATATATACATATGTCATTAAACCCTCTGCTCAAAATATACCAAATGTGGACTTGCGCAATGAAAATCGCAATACTTCTAAAGAGTGAGTTGACCATGTAGTTCTTGCATTACCCTCCATCTGTCACAGCAGATTTCAGTGGTTGGGTGATAACTGATCATAGGCATATGAGGGGGAGCTGGGTGGCTCGGTGGTAGTGTGTTTGACTCTCATCCCAAAGGTCCTCGGTTCGAATACAGCTTGGGTCAAAATTTGTTCAGACCCTATTTCTGTGACCCATCTTTGAAATCTCCTTTTATGGACAAAAGATGTTGAGCCCTAAACATTTAACATTTTGTATTTGAGGTAGTTACTTTTGTATGGGTGCCTATGTGCATTGTAGCCTAATATGCTTTCAACATACTTGACTGTACATGTATACTTTAAATGAATGTCTGCAAATACAGCATTTCTTGTGAAAATAAACAGATATTATTCTTTACTCACAATGATCATGTGTAAACATAACGGGGCATATTGAAACATGTGACGTTTGTTTTGTTTCCTTATAATTTGTAACCAAAAACTGCTGGGAAACTGAGATTCAGCTGGAGAGATAGGTACATCCACTACCAATCTGTTCACAAACATCTTTCAACCAGAGATGTTCACTGACCTGCTTTCACGGATACACCAAAGGAGCATGTAGCATTGCTTGCAGCAGGTATATTAAAACAAATTCACATTATTCATTAAATAATGTTTGTAGATGATGCCAGGAAAAAATTTAAAAAAAACACTCTGTGACGACACTCTTTGGTGTGCTTTTTCATCAGTGAATCTGTGAATGATTGAATGAATGTAAACGTAATGTAAACATGCTCACAATGCCTGGCTGAAAAAAAATGAATGAACAAATGTACCGAGGTAACCAGTATGCATTTTTATCCAAGACTGAAAGTGGTTTGTTGGTTGGTTCATGGTTTAACATTCACATTACAACAGTGATGATAATTGCATATTTTAAATTTAAAAAAAAAACAAAATTACCACGCGTTTCTTTTATATATTATATAAAAGAAACGCGTGGTAATTTTTGTGTGTGTGTGTGTGTGTGTGTGTGTGTGTGTGCGTTTGTTTCATTTAGCGAAGTAGAAACTGTATGGGTTTCAAATTTTTGAGCAGGGAAAAAAATATCCATCTACGGGGATTAAACCCTGGTTACCTGCGTGGCAAAAAGAGTATTTTACCATGGCACTAATTCAACTACTAAGGGATAATGGGTGCATTTAATTACTTATAGATAAACCTTCTCATCCCGTATCTGCCGTTGTTGTTTGTTCCAGTGTACTTTCCCACTGTCACCAATAGTGATCGAAGACTAGTAGTTTGCAACAGTTTGGGCGTAGGTTATACTTGTTGGTTTGGCGTCGTTGATTTCCTCCTTTCTCATGCGGGCTTGGGACTGGCTACGGCGGAGATATGATCTGCCGGAAGTCAGACATCGCTTGTATCCCTTTTTGAAAACGCACTCGCAAACGACCCAAAGTGCCAATTTTTGCGCGGGACCCCCTCGTTTTTTCATAAATAATGTGTGTGATATGATCTAAAGTACGACTTTATCGAATAAAAAGGGCCTGAGCAATTGCCCAACATTGCAAACACTTGTAATGTTATTGATAACATCCGGGCACTTTGCGAATTTACAACATACACTTTTCTCGATTGCACTTAGAATTCCAATTATCAGAGCACACTTTTTTTACGAGAAAATACTAACATACTTTATGAAGTGACCGAAATGTTTCTTTATCATTTTAACACACTATTCGATAATTTTTATTGTGTTCTGAAATCAGCTATTTTGCGTGTTTTTGCTTATGGGGTAGGTCACGCAAAAGGCTCAAACTTACAAATATGCCCGGGACCATGGGTCTTTCAGGGTGGCAATAGCCTCCAGACTCAATAAGGCTCTCAAAAAACCCTATAAGCGGCAGTTTTCAATTAAAAAATGTAGGTATAGTATACAACCTTAACTACGTAGTCTTGTAAAAGTACGATTTTTTTATCTGCAAGAGGATTTTGCAACAATATAGTGTTTGAAGTGCTCTAAGTGTTGGTAATAGCTTCAGAATTTATAAAAGCGTATTTCAGCTAGGAAAGTAATGTTTTATCGCATGGAAAAGTGCCTCACCATTTTGTAACACGTAATGATTTTGGTCGGGCGAGCGACTTTCCGCTACCCGTCAGCTTTTCGGCTTGGCAGTG
Organism: Semisulcospira habei; assembly: GCA_036245525.1. Taxonomy (NCBI): domain Eukaryota; kingdom Metazoa; phylum Mollusca; class Gastropoda; family Semisulcospiridae; genus Semisulcospira; species Semisulcospira habei. The sequence continues at coordinate 36,691,446 of BTPG01000004.1, forward strand.
TGGTACCTGGTCTGCGGAGATAGGTGGATTTGAGCGGTTGTTATCCATGACTGCTCCTACAGTCGCTGTTTCTTCGACTTTGCCGTTTTTCAAGAGTTTTCTACAAACCAGCATTTTGGACTCTGTCATTTTTCTGAGCCCTCCCGTGAACGGGAATCCCAGACTCTGTCATTTTTTCGAAGTCTTGGGACTTTGCCATTTTTCTGGCGGCTCTGCTTTGTAACGGGCGCTTCGGACTTTGCCATTTTTCCGAGGGTTCCCTTTACAAAGGGCGCTTCAGACTGTTATTTTCGGGGCTCTTCTTTTGTAACAGGCGCCTCTGACTCTGTCGTTTTCCGAGGCTTCCCTTTTACAAAAGGGGCGCTTTGGACTTAGTCATTTTTTGTACAGGTCTTCCTTTACCAAAGGCCTCTCTGACTTAGCTACTTTTATAGACTTTCTTTTATAAAGGGCACTTTGGACTTTGTCATTTTTGCTGAGGCTTCCTTTTATCTAATGGCCTCTCCGACTTAGTTATTTTACTAGATTCTCCTTTGTTCGGACTTTGTCATTCTTCATAGAGACACAACTTAGATAATAGTACTTTGCTGCGCTACTGTAGTAACGTCTGATGACATTGTGACCAGCAGAGAATATATTTTTCTCAAACGGCCTCATGCCGGGGCATTTGTTGTCGCTTTAGCCTTATTAGCCTGTACTGCAATATATATACGAAATGCGATCTTCGTTTCACATGTTTTATTGTAGTTAGTATCGAGTGCGAGTGACTGTGCTTGTGTGTGTGAACCTGGCATCCTGACACGAGCAAACATTTACATACACATTCACCGGTCACACAAACATTGCACACGGTCAGCGACGCTACAGATTTTGGTGTCGAAGGCTGGGGGTGAGGCGACACTACATAATTTTGGTGTCAGAAGGGCGACATTACAATAACAAATGGAATAATCTCTCTTTAGCCACGCACAGATGGTGGATCCTGCCAAGAAACAACCTGAAACAAAAGCTCAGTCCTGACCTGATGATGAGTTTGCATGGATTCATCTTTTACATGGGTATGTGTTTAATTAATTGCTGCGTGAACTCTGTTGCTCTTTTTTTTCTGTTGCAATATATACAAGTGGCAACATCAGTTGTTCACATAGTGTTGTCCCTTATTATGTTTATGTCTTCGCTTTAGCATATCAGGTTGGTTTGCTGCATTTGGGCTTACTGCTCACAAAATTTAAAATTGTCAATCACCGGGATGACAGCATGACCAAGAAAGCTGTGTGGTCCACGTCACATACTTTTAATGTGTCCAGGATAAGTAAGTCAGTACTGATTGCAAAGTGTCATGTGTACACCAAGAGTACATCTACAAGGGGGGGGGGGGGGGGGGGGGTAAATGTCACTTTAAGTTCTAAGAATTGTTATCGTTTGCTGCTGTATGATGTGCCATTATTCTGGACTGTAGAGTCATCATTTAAAAGTAATGATTTTTTTTTCATTTCAAATATATGAATGCTGCTGCTTTTTAAAATTATTATTCCTGTGTTTTCAGTGCATAATAAGTGATATTGGGAGCTTGTGTATGGGTGATGGTCTTCAGTCCAGAAACTGATTCAGCTTATAAAAGAATTCAGAAAGCGGCATGAATTTCACTATTTTTTCAGAGTTTTTTTCCAGACAGGAGAAGCCTATTCAGTGTTTCATACTGGAAGAATCATAAATTGTCATGAGCCCCTGTGTCTGAATGAGAACATAGTTTTGTTTTTTTAGTTATTGCTATGATGATAACAAACACACAATAATCTGTCTGTAGCCACACACTTATGGTGAATCCTGCGAAGAGACAACCTGAATCCAGTGAAATGCAGTCCTCTCCTGATGATGAGTTCGTGTTCATCTTTGTCATGGGTATGTGTTAATTTTATTGCTTCATTAACTCTCTTTTATCTTTTACATCATGATAATTACAGTTGGCCTCTTCAGCTGTTCTGTCATTTGTTCACATAGTTCTTCTCCTCATTGTATTTGTGTCTGTTCTGGCAGCTCCTGCAGCCAAACTGGTGCCGAACGTACTGCTTTGCATTCCTTTGGATACATCAGCGAGGCCGAGAGGGGGATCTTGACGACTGGGCACCCCAGGATCTCCATACACTTCGCCCAGGCTTGCGCCCTGGAGAGGTCACTCCAGTGACTGACCCAGCAAGCGCATATACTCCATTGTCTTCCGAGACAGGATGCCAAACTATATAAGTCGGTTTGTATTTTTTAATTATTCTCTTCAAAAGAAATTAATTGTATAACCTGTTCTCACAGGTGGAAATATAAAGAGTATTTTGTTCCTTTTGAAATTAGGTTTAGTGTTTGTTCTTACAGTGGGCATACTCAGTCCATTTAAATCACAAAAACACAGTTCTTTATCTGATTACCACATTTTACACACACACAAAAAGTTCTTCAGTCATCTGTATTTCTGTTTACTCGTCTAAGGACAATGACTGAAGAACTTTTTCCTGTCACTCAGTAGAGAAAACTGTTTGTTGTCACACTGGACATACTATTGGACATGCACATGGAAATCATCTGTAGATTAGTTCATTTTGGTGAAAAGGAAACTGAGAAATGTAAGTGTTCCAACAACACTGTCTTCATAGCGGAATCACTAAAAAAGAACTAATTTTCTGTTGTATTACAGTTTTCTTAACTAAAAATATGTCGGTTGTCACGCGCATAACGTTTTGTCACAGGCTTATGTACTTTAAACACACAAAAGTATAATGTTTCACCTTTGCCATACTTGGTCTTGACACTTACCTGGTTTAATAAATCCCCATACCGCTCATACAGTGAAAAACACATTTCCATGCACAGCACTCGCTGGTTGCAACCAGCCGCTGACTATGCCTGACATACTATGCCAGTCTGTGATTTGAAACCAGAGATTTTGTACAGAGCCCTGCTGAATTCAGTGGCTACAGACACACTATTTCTAACAGGCTTTGTCCCTTAAGAACAGATCATAAATGATCTTCAATGAGAATTAAGTTTGCAAGTGATCTTACGTATCACGTATTACGTATTACGTATGCATACATGAATGTATTGACCATTTGTCCGCATGCATTTGCTCGCATAAATATTGCATTTGTAGCAGATGAACATGTATGCACGTAGAGTAACATAATCACTGCAGATTGTACATTTGTGGTTGTCAGATGCCCCATACATATAATTATGGAACCTTTACCAGTAGTGTTACCAGTATAGCTAAGAATCAGGCGTTCCATTAACAGAAAATTCTGCATATTTGACTGACAAATTTTGACAGATTCAGAAAAAAAATAGTAGGTTGTCCATCCCAGGGATGGACTAAGCTTTAGAAAAAAGAACTTATCCCAGCTGGGTTTCAAGCTTGCAACGGACTGTAGAGCAGCTGGGACCGATTTTTGTAATCCCACTGATGGACAATTTTATATCCTAGCGGAAAGCCTATCAGAATACATTTGGGGGTGGGGGGGGGGGGGCTGGGGAGAATCCATAACTGACTTTTTCACCTTGAGTGTGCCGGCACTGTGGATTTTCTTCTCCATCTGAACGTAAATGTGCCTCAGATGTGTCAGTTTCAGATGGACAGACTGGTTCCCACACTTGACGCTGACAAATTATAAGCATTCTTTCCTCAGAACGTGTACCATTATCTGCCAGTGACGCTTACCATCTGTGGTGATGTATGCACACTCTGAGCAGTGTGTTGGGAAGTGCAGCCATAGCCATTCACCTATATACAAGTACGGGGACTAAATCCCATGAAGTGCAAATGAGTAACTTGGCATTGCAACTTTGGATATTAATAATTCCAATTCTTATTTAGATAATGATACATTTTCAGTTTGACAATGTACCCAAAAGTAGTAAATCACGTTATGTCAACTCTTTTGTCCCTCAGGCTGTTACCCTTTTCAACAGTAATATCAGTAAATATCTATCTATCTTATCTATATCCCGTAGTCTTGCCGACCGTTGGGGCACCACTGCTGACTTGGCAACCAGCTCCCTCCATTTCTCTCCCCCACCCGGGTCTGTGGGACTTGGGTGGGGTTAACTACTTTTTAGTTCCCAGGGTCACCCTGGTCAGCCCTGCAGGGTGGGTTTTCCCCTCTATTCTGGGGCATGTGTTTCTGTCTACCTGTGATGAAGCTCTATGCTTGTGCATAGTGTTCGCACAGTAGGATTAGCCGTACGGTACGGTTTCTGTTAACGGTTTGTTGGCGCCAATAGTCCGTGTGGCACTAGACGCACGGGAAATCTGTAAGACATGGTTAGCACGGGATTCTTAGTGAGTTCTGTTTAGTGAGTTCTAGGCGGAAGCTGTGACTGTCAGAGGTCTAGATCGGGAGTGCGGGCTGTTTTGTCGTATGGAACGGTTGTGTTTGAGTTACCTAGCCCGCATTCTAAGACTCTGAAGCCTAGATTTCAGGCATGTTTCTATAAACGTAGTATTGATAGTTGTTTAATTAAAGACAGTATGCGTGGTAATATTAATGTGGTTGTATAGCGGTGTTCCGGTTTGGTTTAGTTATAGTATGTTTAGAATTCAGTGAAGTAACCGGTGTTTTTGTATACAGTTGTTTACCGAGTTAGATGACTAAAGGAATATGAAGTGTGTATGTCTAAGCCGCTATGAAGATAGTACGTGGTTGGGTAAGCATAGTCTTTTCCAGGGTATAGAGTAATGTATAGCAAGAGTGTCAGTTAGGCTATAGTCTGTTTCAAGATAGTGACAGAGATATGGGGGTGATACGAAAATAGTGTATGAAGCACGTGTGTGTGTGTGAATGAACGTGTGAGTTATTTGTATCAGCCAGGTTACGTGACGTTTCTCATTGATCCAATATGTTGTGTGTTTAGCAAGCGTTACGTTTGGATCCTTGTTGTTGTGTTTAGAGTTCTTGTAAAGAGTGGAAAAGACGGACGCCGAGACGTCGAGTCACAGGTGGGACCTACGTGAGGTCATCCCTCCAGCTCTTCTGAGAGTGAGTCTGACTGGGACCAAGACACCCAAGTCAAAACGAGAACTGAGTACCGTACGAGAACGAGGACGTCCGTGCCAAAGAGACAGGACGGCAATAAGCGTACGACGAAGGACTTTCACGCCTAGACGTGAGAAGGACCAACGTAACCAGGCAACAACATCAAACAGGTTGGAGGCAATGTGAGACTAAGACCTAGCCTGGCAAAGATATTGTGATACGTGTGTGTGTGATAATAGAACAGTGTACATAGTTGATAGTCATTTAAGTCGTTCTTTTTTATTTATAGTGTATAAAGGTTACTTTAGAAAGGGAGCCCGTGTGTTGTGTTTTACCGCATGAATGCGCCCGTCTGAGTCAGTGGCGGTGTATGCGTCTGTTGCGTGAGAGTCTGTGCGTACGACTGTGGGCGAATCTGCGTGCGTTACAGTGGTGACCCTGTTTTTGCGGTAGATTAGAAGTATCTGCGGGCGATAGTGGGGTAGTGGACTTAAAGTTTTTGTATTGCTGGGTGCGTGTTAGGTTGATAATTTTGCCATTTATTTGTATTTTTACATTTTTGTCATTGTTAGAAGTTGTAAATATGGAGGTAGACCCGGTAGAGGCTTACATTAAACAGGGTGAAAGGTTAGGACTTAAGGATGAGAAGCTTTTTGATTACGTAGAGAAATGTAGGGATAGAGAGGATAGAGCGATAGAAAGAGAAGCTCAGAGAAAAAGGGAAGAGAAAAGAATAGTCTTAAAGGAGAAAGAATTCGAAGTTCAGAGAGAGCGAGAAGAGAAAGAAAGAGTCTTTAAGGAGAAGGAATTAGAAGTACAGAGAGAGAGAGAGAGAGAGAGAGAGAGAGAGAGAGGAGAGAGAGAGAGAGAGAGAGAGAGAGAGAGAGAGAGAGAGAGAGAGAGAGAGAGAGAGAAGAGAGAGCGTTTCAGAGAGAGAAAGACGAGAAGTCTCTAGCGTTTCAGAGAGAGAAGGACGAGAGGGAGAGTAAGAATTGGAATACCAGAGAGAGAAAGAAGAGAAAGATAGGGATGTACAAATACAGTTAGCTCGAGATGCGGGATCTAGACCAGATAGTGATTCAGTAGGCCGAGGCATACGCAATTTTCCTAAACTGCCGATGTTTAAAGAGTCCGTGGACTCTATTGACGCTTTTTTGTGTCGTTTTGAGTCTCATGCGCAGGCGTTGAGTTGGCCTCCTGCCAACTGGCCCGTTTTGCTTTCATCTGTGCTTGAGGGTCAGGCCTTGAGTCTTTACCATAGTTTGACCGTTTCGGGGAACATAGAGTACGAGACTTTGAAGGAGTGTCTCTTGCAGAAGTTCCAGTGTAATGCGGAAGGTTTTAGGGAACGCTTGAGAGCCTGTCGGCCAGAGACAGGGGAATCGTTTATGTCGTTTGGCAAACGATTGTCCCATTTGCTCGTACGTTGGGTCGAACTAGCAAAGATCGACCACACGTACGAAGCATTGTTCGATCTCATGTTGGCTGAACAGTTCTTTGGAAGCGTTTCCAAAGATCTAGCAGTATTCTTGAGAGAGCATAACCTCAAGACTACGGACGAGTTAGTGCAGAACGCGGAGGCTTTTCGGATGGCGCATCCTACGAAAATCCTCGCACGTAGGACCGAGACACTGCCAATCGGGTTGGTCGCTGCTAACACGACTGAGGGTTACCGGGGGGTCAATACTTTACGTGGAGCCCAGCTGGTTAACGGTAGAGGTACTTTGCGTTTTCGACGCGGTGATCAAGGTAACTGCAATGGCGGTAGCAATCCGTACGCACGTGGAGGGACTTCTTTGCGTGGGTATGGTCGTGGTCGTGTTGCGAGTTCGGACACGCAGTGTTTTTCTTGTCGTTGGTACGGGCACTTCAGTCGGAGCTGTCCGTACTACAGTGCAGGCGCGCAGTATGCTGGTTATCAGGAGCACGGCCATCTGGCTCATCAAGGTCCTAATAATCCTGGTATGGTGGATGGGGCGGTGCAGCCCACTCACGTAGCCAGTTTTGCGGTCCCAGTCGGGGAGGAACCACAGCTGGGCGCAGTGTGTTCAGATGACGGAGGTGGTTGCCTACCGCTGGTAGACGGGGTTGTAAATGGATGTCTTGTTTCTGTTCTCCGTGACTCCGGTACAACGACCGCGGGGGTCAGGCGTAGCCTTGTTAGACCAGATCAGTTCACAGGCGAGTCACAGAAAGTAGTTTCGTTTGGAGGAAAGATAGAAGCTTTTCCGTTAGCTAAGATAGAGATTGATACACTGAGAGTTTTTTACAGGTAGTCTGGTTTCGTGTGTCATCGACGAGCCAGTAGTTGATTTAGTTCTGGGTAACATGAAGGGTGTGCAGCCAGTCATCGCTAAAGTTGGAGCGATTAAGCGAGTTCATGTTCCTAGCGGTGCAGTCGCGACGAGAGCTCAGAGCAAGCGTGCTCGTGGGCAGAGGGAACGTGTTATTTCCGTCCAGACACAGGGAATCGGTCAGCGGGTGTGGCCCTATAATCGGGTTGGCTGGAGATGGCATACTTCTGTTGCGGACAGAAATGCGGCTCAGCACCCAATAATCAGTATGTAGATAGATCGGAGATTGGAGTCTCGCGATTGTGTGTTTGTGCGTTGGCAGTCGTTGGATCTTTTTCATTTCGGGATGTTTTAACGCGTTAGTTCTGTTTTGCTGTCGCTGTGCGATCTTAAGGTGTAGTTGAGGCGTAAGGCTGTAATTTTTTTTTCTTGTATTCTAGGTAGTAAAAGTTAGTCCTTTCTGTTTTCGGATAATATTACGTCGAGTAGTCTTAAAAAGAAACTCGGTCGTTTCTTTTTTTCCCCGAGGAAGGGGGAATTGTGATGAAGCTCTATGCTTGTGCATAGTGCTCGCACAGTAGGATTAGTACGGTACGGTTTTTGTTAACGGTTTGTTGGTGCCAATAGTCCGTGTGGCACTAGACGCACGGGAAATCTGTAAGACATGGTTAGCACCGGATTCTTAGTGAGTTCTGTTTAGTGAGTTCTAGGCGGAAGCTGTGACTGTCAGAGGTCTAGATCGGGAGTGCGGGCTGTTTTGTCGTATGGAACGGTTGTGTTTGAGTTACCTAGCCCGCATTCCAAGACTCTGAAGCCTAGATTTCAGGTATGTTTCTATAAACGTAGTATTGATAGTTGTTTAGTTAAAGACAGTATGCGTGGTAAGATTAATGTGGTTGTATAGCGGTGTTCCGGTTTGGTTTAGTTATAGTATGTTTAGAATTCGGTGAAGTAACCGGTGTTTTTGTATACAGTTGTTTACCGAGTTAGATGACTAAAGGAATATGAAGTGTGTATGTCTAAGCCGCTATGAAGATAGTACGTGGTTGGGTAAGCATAGTCTTTTCCATGGTATAGAGTAATGTATAGCAAGAGTGTCAGTTAGGCTATAGTCTGTTTCAAGATAGTGACAGAGATATGGGGGTGATACGAAAATAGTTTATGAAGCACGTGTGTGTGTGTGAATGAACGTGTGAGTTATTTGTATCAGCCAGGTTACGTGGCGTTTCTCATTGATCCAATATGTTGTGTGTTTAGCAAGCGTTACGTTTGGATCCTTGTTGATGTGTTTAGAGTTCTTGTAAAGAGTGGAAAAGACGGACGCCGAGACGTCGAGTCACAGGTGGGACCTACGTGAGGTCATCCCTCCAGCTCTTCTGAGAGTGAATCTGACTGGGACCAAGACACCCAAGTCAAAACGAGAACTGAGTACCGTACGAGAACGAGGACGTCCGTGCCAAAGAGACAGGACGGCAATAAGCGTACGACGAAGGACTTTCACGCCTAGACGTGAGAAGGACCAACGTAACCAGGCAACAACATCAAACAGGTTGGAGGCAATGTGAGACTAAGACCTAGCCTGGCAAAGATATTGTGATACGTGTGTGTGTGATAATAGAACAGTGTACATAGTTGATAGTCATTTAAGTCGTTCTTTTTCATTTATAGTGTATAAAGGTTACTTTAGAAGGGGAGCCCGTGTGTTGTGTTTTACCGCATGAATGCTCCCGTCTGAGTCAGTGGCGGTGTATGCGTCTGTTGCGTGAGAGTCTTTGCGTACGACTGTGGGCGAGTCTGCGTGCGTTACACTACCCTTGGTCCATTCACCTGTATTTTCCTTTTTTAAACTCTCCCTACTGTGTGCACTGCCTGTAGCTCTTGATATTGGATGTGTGTTGGTAAATGGTCTTGGGTTTATTTAGCATCTGGTGACATACATTCAATATTCTGTTTAATTTTTTTTTCACAAGCAGTGCAGGCACATCCTGAGAAAGTCTTGTTGCTGTCGGGATGTTAAGTAATGTACAACCAACCAACCAATCCATTCCTCTCTGAAGATGTGTCTGTCAACATTTAGCTCTTTAGTACTACTACTAGCCCTTTCAGTAGTTCACTGCGACATTGCTGACACCAAAAGCTCAGGGGAATACACCATAAGTGTTTCTGATGCGAAGAGTGTTACACAGGTAACAGTACGTCTGTTACAGTTCATCTCTTTAACTGGGAGTTGGTATGGTATGGTGCAGGGTCTCCAAGGCGCACATATCCATGTAATTAAAGATGCTCAAAGCACCGCTGTAAGGATGGAAGCTGGAGCTTTGAAAGCCTGCTGCTACTAAGCACTACTTTATGTGCAAACCTCCACGCGGCTATTAACTTCGGTGCATGTGAAATATTTATGCTTCCATTTCACCGGCCCTAATGGGCCTTCTCTTTTTGATTAGTGATAATGGGATTTTTAACATGCGCACTTGATGATTATGCATGCTGTGCACACAAAGGCGAGACAGGCAACCGTAAATGTGACTCGATGGGAATGAGGAAAAGTCCACATCCCATTTCTGCCCACCAGGGGATTCAAACATGGGATCTTATGACTGTCAACATTGTCTTATCCACTAAGCTACGTCCCCATCTCATGGGTTATGGGTTATTTAATTATTTCAATGAGTGAATGATGATGCCATGTGTTGTACGGGCAGACAATGAATTTCTCCATGACGGATTAATAAAGTATTAATGTATTGTATTGTATGTCATCTGTGTATTTGAGAAATACCAGAAGTTACAATGCATAGTGAGATAGTGAGAGATATCGGCATGTGACGATTTTTCTCTACAAAGTATGGCGAAGGTTAAGGGGGCAGAGGGATCATAGGGAAGGGGGGGGAGGGTTAATTGCAACAGTGTAAACATTCATGACTGAACATGTATTTCATTACACTGTTTTCAGGAAAGGAAGATATACAGGATTGTCGATACATGGTTTGAGAGTGGTCTCCGGAGATGGTCAGCCAAGAAGATTTCCTGGACGTCAGTGACCTCCAGATTATCTGAAACCCATTCGGATTGCTCATTGCTGCCCTGATAAAGCTGCCTATGGAGAGGGGTACATAGAGCCTATTGAATATCAGAAAACATCTTGCTGATGGACAACAGACTTTTGTGAGACTGCGATTGTGGAGATGTAGACTTTTGTCAGACCGCGATTGTGGAGATGTATGATTCCATACTGCAAATTTTAGGTTTTTTAAAATGCCAGAAAACTGAAGTTCACATTTTCAGCTTTTTCGTTAAGACTGTCTTTGGGCCAGTTCATCAGATCTTCAACTGTGCAGGAGACATAAATTCTCATGAGCTTTTGCAATAGCAGGGGTCTGTTTGAGCATGTGTTTTGCTGACATAGATTTTTTACAATTACATCTGCAGTTTCATCTTCCACTGTTAACTCAACAAGTGCAGTTTGTTTCCTGACATGAATATGAAGCATGATTTGAGCTACTGCGATTTGCTAATATTTGTAGTCTCACTTTCGGTTTTCGGGGCTGTCTATTAACATCTGTGTAGTTTAGACGCGGAAGGTCAGAGTGCCGGTGCAAAGTGCCATTGTACTTGGAGAGTGCTGATTCCAGCTCTGATGGCTACTGCCACTGATGTTACAGCTGAATAAATTGAGTTAAATCTTCCTTTTTGGCTCACATGCGAAGCAAAAGTGAGTCTATGTTTTGGGCCAGTGGTCGTCCGTCCACTGTCATCCATGGTAAACTTTAACGTTGGCATTTTCTCAGAGACTATTTAAGCCATAGTCTTTAAACATGGCCCAAGGATACTTTGTGGCAAGACCTTTCTAAACATACCAATTTCAGTGTTCTCTCTCAAAGGTCAAGATCACAGGAGATCAGAAAATATGTAAACATTAGCTATATTTTGACATAATTTATTTTTTCACAAATACTATTCACAACTTCAACCCCAAATTCTATACATACTAATTTGGTTGATCCCTCATAAAGGTCCAGGGTCACAAGAGCTCAGGAATTAGGAATTAGCCATATTCTGACAAAAGATGTTTTTTTCTCAAATACTGTTCACAACTTCAAACCCAAACTTGCTACAGAGATACCTGATGGTAAGACCTATCTATGCATACTAAATTGGATGACCCCTCGGAAAGGTCAAGGGTCACATGGGCTCAGGAAGTAGGTCCAAAATAGCCATATTTTGACAAAAAATGTTTTTCTCAAATCACAACTTTAAGCCCGAACTTGCTACAGCGATACCTGATGGTAAAAACCTTCTATGCACACTTATTTGGTTGAACCCTCAGAAAGGTCGAGGGTCACGAGAGCTCAAGAAATAGGTAAAAAAATAGCCATATTTTGACAAAGGATGTTTTTTCTCAAAAACTATTCACAACTGCAAAGCCAAATTTGCTACAGAGATACCTGATGGTAAGACCTATCTATGCATAATAATTTAGATGACGCTTTGAAAAGGTCAAGGGTCACAAGAGGCTGGAAAATGTGTGTAAAATGTCAATTTTTGATAAAATTTTAGGTATTATCCACATTTTTGCAAAAATTTTCAACCAAATTTGGCACAAAGATAGCTGGTGATAATACCTTTTTATGCATACTAATTTAGTCGACTCATCACAATGGTCGGGGGGGGGGGGGGTTATGGTATGGTTGACAGGTGTGTGAAAATGTTTACATTTATAAAAATCCTGGATTTTGCCGCTACAGAAGCCAGCCCTTGTCACATAGGTCACACATATGTAAATCGGTCATACACATGAGCCATACTTGCTTTGCCTTTCTTGTTATTCATAATGCTGGTTTACATGGGTGGGCTCGAAGCCTGACATGGCCACCTTGCTGGATGCCCCACTGGCGGAGTGTACTGTGGGTCGGACTGCGTCAGATTGGGGTCCACAGACTATGCCATCTGTGCCTGTCCAGGAGAGTTGTCCTATATAAGGTTGTATAATGTCCTGCGTTTAATTTTGATTGTACTCTGCCCCAGATTGCAAGTGGGCAAATTTAATGAACTTTTTACAAAATCTTACTTGAACATCATAAACATTATGTCTGCTACTAATTATGTGTGTGTAATCTTCTATTATTATGTCATTGAATTGTACAAATGTTAATTGAATTTCAATTAATCTTTAAATGTACTTTTTATAACCTCACTAGTAGATTTCACTTTTTTCCTTGCCACAGGGTGTATTGACTAATTTTACATGTTAGAAGAAGTTTATTTTTCCTGGACACTATTTTTTTTCTTGTAATATTTGTTTATAGGTCAGAGTATTTGTTGCACAGTGATTACATCAGCAGCTTTCAACTTCTCCTATGAGACTGAGTATCTGTAGATATATATATAAAATACAGGATAATCACTTCAAAGTTCAACGTGAAATGCAGTTTGACAGTTTTTTGTCCAGACTCATGGATTCATTTTACAAAATTGGTGTTCCATAGTCTCACTACGTAAAAAGTAAGTATGCCTTCATGATTGTATATTGTATATATGTGTGTGTGGGGGGGGGGGGGGGGGGAGGGAAGTAATCGACGTCTCAACAGCAGTGAAAGTACAACTAAACTTTAATGTAAACCAAACTTCTAACACATGATTATTTTGTGTTTAGGTACGCAATAATAGTTACGGATATTTTTTTAATTTTTAGCTTAGGACAGGTTATTCCAGGTTTTATTAGGACCCCAGAAACAATGGCCGCTCTCGGCGTAAACATTTATGATGCTTTTTTTTTTTGGCAATCGAGAGGCATGCGTTTCAATGTACTTTTTTTTCTATCTTTAAAATTGTTCATGGTTTATGTTTTTTTTTTTAGTGTTTGATTTTGAAGCAGAAAAAAAAAAAACAGGGAGGGGGGGGGGGGACTTTATCTGTACACTGATTCTGTCAATTCATCAATAGTTCTTGGTTGCATTATGGATAATTTAAATTGCTCACTGATGAAGATGAATGTTTTGGTGTGATGTGCATGAATTATTTAATTATGTTGTGTATCATAGTAATACAAGAACTGATCTGTACCCACTTTAGATGTGGCCTTTGGGAAACGAAATCAGAAATGTAATAATGTGTCAGTATGATCAATTACATTTTGTTTTAATTAGTGAGTCTTCATACAGGCAAAATCTGTTGTTTAATTTTCTTTTACTAATGTGCGTCTTTTGCAAAATAAACTCCTTGAAACTATGACTGGCCTGCATGTGTTTTTAGGAATTTTTATATTGAAAGTATTATGATGTGTGTATGATCAGTAGATTAAATGTGTGACTGAGATGTGAACTTGATGGAAATAAATTATGTTCTGTATGATTGTGTCAGTGGCTGACTGATCCATGGTGAATCTATTGATCAAGTAGATAATTTTTTTTAAAGGGATGACTCCCGAAGCTTGTATTCACTAGCAAGGAAGGGAACTATGCATCATAGACTGCAATGATAGTAATCACCAAAAATATGAGAATTAGCCCCTTTTTTTAAATTCCCTAGTGTCATTTTCACCATGGATCAGTCAGCTACTGACGCAAACGCAAAGACATAATGATAATGCAGAACGCTCCACCTCCATCCAACCTCCTTCCCGCCAAGTTAAGTTTCTAATAGCCGACATGACAGGTCATATCAGTGTGACGTACAGTGTCGACGTTATATAGACCTAAACAGGCGACACTATAGACGCGACTGATATACGCAGAGCGGGCGTGATATGAGTACAGGGCTGGTAATGAGGACATACACACACAGCTGCCATACAGGCGGTGCCGACTGGACACGCATAATAATAACAAATAATAATTACGGTATTTATAATGTGCTTATATTATAATAATTATAACTCTAAGCGCGCACTCACAACTCGCGCACGCATGCGCACGTTTTAGACAATGACTCACGTACCACAAATACATTATGACCGTCAGCTTGGGGTGGGGTGTGTGGTGATGTTATATTGCTAGAACTGTTGAAAGAGGTGAGTTTTGAGGGCGGACTGGAAGGAGGAGAGAGAGAGTGTTTCTGACGGAGAGTGGGAGAGTGTTCCAGGTGGATGGGCCATAGACGGAGAAGGAGCGGAGCCAAAAGTGCCGAGTTTGGTGCGGGGGATGTGGAGGCGGAGAGGGTCGGAGGTGGAGCATTAGTTAGTTAGTCATTGGGGTTTAACGCTGAGCAGGCAACTAAGACCATCTCACAGCGGGTGGAGGCAGAGCGGGAAGGAGTGTAGGGTGAAGTAAGTTGGAGAGATAGGCAGGAGCCTATTGTTCAGGGATTTGTAGCAGAGGGACAGAATCTTGTATTGAATGCTTTGGGCCGGGATGGGGAGCCAATGTAGGAGTTTGAGCAGGGGAGTGATGTGGTTGGATCAGTTTTTTCTTTCTGAGGACGAGGTGGGCGGCATTGTTCTGAAAGTGGTGGAGTGAGGGAGGCCGGAAAGGAGAGGGTTGCAACAGTCGATGCGAGATAAAATGAGAGAGACAGCAAATTTAGTGGCAGCTTTGGTGGTGATGTATTTTCTGATCTGACTGATGCGACGGAGGTGGAAATAGCATGCCTGGGCCGTGGCGGAGACAAAACTGGTCATGGAAAGAGAGGAATCGAGGATAATGCCGAGGTTCTTGGCCTAGTCAGAGAGAGAGATGGGGGTGCTGTCGAGTTGAAGAGGGAGGGAGATGGGAGAGTTTCTGGCGAGAGCCTATCAGCATGGCTTCCGTCTTGTAGTCGTTCAGTTTAAGCTTGTTTGCTGTCATCCAGTTTTTTACATCTCCACGGTCAGCCGTGCGAGTCAGTAGTGACTGAGTGTTGTCGAGTTTGTCTTTGTCTAGTAGTTGTGAGTCGTCAGCGTAGAGGTGGTGGTGTATGTGATGAGACTGGACGATGTTGGACAGGGGAGAAATGTTGAGTGTGAAAAGGACCGGGCCCAGGACTGACGGACCCATGTGGAACTCCGCAGGAGAGCCTGACTGGGTTAGAGGAGACGCCGTCTATGGTGACGGACTGCTGTCTGTTGGAGAGGTAGGAGAGAAACCAGGAGTGAGCAGAGTCAGTGATGCCAAAGGAGTGGTGAAGGCGGTGGAGGAGGATAGAGTGATCTATAGTGTCGAAGGCGGCAGAGAGATCGAGTAGCGTAAGAAGGGTGCCCAAGTCGGTGGAGAGGAGCAGGTCGTTTAGGATATGTAGAAGGGCTGTTTCAGTGCTGTGATGTTTGTGATAGGCAGACTGGAAGGGACTGAGGAGATTGTTGTCGGCGAGGTGGAGGTTGAGCTGATTGAGAACAACCTTCTTAAGAAGCTTGGACAGGAAAGAGAGATTCGAGACTGGGCGATAGTTCTTGAGTTCGTTTGGGTCGAGGTTGTGTTTTTTTAGGAGAGGACGGACGATGGCGGACTTGAAGATATCGAGGACAGAGCCATTCTTAGAGATGTGTTGATGATGTCGGTACGGAAGGGCACAAATTTTGGAAGGCCGTCCCGGTAGAGTAAAGCTGCCACTTAGAAAGTCTAGTTCACAGGTTTTAAAAGGCATGGACTTTATGGTCTTGAGGACTTCATCCTGCGAGACTGACGGGGCGGAAGAATGAGAGGGGAGTGCCAAAAAAGGGTGGTGGGGCGGGGGGGGGGGGGGGGGGGGGGGAAGGCAAGGCGGACAAGGCAGAGTATCGAGTGTGTTGCGCAGAGTTTGGATTTTGCCAGAAAAAAATAGGTTAAAAAAGCGGACGGGAGTTCTCCTTTGCTGTGTGTGTTGGGGAGAGGAGAGTCTTTAGAAGTGCCTAGGAATGTGTGTATGGTAGCGTAGAGGGTTTTGGAAGAAGTGGATTCCAGGACTTTGTTTTGAAGGTGTTTATGTTTGGAGTCGGAGATCATTCTGCAGACTCTGGATCTGGTGGTTTGGAAGATCTGTCTGTGAACGGTGAGGTCGGATGAGCGCCAGTGATAACGTCAACACAGGACACAGACGTCAGTGACAGCCCAGACATGATATACATGGTGAACGACTGACAGGACATAGACTGACGTGATATACTATACAGCGCCGACATTACTATTATCAGACGGATACCAGACAGGGACGACATATACACGGCAGCGGGACACAGACGTGACAGTCCAGACGTTTCTTTATTGTGCCCTGTCTATGGAACTTTACTTACGTCCGTCGGCGGAATCGCCGTCATGCCAGCATCTGTATTTATCATGAGGGTCATTTATTTATGTTCGGATCACCTGACACCTTTTAAAATGTCAGCACGGATCATGTGGGTACTTTGTTTATGTCAGTCTGCATTATGTCAGAAATACAAATCACATGGCTGACACTGCAAGAATTACTGTGCGCAGGCACCGGATGATCGTTGCGTCATTGCTCTTAGTAGTAAATGACACTACTACCCATGCAGGAAGGCGAGCATGATACAACAATCATCCAGTGCCTGTGTTACTGTGAATGCATCGCCCGTCAATTCGGCAGCATGTATATTATCAGTGTGCATATCTGCATTGTTTGTACAATTTTGCATCGTGTATGTATATCACAGTGCGTGTGCTGTGCCCGCATATCTGCATTGTTTGTACAATTCAGCATCTTGTAAATGTATCACAGTGTGTGTGTTGTGCCCGCATAAGATCTGCATGTTTGTACAATTCTGCATCTTGTACATCACAGTGTCTGCTGTGCCCGCATTTCTGCATTGTGTGTACATTTTTGCATATTGTCTTTATTATAGCCATGACCACTTGAACCTCCACATGCAAGCAGACACCAATAAACACTCTAGTGGCAGCATGCACGGCAACTGAGGCTGGTGGCATTCATGCTCATGTTCTGAGAGCATCCGTTATGAAGACTGACACAACCTTTTTTTAAAGACAGTAGCAGACATAGCAGTCTATGTGTTCGGATTTGGTCGACAACAGATTTTCTATAAACTGACAATGAACGCACACCCACGCAAACACACACGTGTATACATGAGCACACACAGTAAACACATCATTTTATTTTGATTTTTCATTTATTCCATGAAAAAAAATTAAACATATGGAAATCATAATAGTTTATGCCGTTCGACGGAGCGCACATTTTTCGCAAATATCTTCGCAAGGAACCACTTCTTTTTTTTTTACCAATCTTAGAACAAGTTTCATTCAGTGCTAGTTGACCTGATAGGGTTTACTTTCAAGAAAATCAAACAATGTCTCAGTTTTGATGTACATTCATAAAAATTCTGATTCTTTTCATAAAGTAACTCATTTTACATCCCTAAATGTGCCCAAGATTTATTCAACTAGACCAGTATAAGAATGCTGACAAAGCTTCAATCCTGAAACAGTGCAGGCATACACAAAGTCTGCATGCTAATTGCTTGACAATGATGTTGAAATCTGACCGTTTCCTGCTAGGGCTCTATTACAGAATAAAGGCATTGGAAAAGACATGTTCTTGTCTTTCCATCAGTTCTTTTACGGCTGTACAGCAAAATCAACGATCCACAAGAGTTAAGTAAATAGCTATATTAGGTCAATTGGCGCTAAATGATATTTGTTCTTAAAGTACAAAAAAGTGTTACTTTGTAAAGATATCAGGAAAAACCTTTGATAAAACAGCATTCAAGTGTTTTAACATAGGTAAAGGGGTTGGTTTTTGTACAGTTTTTGAAATCCACACATTATTCAATTTATTTTTTATTTTTACCACTTCTGTCAACCTCCCATGAACCACGACCCTTGCCAGTAGTGAACCAAATTAGTCTGCATGGAAAGGTCTTATCGTCAACTACCTTTCTGGAATTTGGTTGACAAGCGTTGCTAAAAATGCCTCATAAAAACTAATAATGAGTCATGCATAGAAAGAGCTTACAATGAGGTATCTCTGTACCAAGTTTGGATTTGAAGTTATAATTAGTAATTGAGAAAAACAAATTTTGGTCAATATTCTTTACCTTTTTCGTGATCTCGTGACCCTTGACATTTTTGAAGTGTCATCCAAATTAGTCTGCACAGGAAGGTCTTACTGTCAGGTATCTTAATACCAAAGGTGTGAATAGTATTTAAAACAAACAAACATGTTTTTGTTAAAAAAATGGCTATTTTTTTTAACCAATTTTCTGATCCCTTGTGATCCTTCACCTTTCACAGGGATCAATCAAATTAGTGTGCATAGAAAGGACATGATCAGGTATCGAGTTTGGCTTTGAAGTTATGAATAGTATTTGAGGATAAAAACACGTATTATCGCAATTTTCATTCACCTATTTCCTGATCCCCTGTGACCTTGACCATTAAGAGAGCTCAGTGAAATCGGAACAAATAAAAAGGTCTTCCCACAAAGTATTCCTGGGCCAACTTTAATGTCAGCATTTTCTCATAGGCTATTTAAGCCACTGTCTTTACAGTTAAACGGATGGTGGGTGGACAATGGACAAACCATTACTGGCCCATTACACACCCCAACAAAGATCTGCCCTTGGACAGCAGTAAAGGTTCTCTCATCAGTATAGGATCTCTCTGCAGTTCCCTGCTATCTGCTCTCGGGCGCAGATGAAAAGTTGCAAAGACATCGCCTGCATTGCATGTGACTGTAAAGCCTGTAGGAAAAAAGAAGAGTTTTATCATATATGGGTCGAGCAAAAGACCATGAATGGTACAATGTCATTTCAAAGTATGACAAATGCGCATAGTAATTTGTGCAGAGTATAGAGTTGGGCTAAATGAGTTAAGCATACTTGTGTAATGCCATCTCTTACATCTTTGACTGGTGATGAAACAACGTGCGAGTGTAAAATCATTTATTATGCTTTTTCTGTATTTGTACATTATAGAGAAGAAGCCACTCTATTCTTTTGTCAGAATTTATTCCCAAGGTGGAAACAGAACAATGGAATATAGAGCTTGGCTTGACCGCCCATCCAGAATTTGTCACTTTCTTGCTATGTGAATCAGTAAGTAATCTGGCTACGGTCTTTGTCGATCTTCCTATAGTTCCGCGAGCGCTAGTGATTTTCAGAATTCATGATCTTCAGTAGAATTTATCTCTTACTGATTTCGCAAGATTTTAAACCTGTTTTATCATAAAGTTATGAGCTAGTTCATCAGATTGTATGCTGCAAGGATCTGAAAACTACGGTGTGCAAAATTGCGGCACTGACATCGCTGGTCGTGACACGTTTTTGTCTGTGCCTGGCTCTCATTAACAGCGGGCTCTGTTGTCATTAACAGCTACCAGTCGAGCCCTTCTCTACTGCGCTTTGGGGTTCCCCAGGGCTCAGTCCTAGGCCCCATTCTCTTCATTCTCTACATCCAGCCTCTTTCCAGGGTAACTGAGAGATTCTCGGTTTCCCACCATGGCTTTGCCGATGACTCCCAGCTGTACAAACACGCTACTCCCGACCAAGTACCTAGCGCCATCCTAAGCCTTCAGAATTAATAATAATAATAAAGAGCATTTATATCGCGCTGAATCCCCAGGAGCAGTGGGCTCTAAGGGCGTTACAAAAAATGTATATATGCAGAATCTCATTACCTTTAAAAAGTCTAATCTATGCACTTCTAATCTACGCACGCACATACAACTAAAACACACATAGCAAAACCATATGTATGCAGACCAAACCATCATCACACACACGCACACACAATCTGTGGATTAATGGTACGCAAGCTGAAAGAAGTAGGTTTTAAGTTGGGTCTTAAAGACGTCAATGCTTTCAGCATTCCGGAGGTGTAGGGGAAGTGAGTTCCAGACAACAGGGGCTTGATACTGGAATGTCCGGCAGCGAAACCGCTTAGAGGAAAAGCTGGGGACACAGAAACGCTTCTCAGAGCAGGAACGAAGGGAACGGGAGGGCTGGTAGATGTTGAGGAGGGATGAGAGGTATGGCGGTAGGGATCCATCAAAGCAGCGAAAAGCCAGGACCGCAATGTTGTACTCGACTCTAAACTGAATGGGTAGCCAGTGCAATTCCTGAAGTAGGGGTGTTACATGGTCCATTTTAGATTTGCCAAAAGCAAGTCTGGCAGCATTGTTGAGGACTGTCTGCAGACGAGAGAGTTCTTTCTGGGGGACACCTGCCAGGAGGGAGTTACAATAGTCTAAGCGGCTAAGGACAAGGGAGCAAATAAGTTGAACAGTAGTGGACGCGGTGATGAATGGTCTAATGGAGCTGATTCTTCGCAGCTGGAAGTTCGCCGTCCTGCACACATTAGTAATGTCAGCATGGACATACTGCAGTCGAACTGAACTCCCAGATTACGTACAGACTCGCTAAAGGTTATTTCACTGTCGCCAACCACGAGGGAGGCCCCTGGTGGGACCTGACTAAGCTATAAGGGAGTGGTCAGAACCATCGCAAAGTGATTCAGTCTTGCCGTCGTTCAGCTTCAGTTTGTTGCACAGCATCCATTTTTTCACAGAGGAAATACAAAGTTCAATCTCTTTCACAAGAGCAGGAAAATTAGATGGAGAAGCACCTTTGTGGAGCTGGGTGTCGTCGGCATACTTGTGAAATTCACAGGCATGTCGGGTGATGATGTCAGACAGGGATTGGGTGTAAAGGCTGAAAAGGACGGGCCCAAGGACGGATCCTTGGGGGACACCGAATCTCAGCATGAGGGGCTGCGACTCTGATTGACTGACAACAACCTTCTGAGTACGCCCACGCAGATACGAGGAAAACCAGCTAAGTGTTTTGCCAGAGATGCCATAGGCTGTGTTAAGAACTGTATCTGTGATATCACAGAACTGTATCTGTGATATCAAAGAGTGGATGTCATCAAAAAACTTCAACGTAATGATGATAAAACTGAGACTCTTATAATCAAACCCCCCAGATTGACTAGTTCACTTTCCCTCCCCGCGTCCATGACCATAGGAACCATCATCATCAATTTCTCACACACCACCAAGAATCTTGGAGTAACCCTGGACAAAACACTGTCCATGAACCAACAGATTGTCAACACCTGTCGCACAGCCTACACGAAGCTCCATCGCATTTCTTCTATCAGACACTTTTTGACCATTCCAAGGGTTCAAAGCTCAAACTAGGTGATGCTGGCTCATTTGCTTGGCGCGGAGACCGGGTAAAAAAAAGCCACGCCCCCAGCACGGGTAGCAGTTCAAGCGGAACCAGAATTGATTTTGACAGTATAGTGAGTATGGAAGGTTTATTTTACATTCTCGTGGAAACTTATGTCAAAGGGATGCCAGAGAACATCAGTACATGTGAACACTGACGTGTATACCCACACCGATGCCCTCGTCTGCAGTATTGACCGGGTTCTGCCTTGCGACGTAGGCTAGTAAATATGCACAAATTCAAAACGAGGCCAAAGCAGATGATAATCTGTGCTCTAGGGTACAAAAACAACACACCCACCAAATGATGAATTTTGACATTTGGCATTGTATTTACATCATAAAGCTTTAAGTTAGTACACAAACGACCCATACATAATACCGTCAGCAGTATCTGTTGCAGACAGTTTTCTGACTGTGTTGAGATGTTTGATCCTAGGGAAAATAACTTTAATGATTAACCTAGTATGCTTGTATAGATTGTACATTGCTTAACGTCATGACAGCAACAAGACTTTCTCAGGACGTGCCTGCACTGCTTGTGAAAAAAACCCAACTAAACAGAATATTGCATGTATGTTGCCAGCTGATCCAATATGTTAAATAAACCTATGACATGGGGCCTAAACAAAGCCAAGCTCATTTAGCAACACACATCCAATATCAGGACATACCAGCAGCGCAGACAGTAAGGAGAGTTTAGAAAAGAAAAATACAGGTGAATGGACCAAGGGTAGAAAAAAACACATGCCCCAGAATAGAGGGGAAAACCCAACCTGTGGGGCTGACCAGGGTGACCCTGGGAAATAAAAAGTAGTTAACCCCACCCAAGCCCCCCAGTGCAGACCCGGGTGGGGGGGGGGGGGGGGGCTTGTACATAGATATCTGTTAAAATAAATTAGATTGGTTCAAGTCCATGACTCTTGCCAGTTCAGAAAGCTAACAGTCACCAACAGTGAAGAATTACTTATATGTATACGTCTTAAAACTGTCTATACATCTGTACATAAATACTGTATTTGGGTTTATGACTACAGCAAGGTAAAGCAAGAACGCAATGAACCAACAGTCTCAAAATGGTCGACTTAGTTGAAGTTCTCTTCTCCTGCTGTTATGCAGTGTCCCTGACCACTTTAGAGGAAACGTCAGTATTCTTGGTGTCCTAAGTAATATTGTCAGTGTGCATAGGCTTTGGTCTTCTCGATATACTAAAGGGCACAGGTATATCACTTCTACACTCATGGTTGGATAACATGGTAAACAACCGGAGCAGGGCTCCTGTTTTCACAACAGCTGAAAGGGTCTGTAGACCCTTTGGTGTAAATTTTAGAAGGTACACAGACCCCCTATCTCAGTATAATAAAGCCTTTAAAGGGTCAGGAAAATAATTTACGAAAACTGCATCATTTTGTATGTTGTTGTTTTAAAATGTTCACTCATTTTGCTCTCTCTTTCTTTTTTAAAATTTGCTTAAAGAATGTCTCACAAAAGATACAGTTATTTGACATGACAAGCCAAACTAAACCGCAGGGGAAAGAAAACTATACATCCAAACCCCCCTCCAAACAAACGCAATGAAGGGCAAAATATTGCTAGAAGTAGAATATTCTACCATGGCAGCAAGGGCAATAGAACATGTCAGTTTCCTAGAGACATAATGTATTTACACAGGGTCTTCAAAGACACACAGTCCTTTCACAGGATGAACCAATCTAAGCCGTAGGGGAAAGAACACTACACATTCCACGCTCTTGAAACAACGCAGTCAACAGCAAAACAATGACAGAATAATCTACCATCAAGAACCGACCAAAACCCCACATGCTGAAACAATCTACCATGAAGAAGCGGCCCCCAAAACAACAATGAAGAGGAAAACAGTGCCTAAATAACTAATATCCAGTGCACAACACTAAGCGGTCTAACATCTAACAACTGAACAACAGGAAGCGAAATAACATACACACTGGAAAACAAGGATACAACACATGACACCCAGAAACGCAATAAATATAAACGAAAATAAATACCAACAAAAGAGTAAAACCACAGAACCCCCAACCAAAGTGAGGGCATGTGGTCAAGTTGGCCCACTGATGAGAGCAGTACATGACTGGCTTAGAAATGTGAAAACATGCTCAAAATACACAAATAAATGAGTGATGAAAACCACATATAGAACTGTGTCATGAAACTTTGAGTATGTGATCGTTCTGAAATCAGAGTGACATTGACATTTCTTTTGATGTGCGATGTTGACCACCATTTTCCACAACTTGATACAACCCAAAATCGAAAGTAAAAGCAAAACGATGCTTTATCCCATAATAGTATGAATGGCTGACGTCACAGGAAAATAACGCATTCAAAATACATCCCGCACTTTCTTATGATATACAGACATCAACCATAATCTAGCAGGTTGCCCGTCCAGTTATACTCACATGGACCCCGGTGTCAGTGGAATCTGAATGCATGCGTGGCTAAGTGTGCCAAATCATAACTAAAAACAGAACAACTGACACTGTTAAGGTACACACCGTGACACAAGCATAGTGTGTCTCGGACGCAGATGCGCTGCTTTATAATGCTACTGCCTGCCCCTTACTAACATTTTCAGTATGAGTTTCAGTGCTTCAGAGACGCACTAAAAAGAGAGCCCTGAGGAGCCAGACACTTTAACCCATATCATACTGAGGCTAAAAGCTTCAAATGTGTACACTGCCATATGCAAGCTATATTATAGTACTTACAGATAAGGATACAGACCAATGGCTTTAGTTCAAGGGTGGTGCCAGAATAGCTTGGCGCCTCTTGCTGCCAAGCTATTCTGGCAGTACCCTTGAACTATTTTAGTCAAACTTATTTCACAGACTGGTGTATTCCGAATGATAAGGGTTAAGTATACTAAGTATACCTGCTACACAATATACCAGAGGAAAACAAAAGCCAGTGAACAGCCACAATATACCCATGGCACACAGAATATCGTGAGGAACCAAGATAATGTGCACTGACTGGGATCAGGGATCAACAAAAACACTGAGAATGTTGAGTTAAGCCCCAATTGTAACATTACCAGCATGCAGAAGCAGCACTGAGCTACATCACCTGTTAGACCCCTCATCCAAATGTCCATGTTTTCGTCATATTTTAAAGTATTTAGTTTGAAAGAGAATTTTGGGAAAATGACAGTGATAAAACAGCTGTCTGCATATATCTTAGAGGCACTGGTACTATAAAATAGGTGATCAATGTGTCTAGGGGAGCCTAGTTTATTACTTGCAACATAACTGACAACTCATTCATTTAGGCCTGGTCACCCTGGCTCCAGTGCCCTAAAGGTTTGACCAAGTTGTTGTTTCGAGCGATTGCTATTAAAAACTCCAACATATTTTACTTCAACTGAAAAATCATAGAAGTTGCGCATAAAAAGTGATCTCACATTTAGGGTGTGGTAACAGAACACTAAATGCACCGTTATACCATTCTGATACTTACAGGATTCCCATGACATAGTTGGCAGTTTGTACCATCGTCAAAATCTTTCAGTGGCAGCAAGCCCAAGGACTGCAGCCTGTAATGGAAATGACAGTATCCGTTCAGTCCTGGATTACTTACTTACTTACGCCCATCACCCCCCCTGGGGCATAGGCCGCCGACAAGGTCCCTCCAGCCGTCTCTGTCCTGGGCGAGTCTCTCCAGCTGTCCCCAGGTGTGGCCCATCTTCTTGGCATCTGTCTCCAGGTCACGTCGCCAGGTGTTTCGTGGCCGACCTCTCTTCCTTTTTCCCTGTGGGTTCCATCTTAGGGCTTGTTTTGTGGTGTTGGTTGCTGGCTTGCGTAGTGTGTGACCTATCCATCTCCAGCGGCGTTGTTGAAGCTCCACTTCTGCAGGCTTCTGCTTTGTCCGCTGCCACAATTCCTCGTTGCTGATTTTGTCCGGCCAGCGTATCCCGAGGAGCCTTCTCAGACTGTTGTTGATGAACGTCTGTATTTTCTTCGTGGTCAACACTGTGGTCCTCCAGGTCTCTGCTCCATAGAGGAGTACTGGTTTCACATTGGTGTTGAACAGTCGGATCTTGGTGTTGACTGACAGATCTTTTGAAGTCCAGACGTTCTTTAGCTGGAGAAATGCTGCCCTGGCCTTGCCTATCCTGGTCTTCACATCAGCATCCGTCCCCCCCTTCTTGTCGACTATGCTGCCGAGGTAGGTGAAGCTCTCCACCTCTTCTAGTGCCTCGCCTTCCAGTGTGATGGGCGTTCCACTGGCAGCGTTGACTTTCAGCACCTTGCTCTTTCCATGGTGGATGTTCAAGCCTAGCCTTGCGGAGTTCACTGCCACTGCGTTTGTCTTTTCTTGCATCTGTTGTTGGGTGTGCGAGAGCAGGGCTAGGTCATCTGCAAAGTCCAGGTCGTCCAGTTGGGTCCAAAGTGTCCATTGGATGCCATTTCGCTTCTGTGCTGTGGATGTCGTCATGACCCAGTCGATGGCCAGAAGGAACAGGAACGGTGACAGCAAACACCCCTGTCTCACCCCTGTCCGGACTTGGAAGGCGTGGGTGAGCTGGTTTCCACAGATCACTCTGCAGGTCAGTCCCTCGTAGGAGTTCCTGATGATGTTGGTGAGCTTTTCAGGTACTCCATAGTGTCTCAGCAACTTCCACAAGGTGGCTCTGTTGATGCTGTCGAAGGCCTTCTCGTAATCAAGGAAGTTGATGTAGAGGGACGAGTTCCACTCTAGCGACTGTTCCAGGATGATTCGCAGCGTGGCGATCTGGTCAGTGCATGATCGGTCTTTGCGAAAGCCCGCCTGTTGATCTCGAAGTTGGGGGTCCACTGTGTCCTTCATCCTGTTGAGTAGGATCCTGCTGAAGACCTTGCCTGGGACAGACAGTAGGGTGATTCCTCTATAGTTGGCACAGTTGCTGAGGTCTCCATTTTTTGGCAGCTTGACCAGGTAACCCTCCTTCCACTCTGCTGGCACTTGTTCTCTCTGCCAGATTTTCCTGAAGAGGGGGTGGAGCATCTCGATTGTGGTTTCAGTATCCGCCTTTAGCGCTTCTGCCGGTATACTGTCGGGTCCGGCTGCCTTGCTCAGTCCTGGATAATAGTCCTTTATTTTAACATTGGTGCCTTCAAAGAGTAAAACAAAATAATAGTGATTGAAAGCTTGGTTGTACATTGCTTAACGTCATGACAGCAACAAGACTTTCTCAGGACGTGCCTGCACTGTTTGTGAAAAACAAAAAACAAAACAAAATATTGAATGTGTGTCGCCAGCCAGTCCAAGATGCTAAATAATCCCAAGACCATTTAGCAACACACATCCAATATCAAAAGCTACAGGCATCGCAGACAGTAAGGAGAGTTTGAAAAAGGAAAATACAGGTGAATGGACCAAGGGTAGACAGAAACACATGCCCCAGAATAGAGGGGAAAACCCACCCTGTGGGGCTGACTAGGGTGACCCTGGGAACTAAAAAGTAGTTAACCCCACCCAAGTCCCCCAGGTCAGACCCGGGTGGGGGGTGATTGAAAGCATTTGACAGCCCTGAACAATTGTACACATTAAAATATGGAAGATTAAAACTTCTTAGCACCATAAATGTAATTAGCATTTATATTATTCAGAAAATGTTCAGCTATACTGAGAGCTCCTGTGTGCTTAGCGATCGTCATGAGCGCATGCACCCTGAAAGTGAAAGATCCTAAGAAACCCTTGTATTCTAAGAGTTCCTAAAAATACTGTAAAGATGAGACTCATAAGAATCTGCTGATCTGCACAGGCCCATAAAAAGATATTGCAGACTGCAGTGGCCCGCAAGGATATAAAGCATAAACTGGGCTAAACAAAGACACAGCTCTGTTGAGCAAGTGCTTGTGACTGGGAGTTCATATGGAGATTGTTACTGTCATCATCTGGTCATGCCGTGCAACACAATGCGCTGTATATCACATACAGAGTAACACAATTAAGGCACTGTACTGATATGTCACATTCAGTGTTCAAAATATAAAACAAAATACACAGCAGCGCCCACTTCAACATCACTAATCATAGTTATAATCATACAATATTTTTGCGGGTGATATTTTCAGTTAAACTGCCAGTACACAATTACAAATGACTTCTCCCACAATGTATAAGATAATCTTCACTACCACAGACATATTTTGCTTTAACTCAAATTATATAGGCACTATTCATGGATGCCTTCTCACCAAGATTGTTAAATAGTATTTTTCTCTCCTTTTATGTCATGGGCATTTGTACTGCTAATTTTCGCATTTCACATTTCTGCACATTGTAGATTTGAATGTTGGTGATGTTCTGTTAAGCACCAAACGCAAAAATATATGCCTATGACCCACATTCCTTAGAACATATATATGATCTTTGTGCAAGACTGTAATTATGTGTAAATACTTACAACATAAATAAAATGTGCAGTGTCCATCGTAGAATGGTTGGGTGTTTGGTTGGTCAACTCTAGATCAGCACAAGGAAGTGGAGCTGAAATATTTACAGAAAACAAAAAGACTGTAAAGCTGAGACTCATAAAAATCTGCTGATCTGCATCGGGCCATGAAGCTTGGACAACTGTGGCTCATGAGGATCTAAAACACAAGCTCAATGTGCACATAAAAAGACACAGATCTTTTGAGTAAGTGCTCCTGACTGGGATTTCATGTGGAGATTTACTATCCTGTCAAAATCTGGTCATATACAACACAAGATATTGTATGTCACATGCAGAGTAACAAAACACACTGTGTGTCACCTATAGTATTCAAAAGGTAAAACTTAAAACGGCAGTGACCACTTCAACAATACTATACTAATAGTCAAAACTTAAGGGCCACCCCACTTTTTGTGTCATTGTTTATCGTTGCAAGTATGCTAACAAAATACAATGTTCTCTCGATCCAAATGGGTAAAAAGTTGACCTTAGACAGTCCACTGTACAGGGAACAATAGATAACAATTCATCAATTTCCACAAACGTATCAAATGCACATGAGACATCATCAGTGTTTTTTTTAAAAGCGGTGGATATTGGCAAGCATACCAAAGGCAGGAAGGTGGAAAAACTCAGTAAAGTCGTGATGTATGTGCTAATGTGGTCAGTCAAGAACACTGAGCACTTCTGTTTTGCTACAAATATCGGTACAGTAGGAGCATAATTGTCACTTTCCTAACCATGCCATCACAACGAAGCCTAGCGCGAGTATATCAAGGCTGGTCGTTAGCATGGCTGCAGGATGGAATTTCCGGACAAGAAGTTGGGAGACATCTTGGGATGTCCCATTCAGTGATCCAGAGGCTACTGGCACGATTCCAATAAATTGGAAGGGTAGAACGACAACCCTGCTCAGGACGCCTGCGCTGCACCAGCAGAAGAGAGGGCAGATACCTCTGTGCGTCGGCTCTGTGCGACCAAACTGTCACGTCAACCACTCTGCGACGTCAACTGATGCAAGCTGCAAACGTAAACGTCAGCAGAAGCACAGTCTGCCGACGTCTGCATCAAATTGGCCTGGCTTCATGCAGAGCAGCAGTGAGAATACCCCTCACTCCAGCTTATCGCAGAGCCCAGGTTGCCTGATGTCGTCAACATGTGAGGTGGATCAGACTGCAGTGGACTCAGGTTCTGTTTACTGATGAGTCACAGTATACTGTGTCCTTTAACGACGGCAGGGTGAGGGTCGTTCACCTGATCTGGCTCCCATCGAGCACCTCTGGGATGTGCTGGGGCAACGTGTAATCAGCAACCACCCCCCCCCCCTCCACCTCAAGGCCAGATTACTCAGTTCCTGCATCAAGAGTGGGAGGCGATCCCACAACATGTTCTCCGAACCCTGGTGAACTCCATGCATCAACGCTGCATTGAAATTTGAATGCTTGGCTGCAAACGGTGGGTACACTCACTAGGCCTACTGACTGGACCAGTCTTGTGTGACTTTTAAAATGAGGGGTGGATGAACATTCTAATGTACTGCTGTTGTTACAATGCTTGATTTACTCAAAAACTTAAATGAAATTGTTACTAAATAAATTAGCAAAGTACTGACTCCATGTATTGTTACATTATTTGTGTGGTGTTGTCAGTGTGTCTGCAATAAAAAGAGGCCCTTAAGTTTTCACCATAAGTATATATTCTGAATAATAAATATATACAGTCTTCTTTCACTGATGTTAATTTTCAGTTGAAAATCTATCAACAGTTTCACTACCATATTTCTGTTTTTTCACTAGACTGCCTGATCAACAACATTATTAGCACAGAAATGTGCCTTCCTTGTTTGTCCTGGGCATGAATACTGCTATTTCTTTTAATCCTCCTCAACTTCCACATTTCTGCACATGTAGCTTAAAATGCATGTAATGTTCTGTGAGACACTCAGCACAGATATGCCTGTGACCCACAATCCTGAAAACATAATCTTTGTCAAGATCTGGAATACTTACAACATAAATAAGCTGCAGAGATAGGAATACTGAGAGAATTAAAGCTTCATTAACACAATGACTGAGTTAACCCCCTTAGTTATAACTTTATTAACCCTCCAATAACCATGTCATCCACACAGAGTTCCATACAGTTGGAAGTTACCACTCAAACATTGATATTAAAACATTTACAATTTTATGTTTCCCCACAGTAATATTTTACGGGGTTAACTCAGTCATAGTGTTAATAAGTTAATAATACTTCAAATCTCCACACACCCCCCCCCCCCCCCATAGACAAAACACCCGGACAAACCAGTGCTTGTAACCCGAAGCAATTACATATACATAAACACCTCATGTCTGCGCTTGACTGGTTCTGAAAGACCCGGCCCCACTTCAATTCAGGTAAGATATGAATAGACATGTTCTGAAAAATTCAAAGGGCCTGCAATTATTCACATTTTCATGACGGGCCTAGATTGCCTTTTGAAACCGGGATCGAAATCTTTTGAATCAGATTGATTTGTACCACGCCTGACTCGGTATTCACCACACCTGACTGGATATTCAATAAGAAATTTTTAATTTTTCCAATTATGTGTTCACCCGTTTTGATTTGCCATTAAATGTAAATGGCTAACACCCACACACACAGTCAATCCCACCCCTTTCTTACACAGAGAGAGGCCCGTCATAAAGACAGTAATCATACACCTTTACCCCGCTCTGTTTTATGTCAGTGCTTATAACAACATTACAAGCACTGACGAAAGATTTTGGACGGGTTGACTGGGAATCCCACTCTTTGTATAAACACCATGAAGGCTTTACAGACACAGAGTTAAAATGAGTTTGCAACCTGTTGGAAAACAGAGAAAGGCTTTAAGTTAAGATCCGTCTTGTATTTTATGCTGAGGGGGTGTTTACTGTTGACTGTTATTTCTAAACAGAATGAAACAGCATGATCAAGCCAGTTTGAACATGACTGGTAACGCAGGCACTGACAAAAGTGTAGGTTGATTTTGCTGGTCATGACTACATTTTAAAGGCATTGAACTTGATGTTGGCACAGTAATTGATTGCCGCTCCGTGAATACACACAGTGAGCGTCATGAGTGGAGTTTTATATCTCTGCTTGTTATACTGCCTGGTTTTGTCAGCTGATTTTATTCTGCACATTTTGAAAACAGGCATGATCAAGCCAGTTTGAACATGACTGGTGGCGTGCCTTCAAACTAATGTGTGTTAAAATATTTTAGTATAAAACCAAACCCTGGAGCAAGGCACAGTCAATCATGACTCAATATTCTGGTAAAAGTGCAAGTGTACAAAACTGTCTTCTTCGTAAGCGGCTGTGAGCTCGTGAGGAAAAAGTGGCTCGTTATAAAGAAGTATTGGAGAAACTGAATGATAATGTACAGGAGTTAAACACAAGCTTAAATAATATTGAAGAAGAGATGAAACCTATTGCTGATGCAATAATTGCGTGTCAGGAAGGAAAGAACTTTCAGTCAATGCCAGCCATGATGAAAGAATATGGCAACCTTGAGGAAAAGGCAGAAAAAATTAAAAAAGCAATTTTTCGAGAACAGCAAAAAATAAGATTAAAACAAAAGGATATAGAAATGAATGAAATGGCTGCAAAAAATATTGATGCCAAAATAACTCAATTAGAAACTAATAGCCCATTATTCCAAAGATTGCATGCAATTATTGAAAAGAGGAAACAAGAAAAAGCAGCAGCAAGTGGAAGCAATGCATAAATAAAGGAGTCGTTCCACAGTCGCTTACGAAGAACCGAAATATATAAGCGGCTTACATTTGCTCTCGGCTTTTGAACAAACCATCAAATTTTACACACCACAGAATATTTTTATCTTAGTGTGGTGTGTTGGAAATTCACTTTCACGCGGTATGCGTTTATTACGCAGCCCGGGAGTACCATGTTCAAGTGATTTTCCTAGGGATGTACCAGCGGCTCAGCACACAGACACACACGAAACTACATCCGAGAGCAATACACCTGTTTGGCTTTGACATGTGGTCTTTGGTACAAAATAGATGACCACTAAAAAATTTTCATCTTCATTGAGCTGTCAAGGGTTGATGACCTTTCTGATGAGACTAATTAAGTCGAAACAGCTCCCCCGCATTGGCTCAAAGGTAAGTGTTCCATTTTTATTTTACTTGTCTGTAACTGTGTATCCAGACTTTTGAAAACTTATCTCGGGCACTATGTAGTGCGGCACACGACGTGTGCATACGTCTGATGTTTCATTTGGCTCTCACTTGGCCAGGGTGTGTGATTTATAATTTACTGCAAAGCCAATAATTGCTTGATAACAATTTATTCTTTTGTTTGTCTAATAAAAATGACAGACGGACAAATCATACAGGTGCTTAATCTCACACACCTTTTCAAAGATGTTATGCACTTTACGGACTTAATATCATCCAAACAGACTTACTTAAGCCTTTCAGCACCATCAGAAATATATGCTACATATAGTGTGACTTTGGATTATGTTGATGAGCTTCCAGATGTGGAGCGCATGACAGTTGATTTAAAGACACCTACTTTTAAAGTTAATGATACCAACTATGGTTGGATAGGGGAAATTTGTTATAGCATATTTAAACAACTATGCAAACTAAATGTTTATATTGACAATGTTACAGTTAATAAAGTGGTATTACACAAGGTGAGCAAGCAGAGCCAGCGGTAATATTTTTTATTTTATTATTTTGTCGGTCAAATAAAAATGACGGACAATGCTCAAAGCCCTGCCCCATCAAACCCTGGCTCATCAAGCCCTGGCCTACGTAATGTTTTTCACACAACAAACTTACCTATATCTAATAGTAACAATGTTTATGAATCAATAGAAAACTCTTTTTTTGTCATACAACAAATTCTTCTTACAGGCAGTGTAAAGATTCAGATTGTTGCTAAAATAGAATTTACTAGAGTAGACGGTGAAGTAATTGTATCTTATATATCAACAAGACAACACACAAAGAGAATTAGAAAACGTGTTTAGAGACAGACTATTACCTGACATCCTCCAAGCAATTGACAGTGCAAAAATGAAGGGGTCTGGTTGGCACAAAGGACATGTGCATGAACTACAACTAAAGCAGTCAAGATATCATCCTATACTAGGTAAATCGTGGATACCACTGCCAACAGAGGTTGCAAACAAAAAGGCTGTAGTAAATATACAGAACAATGACAATTTCTGTTTCATGTGGTGTGTGCTTGCTAAACTACACTTTGTGAGGTCAAGACCTGATCGTGTAGCTAACTACATCAAATTTGTAAATGAACTCAACTTTAGTGGCATTGAGTTCCCTGTTAAAATAGAAGACATAGATTTGTTTGAAAAACTAAATCCTGGTATATCTGTGAATGTGTTTGTGTGGGATAATGAATCTGAGAACAAGTTACAACCAATTAGAGTGTCCCCAATTTCCCAACCTACGGTCAGTCAGAAGATAAACATGTTGACATGTTATTAATCGGCCCTGCCGGTGATGACAATAACTTTCACTACACAATTATCAGAAATATGTCACATCTAATTCATGGGCATACAACAAAACACAATGGCAAACAGGAAGTTTGTAAAAAATGTTTTCAAAGATTTTCTTCTATTAAAATAGCACATAATCACATCCTACATTGTAGGTCACCTGATGACATATCCAGATCCTAGTAGTCAAGTGTATTTTAAGAACAATGGGAATCAACAAAAGCTGCCGTTTGTAGTGTACGCTGATTTCGAATCAATGGTTGTACCATATCAGGGTCCTGTTCCAGAATCATTACCAAAGACTATAAAACTCAGTGACCAAGTGGTGTGTTCTTTTGGATACATTATTGTTAGGTCAGACGGTCTGCATTCAGAGCCTGTTATCTACAGGGGTGAAAATGCAACATGTTTGTTTTTAACAGAAATGAGACAACTGTATAGTCAGGTAGTACAATATCTCACAACATGTCAGATGCCTTTGGTGATGACAGAAGAAGACAAACAGAAATTTAATACAGCTGAGACGTGTTGGATTTGTGAAAAACCCCTCCAGGGTGATAAAGTTCGTGACCATGATCACATAACAGGGCGTTACAGAGGTGCTGCACATAACAATTGTAACTTGTTATTAAAAACAGATCCTAAGACATACAAGTTACCAATCTTTTTCCACAATCTCAAAGGATATGATTCACACATTATCATGCAGGCTGTAGATGAGTCTTACAAAAACATAAGTTGTATTGCCCAGACAACTGAGAAATACTTGACTTTTAGGTTAGACAAATTATCATTTTATGACTCCATGCAACATTTGTCTTTAGGATTGGCTAGTCTTGCAGAAGGACTGACTGAGTATCCAATAACGAGTAAATATTTTGAGCCAGACTTGATTAAAAAAGGTGTCTATCCGTATGAGTACATTGATCACTGGGTTGTGTTTGAGGAAACAAGACTGCCTCCAAAAGAGAAATTTTATTCTACACTAACTGGAAAAGGTATTTCTGACTCTGAATACCAGCACACACTTGATGCGTGGGGGAAGTTAGGATGTCAGACTATTGGTGACTACCATGACCAGTACTTGAAAGCTGATGTTTGCTTGCTAGCAGATGTATTTGAAAGTTACCATGAAAAGGGTTTGTTACACTACAGTCTTGACCCTGCTTGTTACATCACTAGTCCTGGCATGACATGGGATGCATTTTTGAAATCCAGTAAGATATTTATTGACCTGTTGTCTGATCGTACGATGGGTGAAATGGTGGAACGTGGATTGAGGGGTGGGATTAGTATTGCAGCAAATAATTACGCCAAGGCAAATAATAAATATCTGGACAGTCATAGTGACCTTGACTGGGGGTTTGACCCCTCGAGGTCAAGGTCATTCATTATGTACCTTGACGCGAACAATTTGTATGGGTTCGCGATGTGTGAGTTATTGCCCTTGAAAAACTTTTGTCTGCATGATTTGTCACATTATGACATAACAGACATAACAAACAATATTATTAATCTTGACCGAAACGATCCGAAGGGTTGGATCTTTGAAGTTGACCTAGAGTACCCACATCACCTACATGATTACCACAATGATTATCCGTTGGCTGTTGAGAAAATGAGTATGACAGGGAAAAAAGAAGACACCAAACTTGTGCCAAATCTAAATGACAAATTCAATTACGTGTGTCACGATTGCTTGCTTCAGTTTTAAATCAGACATGGGTTAGTACTAAAGAAAGTTCACAGAGGAATCCAATTTGATCAGAGTGCTTTTATGAAAGATTACATAATGAAGAACACAACCCTCCGTGCCAGAGACGGCAACACTGCATTTGATAAAGACTACTTTAAGCTTATGAACAATGCCTGTTTTGGGAAGACAATGGAAAATCCTCATCACAGAAAAGATGTGAGACTTGTCACAACTGAATTGGGTGCTATTAAACTTGCAGGCAAGCCACAGTACACAGGGTACAAAGAGTTTCATTCATCATTGTATGCAGTGTCACTCAAAAAAAAAGATTGTTAAACTGGACAAGCCAGTATTCATTGGTATGACAATACTTGAGTTGTCAAAATTGTTGATGCTTGAATTTTATTATGATTACTTCAAACCAAAATATCCTGACTGTCGTCTGCTATACACTGACACTGACTCTATGATCATTGATGTGTGTACTGAAGACTTTTATGAAGACATGAAAACAGAGTTACACATGTATGACACGTCTGACTACCCTAAAGAGCATCCACTGTTTAGCACACAAAACAAGAAAGTGCCTGGTAAGTTTAAGGATGAACTAAATGGTGTGCCAATAGTTGAGTACGTTGGACTGAGATCAAAAATGTATTCTATACTGCACCAGAAGGGAAGTCAGTCAAAAGCCAAAGGTATCAAGAAAACAGCAATAAAAAATTAAGACATACGTCATGAACATTACAAGCAAGTGTTAGATGGTGCATTAATGCCTGATTATCCAAACAAGTCACTGAGATCAAACAAACGTAATCTTGAAATGATCCAAACACATAAGAAGTCACTTGCAGTTGGAGACACGAAAAGAGTGTTTCACACCAAGGAAAAAGCTTATGCACCCGGTCATTACAGGCTCAAGTTATCTGAAGAAATAGCTGATGAACTGGTTGATGAATTAATTGATGAGTTAGTTACTGAAATGAGTAACGGTGTCTGGGGGAATAATCTGTAATTCTTCTCTGACAAATGCCCTCTGGGGTGCAGGGTCGTACAGGTAATATATTGTTGCGTCACGACCGGGGACTATTTTTTTTTATATTATGAACGGACGTTGACCAGATGGGGTCTGTCGCCCTGCGCTTTATGTCATTTTCAGCTTCACCTAGTTGATATAAATATCTCACCTGTTTGGTAAATAAACTTGTGTCTGGAGGTGGGGTTGATCCTGTTTTTGGCTCTGTAATTGTTTTCAATTTAATAGCATCAGCAGGTTTTGGGTGTCCTTCATTGTTCATTGCTTTTATCACATGTGGTAATCTCTTTACCCACTCCGTGTTCCGGGTGTCATGCATGAGTTCCTTTGAATACTGGTAACTGAAAAGTCTTTCTGATAACTGTTTGTTACAGTTCTCTACAATTGCCTGTGATCTGTGCACACCTGGAATGCCTCGTCTGACCAGTACGCCATGCTTCGCAAATAACTGATTAACAGCACCTTTGAATTCAGACCCGTCATCGACCTGCACAAGTCTGGGGTATTTCAGAGGGCCTCTTTTATAGATACTAGATAAAGCATTCGCAACTGTGTTAGCAGTTTTGTCAGATATGGGTTCAGTGTCTTTGTACCTTGAAGCTATGTCAACGACAGTTAATGCGTACTTGTATCGTTTCTTTCTTATTGTGTCATGTGGAAGAAACAGGAGGTCCATTTGGTGCGTGTCATTTGGTGATGTGTTCTCAAAATGGGGTCTTGTTATCTTTCTTGGAGCAGGGAGATATATCTGCCAAATTGCCTGTCTCTGTAACCATTGCTTGACTTGATTGAGTGTTATATCTCCGCCCACAGCGGCATGTAATTTCTGAATAGCTGTGTTACTTTTCCAGTACCCTGATGGGGAGTAATATATTTTTGATAGTTTATTTTGGGCTGCCATTTTTTCTAGCAATAAAAACTCCAGTAAAATAAACAAATATCATTTCCACTAAAACAAAAATTATCTCTCCGTTTCTTTGTTCTGTACTTGGTTTGTAATAGTCACTTAGTTTTGGTTTCGGGATAGACATGTCATTACCTGTGACAAGATAGTATTCACGGATTGCTTTGTCTGTATTTGAAAACGTATGTTGTGCGTGGCCTTCAAGCCTCAATCTTTCATTGATGAAATCAAGTTTCTCAATTCTTTGCTTCTCATAATCCTGTTGAGCTTGTGCAAGTTTCTCAGATGCTTCATTATGACGTTTCATTTCTTCTGCAGATTCCTCTCTACCCATTTTTGAAAAGAGATAATTAGAGCCACTGAATGCGAGAGTGTTAACCATGGCCCACCAATCATAATAGCTATCGTCGCCATATTATTTTTATTTACATAGAAACATTTTCTGGAATAATTCCTTGCTTGACAAGAAAATCTTTTGTTGCAATTGACGCTGTAACAACTGCAATTAGCTTAGCACTGTCTTCAGTGTCTAATCTACTGAGGTCTACAGACCTCATTTTGGTAGACTTTTTCCCAGCATAGAATAAGCTACTGCTAATCCACTGATTACGGCAGAATGATGCACAAGGTTCATTATGTTCTTTGAGTCATTCATTTTTTAAGGCAATAAAAATTTAAATAAATAAATTTATTAGTGCATGATAAATGGGTCAACGGCTTTGGGTGTTACTGGTAATGTGGCGACTTCTGTTTTTGATGATGGAGTGTCTGATTTTTTGGACACTGTACGAGTCTGTGGTTTGTATTTTTTGTATAATTGATAACCTATGTAACCAAATCCGACAACAAATCCGGCAACTATATATTTTGTTGTTTGAGGTTCAGGGTCAGGGTTAGACTTAGTTGTTTGTCTCTCACTTTGATGTGGGTGTGTTGGTAGTGACTGTCCTGACAGTGTTGATGCCTGGTCAGT
The DNA here is from genome assembly GCA_036245525.1 of Semisulcospira habei. Lineage (NCBI taxonomy): Eukaryota > Metazoa > Mollusca > Gastropoda > Semisulcospiridae > Semisulcospira > Semisulcospira habei. Next base: position 36,729,463 of record BTPG01000004.1, read on the forward strand.
TACATGAGTCTTTTCTGTTTGTGTTTGAAGCTGTAATTTTTTTGCCTGTTCCATTCAGCTAATCTTTTTCCTGCCTCAATGTGGCCTGGGCTTTTAGCCTTAGTCACAGTTTGAACCTGCGTCAAGACCGGACTGGGGTTCGGTTGTGGAGTCGTCTGGGTTTCGTCCATTTTCTTCTGCAGTAAAATTTATTTTCGAGAAATCAATATGACTCCCAGTTACAAGCAAGGTTACCACAGGTGCAAGGTAATTTCCAAACTTGTAAAACATGATGCATGCTAATTTACCAATTGAACTTGAAACAATAGGGTTGCTTTCAAGATCGTGTGATAGACTGTCACTATCCACAGGTAGAAAGTGACTCACTGCTTTTGTGTATAGGCATACAAGAGATCGACTCAAATCACGTGTCATTAGTGAGGCAATGTGGTTTTCATATTTTGAATGAAGCTTGATTAGTTCGTCAGAGGTAAGAGATTCAATATCCTCTGTTGTGTATTGTCTACCCAGATAAGCCTTTGATTTGCCTGAGACAATTACAGACAAAAGCCGCTGTTTCTTAGAGTCTAAGTCTTTATTTTCTACCCACATTGATATCATTCAATAGAAGGATTTCATCAGAGTTCATTTATATTGTTATTTTAAAAAAACAAAACAAAAAACAAAAATTAATTTACTAACCCATACCCTGTGGGCTGATCTGTCTTTAAAATGAGCTTTAGATGCTTAGTTGATTTCAGTTTATTTTTTACATCATCCCGTTCATGCTTATTTTGTATGACATCATTTTCTCTGAGACAGTCTTCAAAGCTGTCACGATCCTTACAGTAAAACAAACAGATAAACTTTAACTGTTCTCGAAAATCTTTCAGTACAGCGTTATATTTTTCAGTGAGAATCCATACACTAATGTTTGCGTGTCTGCCACTGAAGGCAAGTTCTGATAGAGTGTTTCTCTTCTTGACAATGTCTTTCTCTGCAGAACAGTCATCAACAATAAACAACGTTGGCTGTCCTTCAAATTGCTTGTAAAAATATTGTAGGTAGTCATTCAGTTTTTTCTCAGGGTCGACTAAGTATATGTTGCTGTCAGTCCAAATGAATAAACGATTGTGATAAGCTTTGTTGTGTTTGATTGTTGGACAAAATATCACAATGTTTTCAAAATGGTGGATGTATCTTGTTTGTAAGAGGTTAAGAACAAATTCAGTTTTCCCACACCCTGTAGCACCACAAAACAATGCACAGTGTGGGTCGAGTGTCATCAAGTTTATTTTAATACACAATATAATTTTAATATATGACACCCTTTAGTCTACTGTCTTCAATATTTAGTTGTGCATCATATATCAGGTATAAATATATATTTATTGCTGCAGCAGTTTCAACCTTTTTTTGTATCTGAATTGTTATTCCATCACTGCCGTTCTCAACAGTTCGACCTGACCCATGAAGATAGTCATCATCTGTACTACGAAGGTCTAACCAAAGAGCATACTTGTTTGTAAGGTATTGTCCGATCCTAACGTCATACAGATGTAGATCTTTACACGCAATGTTTGCTGGTCTATCTCTAAAATTCCACCCGCAAAATACTTTGTGATCTCATCATAGTGTTGATAAGGTAACAAACCTGAAGCGTACACTTGATTAGGGCGGCCTTCGATTGTGCAACACAAATGTGTAATCTTAGGATTGTAGAATTTTTCTGAATCTCTTTTGTATGGACTCATCGGTTCAACAAACAACATAAAAATACCTTTCAGTGACCTGGCAGGTGTGTTCAAGTTTATATTCCACATTGGGTCACTCTTGTCTTTTTGCATTAAACTATGTCTAATCACCCTGTCATAATAAATTGGAAGTCTTGACTGGTACTGATTTTGAATAAGTCTGGCTAGATCAGTGTGTGTGACAATTTCGTATTCCAAGGAAATGTTAGAGATCTTGTATGTTGCATCTGTGGCAGATGATTTAATAACTTTGGAGTAGTCATTAAAGGTTAGTTCAAAACTCATACGGTCATTCAGTGCTCCTTGATAATAAGGCAAATGAGCTGTTAGGATTTCAAACTCAAGTGGAACCTGGTTCCATATGTTTCTGCTATAATAACTTCGTTGTCTGCCCCAGTAGTTGTTTTGTCTCCGGCATTGATTCGAATTTTACAAATATTATCAGATTGTATAACTTGATAAATACGGCCTTCTCGTTCTTCTCGAGTAAGCCAAAGGTCTTTGTAACAGTAGAACACATCTGAGTCGTCAAGACTAAACACTTCCTGTCCTTCAAGTTTTACTTTAATAGTTCTAACAATTGCTCTGCCAAGATTGTCAACCAGTGTTCTGTTCACATCTGCGTCTGATGAAAGTTCAATATTAAATGCTAGGCGTGCAGTGCCAGGAACAATAACGTCACTGGGACCTAGGTTTGGAAACTTGACTGTAAGTGTTTGGTTCTGGTCTATGGTACTAGGATTGTTTGTGATGACGATTGATTGTTGAATGGCCTTAACACCCAGGGGCTCATGTAGTTTTCTGTATGGGTCTAACTTTGATCCGTAAGACTGTGTCATTTTTATTATGCACAATAAAAAATAATAAATTAATAAAACGATGGCAGCGGGAGGATTTAATCATGATGATTTTGAAATGGATGACATGCATGATTTTGGTAATACAACAGATATGACAGATATGACAGATATGACTGGCACAAGAAATATTTACAGTTTACGTCACGAACTTTTAGAAACCAAAGTGAACTCATTTTATGATCATGTTGGTGGCCGCCCAGACAACATAGACCCTAATCAGTTTGAATTTGATGTCAAGGGTCATTTATATTTAAATACTGTTGACAAAGGAAAAGTACTATTGACTAACAAAAAAGACCCTAGTAGGTTTAGGGCTTTAAGTACAATCAAAAATGAAGGTGGTGTTGGTGCCTTGCGTCAACTTGGTATTGGTGGGTCTCCTGTCCCCCCAAGACTTGTTAGTATGCTTCACGACACACAAACAAAGTTGCCAACAGGGCAAGATATTGAAATGGCACCAGTAACAAGCCTACCAGAAATAGCAAACACAGTGATACAAGAAACTTCATTTACTGAAGGACAATTAAATGATGCTATGAAAACAACAGACGACCCACCTTTGTCAATGCGGGAGATTATAGGGTTGGATAAATCACTGCAGACGATAAGAGGTGAGATGGTAAACAATGTTGCCAAACTAGGTGAGCTTGATAAACACATAGAACGAGAAAAAGAGAAACTGGCTATAGCAGACAATGGGAATCTTGACACAGAAATGAAAGAAAGAATCCAACACAGACTAAATGATTTGCAGATAGAAAGATCAGGACGATTAGAAGTGATTAGTATTGGGAGAGAAAAACTGAAAACACAGGTCAACAGGATTAGTGATTGTACATTGCTTAACGTCCCGACAGCAACAAGGCTTTCTCAGGACGTGCCTGCACTGCTTGTGAAAAAAAAACTAAACAGAAAATTGAATGTATGTCGCCAGCCGGTCAAATACGTTAAATAAACCTACAACATGGGGCCTAAATAAAGCTAAGACCATTTAGCAACACACATCCAATATCAAGAGCTACAGGCAGTGCAGACAGTAGGGAGAGTTTTAAAAAGGCAAATACAGGTGAATGGACAAAGGGTAGACAGAAACACATGCCCCAGAATAGAGAGAAAAACCCACCCTGTGGGGCTGACCAGGGTGACCCTGGGAACTAAAAAATACCTAACCCCACCCAAGTCCCCCAAGGCAGACCCGGGTGGGGTGTCAACAGGATTAGAGAAACTATTCAGAAAATACTTCACGAAGACACAACTCTGGCTGAGAGACTTAAAACACTTTTCAGAGAACAGGGTATCACTCTTGCCAGTTTAATTACAGCTCTAGGATTTATTATCAGTACTGTTGTGTTGGCTGTCTCCGGGGTTGGCAGTGGTGGGGGTGGTCCGGCACCGCCAACCCCGAGTCCACCGGCCCCCACAGATCCAAAAGACTTACAGTCATGGGTAAAGAAACAACTGTCTCACATTTCAGACCTGCTTAAAAAATTGGCTGTGAAAGCAATGGACGCATTACCCAATATAATTGGCACAGTTGTCAGTTGGTTGATTAGTACTGCAGCGAAGGCAGTAGGGTTTATGGCAGAACATGTATGGGTCTTTCTGGTAACAGTAGGAGGGTTAATCACAGGGTATTTAATAAAACAGATAAAGAAGTAATACTCCTAATCCAGTGAGACCTATCACCAATGCAGTTCTCTCTGACTCATGAGTGTCAGGGGTTGGTGTTAGATCCGGGGTTGACTGTACTGTCTGTACGGGTGATGTCGTTACTTGTGTTACCGTCTTTAATGATTTTAATGACTGTACATGTGTGGTTGTGGCCCCCAAGTTTACAGATTGATTGAGACCTAATTTCTGGTCACGACCTGCAACAATGATTTCATTATTATAATTTGTTATTGTACCCATTTGGAGTTGAAGGTCAGATGGTAACATGTATCCACTTTGGTATCCACTTTGGTATCAGTTTCAGTCCACTTAATCAAATTTCAAATACAAACGATTTTGAATTTCCAAAAACTACAGTAGCTCGCTTGAGCTTGCCCTTAGCACCACGTGAAAGTTCTGTGTTTACGTTCAGTGTGAGTGAATGCGCGTGATTCACGCGAGCGTGCTTGTTGGGTTCAGTTCGCGGCGGCGCTTTGAGCCGATTTTCAATTGGGATAAAGCGCCTATTTAATGCGCTTATTATTATTATGTATAACCCGATGCCAACTACAAAGTCAACTTTTGATTTCGCATATCTGAGTACATCTTGGTAGCGCTGTATGCTTGATGGGAGATCAACTGTTGAATTAATTGAATCTTCAAAGTTTGTGAGAAACTGTTTTTGTGCTTCAAATTTACCACTTCTATTCAAAATGTTTGATTTTGTTAGTGATTGAGCACCCAGGATACACCAGACATATGTTCTAATAGACTCATTTACGCGCTCGACTCCTGCTTGAGTAAACCCGTCACTCTTGTCTAAGATAAATGTGGTCCAGGCATTGGACTGTTTCTGTTCAATGGAGCCTAACCAGACTTCTGATTTTGAAGAGAATGAAGTGTAACCAGGGTAATAATCTTGTGGGTATTGTCTGTGACTCATAGCGTAATACAATGTACCCATACCATTGTGATCATCAAGTTTTTGTGTAAAGTCATACTTAGGACTGATGTTAAATTCATTACAGATGCATTCAAACGCTTTCATATCCATGGGGTTGTTAAACCTGTTGAAACTGGATTCAGTGGGTAGTGGTGTATGCAGTTCTGACAGTATACGTCTAAGCTGGTAATATGTGTGAAAACGATACACAGATCTAATCAGTTTGTTTGAGTGATTCAAATGGTCTGAAATGAAACACCACAGCCTGTAGTAGAACATAGTATAGCAAAATTGAGTTGGTTTTGAAACATCTGTAGTGGACTTGAAGACCACTTTCTTGCAGTAGAGTCATCTGTTATTGGAGGGTTTAGGTAATGGTCAAATGGATTTGGTACTTTGACATGGAATAGATCTTGTTCAGACACAGCAATATCAAGCTGGTTTAGCTGAATTATTTTCTGTTCATAAGTAGGTGCAACATTATATTTGGCATCTATATTAAATTGAAATGCGTTTGTAGTGGTAATGGTTGGTGATTTAAATTCCATCCTTTTTTATATGAGATAATAAAAATGTTTATTACCTTAACAAATCTTGACACAAGCAAACCAGTGTAGTTAACAAATGGGATTGATAATCGTGATGGTAGCAAGGCTGTAGCTATCCATGAAATGTTCTACACAGTAAAATGGTTTAATGTAGAAGATGATATATATAATAAAGTAATTTTTGATGGAAAGACTGAAGCTATACCACCTGGGTATTATGACTTTTGTACTATAGCTGAATGGTTTCAAAGTAATTTTAAAATTAAAGCAACTTTAAATCCAGCTAACCTACTTGTTACATTAGAATTTCTGAAACAAGATTGGTTAAAAATTTCAGATAGATTTGCATATTTACTTGGATTTTATATTGACGAAGATTGGCGGAGATCAGATGATTTAGATGAAGCTATGTTTGGTATTATAACAATGAAGACAAAAAAACTAAAAATAACTGGAAAACGCCCTGTTTATTTGGCAGTACACACAGTATTTAATGTGCATTTGAAAGAACTAAACACAACTGAAAATGTACACAATGGGAAGCCTTCAACTTTGATGAGATGTGTGCCAGCTGGAACTGCTCCCTATTGTGAAAGTGTAGTTGTTAGATTTCCTAATTTGCAGTTTAAGAAATTAGGTTCTAGTTTCTTTGAGTCACAAAGTATATCTGTAACTAATCAGGATGACAAACCAGTTGTTATGCATGATTTTAGTGTTGTGTTAGAAGTTAAATAATTTTATTTTTGTTTATAAAAAATGAGTGGTGGTCCAAAGCCGAGAATCATACCAGTTGCATGTCCGGTAACAGAGTTGAAAGATTTGGCTGACGTACAGGATTTTGAAAAGGAGGGAGAAGTGGGGGAGGTGTATGGTTTTGAATTTGATTCAACTGGCATGTACAAGAGGAAAGTAATCGATGACATGAAAGAAGGAACAGACAGACCGATTCCTAAACTTGGTCAGCTGCGTGATGTTACTGTACCAGTTGCGCCTAATCTTGTAAATAATGAGCCCTACAACTTAATACATGTTGGTAATAAATGGGTGGTTTCGCCTGTGCCTGCACCACCTCCAACAATTGACTGGGACATAAAGTTGGAATTTATTAGTCCTTATGTATACTCTGATGACGAAGGCGCCTTAGTGTTTAGGAAGGTTGTTAACTCTGGGCCGCTTATTGTAAGCCTTGTTCCAAGCTTTGCTTCAGATGACAATAGCAGAGATAAACTGAAAGTTGAAAATTATGGGAAACGGAGATATCTTCTTACACATAGGAAGGGTAGGTCTGATGCGAAGGTCGTGTTTGCACCAATAAACTTTCCCATCGCAAGAAAAGCGACAATAGTATTTGAAATTATCATGAGATCAGTAACTACTGCTAAAGAGACAAATATTGCACAAGGAATTAAACTTACATGGGATGAAACAGTATCAGAATCATCAAAGGTCTTTATTGCTATTACAAAAAATAATGATGTTATTAATGTTTCGAGCAGTGTTTCAGCTGTCAAGGTGGTGGTCGACAAAGCAACTTTTGTTCGTCTAACTTACATAAACCTTGAACACATTGATCTTGTTTCATTTTATTATGCCAGCAAATTGTATACTTTTGAAGAGTTGCAAAATGTAATTGCTGATTAAATAAAAAATATTTGACAATAAAAAAAATGGTAAAATTCTATCCACTACTACCGACGCTTGAGCCGACTGAAACAAATGTGACGACAAAAACAACGCTTGCGCCTGATCCACAGGTGACAGCTGTGCCAATTGCTTCAGATAAAACATTACCAGCAGACGCATTCAGATTAAATAATATTACAGAAGCAATTAAATATTTGGAAAGTGAAGAGGCTAGGTACTCCAGATGTAAAAGGAGGTATAAGTCAGTATTTAATTCTGTTCAAAACACTTCTATGGCTATTGGTGCAGTATCAGCTGGATGTTCTGTAGGGGGTATTGTTCTGTTTGCCACAGGAATTGGAAGTTTAATTGGAATTGCAGTTGAGGGTGTTAGCGTTGCTACATGCCTGACTTGTTTTGGTTTGGAAGCCTTAAACAAAAGGTTTCACACAAAATTACAGAAACATGAAGCTTTGAGTACGCTTGCTGGTGCAAAGCTGAGTAGTATGAAACTTATTATTAGTAAGGCATTGAATGATAATAATATTGATGACGAAGAATTTAAGCGGGTCCAGGATGATTTAAATAATTACAAGAAACAGAAGTCTGAAATACAAAATAAAATGCGTAGTCAGTCTCCCGTGAATGTTGAAGAACTGAAGGCTAGTTTTTTAGCAGAGGGAAAAAGGATAGGGGTTCAGGAAACCACAGAAAAACTACACATTCTTTTAAACAAATAAAAATCAGATTTGGTAATCGTTTAATAATGTCATACACTTCACAGAGAGATGTCATGCCACTTACACAGTTTAGGCCTGACATGACATGCCACTTACACAGTTTAACACCATCTGCACCATCAGAATATTATTGAGAAAAAAAGGTTTTCCGTTGCCCTTGTGTCTTGGTAAAAAAGACTTAGTATACGCGACTAGAGTCAAGTTGTTATTAAGTACTTGTAAGTAATTAGGGTAAGTAATTAATAAGTTCTTAATGGTAAGTAGTTATTAAGTTCCTATTGTAACTCATGGTAAAGTTAGTTGTGACTTATTGTTTTACTTGAGACACTTGTTAGTTTCTTATCTAGCTGTTTTTCAGTGCCTGTATAGTGTATAGTTTAACCACCAGTTGATTTTCTAATTCCTCAATAAACCAGTCATGAGTACATTAAGCCCCACTTGTACAAATCCCCCTCCTTTCAAATCATGGTGTCTCCCTAGTTGATCTTTGACATCACTTAGCGATTTAAAAGGCTGTAGCTGTGAAAAGGCCTTTGACGGCTGAGAGATTTTCAAAAGCTTGCCCCCTGAATAGGAATGGAATGTGTCCCCTTCTATTGAAAAGCGGCGTGAGAGGTAATACAAAAGGCAAACAAACCGTGACACTACCTGGCCACTCAGGCTTACGATAAAATTGTACTGACATGAGTGTGTGTAAGTGTGTGTGTGTGTGCGTGTGTCTGTAAGTGCGTGCGTGCGTCCGTGCATGTGTGTGTGTCTGTTTGTGTGTGTGTGTGTGTTTGTTTGTTTGTTTGTTTGTTTGTTTGTTTGTGTGTCTGTTTGTTTGTTTGTGTGTCTGTTTGTGTGTGTGTAAGATATTACATTCTTATCAAACTGTTTGCCTGTTTATAGTGCAGAGTATGACCACCGTTTTGATTTCTCGGGTACCAGTCATTGAGTATATATGAAGTCAACTTCGAAACTGTCTTCTTAAGTGTATTGACACTTCTCAGCAAATAGCTTTTTTCAAAGCCGTAGAGCCGGCTTATTCATAAACTGAAGTGTCCTCTCTTGCAGTGAATAGCGGCGTGCTACTGAGCGCCGCGTGGCAACAGACAACAAAGGTAAACAGGTGAGCTGGCTTGCAAAGGACATGCGCCACAGAGTACTTACTCGCTGAGATCCTTATGAATATCTAGATAGGGGTGGTACATATTGAGAAACTATCGAGATAGGTGTTGTGAATACATACTTAAGCAAGGCGCATATCGATCTAGGGATGGTACATATCGATCTAGCTATGAATACAGACTCAAGCATGGTGCATATCGATCTAGCAGCTATGAATATTTTATTCTGACGCGTCGTGTCCTTCATGCCTAGAGTCAGCTGGCGATGGGCTGTGTTTACATAGTAACATTGCGACATCGGACATATGAGCTAATTAAGAGAGATATAAATAATGAGCGGATTGAAGTATTATTAACATAATGACTGAGTTAACCCCTTAAGTATTATTTTTGATTTTCATAAAAAATGTGGCTGTTTAAATAATAATGATTTAGGGGTAACGTCCAATGGTATTTACTCTGTGCGGGGGACATGGTTAATGGAGGGTCAAAAAGTTATAATTAAAGGGTTAACTCAGTCATTATGTTAATGAAGCTTCAATCCGCTCATTATTTATATCTCTGCTGCCTGTGACAGTTTTAACCACCGTTTTCACCAGAGCGGACCTCTTATGGACTCCCTGCCACACTCAATTCCTCTTTTGTTGATTTTCCTGCCTTTTTCTTCTGTGGCCTCTCCGCAGAATGGTTGGGTGCTGAGTTGGTCAACTCTATAGATAAACACAAGGAAGTGGAGTTGAAGTAGTATTTAAAAAAAAACAACAATTACATGTTCACCGCAAACTCTCACCCAAGTAGGGTTTTGCGGTGCATATCATTATCTTCAACACTAACTGTAAAACTGGTTAGGAAAATACTGACAGGGGCCATGAATCTCAAAATGTGTCTACATACATCTGAGCCTATGACAAAACATCGTGCAAGTAACAACTGACATATTTTTATTCAAGAAAACTGCACTACAGCACAACAGTTCTGTATGTGATTCCACTATAAAGACGTTGTTGAACCACTGGCATTATTAGATTATTATTACATAAAAATTATTTTCTAACGGAATAAAATACTCTTCATACTTCCACCTGTGTCAACAGGTTATACAATTAATTTCATTTGATAAAGAATAATCAATAAAGACAAACTAACTTAATCTGATCATATTATCACTGTGTATGTCCACCGCAACAACCAACATTTCCAGAAAGTGCCATACTTAATTAATCACTGTTGGAAATCATCTGTTTCTGCAGTCACATTATTTAATTTCACATGCCAGATACATCAAAATTCACCAGTGCCTAAAATAAGCCTATTTTAAAGACATAGAGCTCTGTTGGTTGTTAGTGTTACTCTTGGTACAAACGACCTCTTGTCACTGGCTCACTTGCATACATGCACCTGTCATTATGAGTGTCAAGTGTCATGTAATACAGTGTAATTACACACACACACACGTTTGTATTGCCGTCCCTGTGACAGCGTTAATCAAATGCTATTCTTTTCAGTTAGTTTGTGAGAAATTCAGTAAATATTAAGGGATAAAATTAAGTAACAGAGCATACAGCTCTATTGTCCATCTGATACTGTGTGCTGAGCGAAATCTGCTTGTTCTGAGCTGATGAGCTAGTTCCTGTAGTGGTTCTACTATTTTGTATAGTATTAGTAGCTAGAATGTGGATAAAAAAGTTGATGGATTAAAAAAAAATGCAAGATTGTGTCTTACTCATATCACCTCTTTTTTTTAGTCCAGACACTGCACCATTCAGATCAAAATACTGTCCTCACCTGATTCCGCAGATGTGTTTGCAAAACGTGCTTTCCTCTGCATTCTGTCTCTGGTTGGTCGGCGTTTACCCAAATAAAGTTTGACGACGACGGTGTTGATTGTATTTCCACACGCCGTGTACGCGTGCAGTATTTAAAAAAAAAAATTTTGACACAGGCCACACGTGTTCACGTTGTGCTATTTCTTTTATTCAAAGCAGAAGAATGTATTCAGGGGAGATTACTCACTTTCCTTAGTTGACGAGGGTTGCGGTCATGAATTTATCTCTGTCATTCAGCCCGACGTCATCTAACGCCTATGCAACTGTTGCAAGAGATGGATCGGCCAGGATATTGCAAGGGTAGTGCCAACAGGCGCCAAGCTAGTAGTAACTTCTGGCACTACCCTCGAAAATGGTCGACCCATCTCGATCAGTCCTACACGCGGCCGGCGGCCGTGTTGTGCGACTGTGTGACAGTTCAGAATGGGTTATTGGGATAACTTGAGTTACTGATTGCAATCCCGCAATGAAGTAAATCTGGTAGAGAGCACACGCTTAAAAGAAGAAGAAGAACACAAACAAACAAACAAACAAACAAACAAACATGGCGTCTGGGCCCTTCTATCAAGTTTATACTGAATGGACGTTCATTCAGTCCGCTGGTTGGGCCCCGGGTACTCCGACTAGTCGCCGCTGAACTAACGTACAGTTGGCGGCGCGGACTGCGCCGCCGAATCAGTGTGCGTATTTCACAGTGTATGCACTTTAGTGCGGTGTGCATGTACTAGTGCCGAGTAATATTATCATGTGTCACAGCGGTATGTGCGTATGTATGTAAACAAGAGAATCTCCGATATGTCCGGCTTGTGAGCTTGAAACTCAAGTTAGCCCTGTGAAATACTGACTCAGTAGTTTCTTAAGCAGTGGTCGGCTAACAGCCTCAGTCCGAGCTTATCCGATTGTAATTGCCGAGTGAATACTATAGCCAGCTTTGATCCTCGGCCGGCCTTTCAACTTCTTTAGTAAGAATTAAATCTTTTCAGAAAAGAAACTTACTGAAAACAGGAAAAAAAACTTGAAAAGAAAAACCAAACTTGACTCTAGAACAAGTCAGACACTGAGTGGCGGCCGTGACTGACGTAAAAGATGCAACTCCGTCACCACGCAGACATTGACATAATATTCTAAATATGACGTCATTCTATATTTCTCTCTCTCTCTCTCTCTCTCTCTCTCTCTCTCTCTCTCTCTCTCTCTCTCTCTCTCTCTCTCTCTCTCTCTCTCTCTCTCTCTCTCTCTCTCACGAACATGCACGCATCCCTGTGAGGAATAGATCCTCATGCGCCCTCCGGGCGCATCATCAGAGGACTCCTGCCCCGGGCTTTTGAAGAAATTTCAGTGGAGCGCCGCGAGCGCGCACGCACTAACATGCACACACATAATTATCGACGCGCTTCCAGAAGAGCATGTAAGTAGCTAGTGCTTTCACACAAATTATAGCAAGACTGACTCCGTGAATTTCTAGTTTCTGTCACCATTTTCTCAAGCCTATGAAGTGAAAGAGAAACTCATATCGGGTAAAATATAAAATTACATAAAAACTAAAACTTACTTCATCACAAATGGCGTTTGACAAATCAATGAGGCGTATGTCCTGCGCCCCTTATAAAACTCACTGATGGATTGGCATATCTGCGAGACTTTTTCAGAAGGAGATAATTCAACATCAAAATCAGGTCAGACAAAAGGTAGAGGCCCTTGACAGCGAGGACAGCTCTCATATATGAAGGGATTTTGTGGGTTATGGTTCCTACCATCTTTTTTTAAACATCTAAAGTGTTGTTTTTTATGCGAAGGAAAGCATAACAATCTAAGTTCCAGTTCAGAAGTAGGCCTACTAGTTTACGTTTTTCGCATGTTGTATGGCCGTTTCAGTGAGCGAAGCTTGCCTTGTGTTTTCGGATGGCCCTAGTCAGCTAAACCTTTATTGTCAGGCGGACTAAATAAAATTTGAAATAAATTAAAACCAAAGTTGGTGCCTATCTTTTCTTCTTAGAGATGTTATGAAATTATCGACGTTCAAAGGTTATATGGACGGCCCTGACGGGCGGGTTATGGGGGAACAGGGAAATCTCAGATGGAGTACGCCCTGAACACTAATCAACTCAGGCTCACTCCAACTGTGCCACTGTGATTTACCAGGACCTTTCAACGGACATGCTATTGAACAAATCCGTTTTTCACCCTGGATTGTGAGTCCAGCTACCGGGGCCGGGACGGTATTGAACCCACGTTGACCCGGCGATTCCCTTGGCTCTCCTGCTCCGACGTTTATCCATCTGAGCTATTATTTTCAGCATTGTACCTCTAGACTGACCTTTTATGTATATATATTCACGTTTTGGGGATTATTTTCACAAATTACATGGGTTAATCTTCAAAACAATTGAATCTTTTTAGAAACAAACCAAAAAACAACAACAACAACAACAAAAAACAACAGTCGTCTGATTACTGAATCACATGATTTTTTTTCTCCCGTATACGGTATTTACATACGGCCTACAGTTTGTCTGGGCTGTCGGGTATGATTAGATCAATTGTGACCTGTATGCTCTATAGGTGTGAAAATCAGGCAATTTTCTGCACCACTTTTTCGGAGTCATTTGTAAAACAGTTAACTTAACTTCAATTTTTCTTTTACGAAAACAAAACAAATCTATCTTCTCATTATTACCTGCATGATTTTTCATAAATAGTGTTTGCATAAGGCTGTGGTTTGTCCCGGCCCTAGGGTAGGATTAGGTCAAATTGTGACCTGTAATTTCTAGGCTGGAAAATCAGCAAAAAATTGCAAACTTGATTTCTGATATCGTCAAATGTTATGTTAGTACCGCGATGAGTGACGTATAACATCGAGTCGTCACTATGAACACAGCGTCATGGGACCAATGATGCAGATGTAAAACCACTTGAAGTGACGTCATTTCGCTGCTCCTGCTATTATTCTTCAGAATAACTGTGCTACGCCAGACTGTGTGTCTTTATTTCTGTGTGTCGCTGTCAGTGTGTGTGGATCAGAGGGTGGTTTAGAGAATGAGGAGATGGATTCCTGTCGCTACACGAGCCCACAGAGTGTACTAATGGCGGGCAGCGTCGTGTGTCTGTCTTTATTTGTGGGCGCCGACATGTGTGTTGATCATTGATGAGAGGCTGGCTTAGAGAGGAGGGAAATGGATCAGCATAATAAGCTTTAAAATATGAACAACTCTGAATGTTCCTAAAAAATAAACGCATCCGAGTCCAAACAATACGGTAGACTTTGCCGGGGATGAATCCTCATCTTGTTATTTCCTTGTTTGGTTTGACGGTACCAGACGCCACCGCAGATCCAGCCCCAAAAAATCTTTTCAACGACCATTCAAAATATTCCACCTCATTTTTTGCCATTGTAACTTCTTTGGGCTTAGTAGTAGCTTTTGCAATAGTTCAGTTGCAAGGTCTATTACAGATCTTCTCGGCCACGGCCGTTCAAAATATTTCACCTTCTTTACCATTGTGTCTTCTATGGGCCTAGTAGACAATTTCGAAATATCTGCTACGAGTTTGGCAGACTCTACTATAGTGGTCCTGAGCTTATTCCCACCTTCTTTACAATTGTATCTTCTGTGGGCCTGAAAGAGGTTTTTGGAATAAGATACCCTGTCTCTTTGCCTCACAAGGAGGGTCATTTGGAGGCCTAGCAGAGGGTAAATATGTGTAAGGATCAGGCGCAGCGAGAGAGAGAGAGAGAGAGAGAGAGAGAGAGAGAGAGAGAGAGAGAGAGAGAGAGAGAGAGAGAGAGAGAGAGAGAGAGAGAGAGAGAGAGAAATGAAATGAAACTTTATTTCTCAACGGATAAAGTAATTAGCACGTGTGCCATTTTTCATACTTGCTGTTGCTACTCTACAAACACAGGATAATAATTGTAATACTAATAGTACCAAATTACACAAAGAAAAATTAGAAAACATTAAACATGAAGAGACATTAAACAAAATTCATTCATTCATTCGGTCATACAAAAAGCAAACGAAAATTAGAAAGTACACGCAACGCGCGCACACTGACACATACACGCTCGCGCGCACACACAGACACGCGCTAATGATAACTTGACCTATATACGAAGCAAATCATTTGGATCATAGTGAAAATTCACTTCAGACAGCAAAATTATTTGGATTATAATAGAAAGTTGAATTATGTAATTAGGCGATTATTATTAGTATGCACAAACCATACGGCAGCATGCACTGATTATACGATAAGCACATGTTTGATACGAATACTTGTGGTAGATTATGTATCAGCAGACAAGTACTTGAGGAGGCATTCCTTGAAAGAGGAGAGGGAGCTAGCGTGTGTTATACATGTTGGCAGTGTGTTCCAGAAAGATGCGCCTGAGAAAGATACACGGGTTTTAAATAGATCTATCCTGGGGCGAGGTCTAATAAAGTTTCGTCTTGAAGTAGAATAACCTGAACTTGCCTTGGTAAAGAGCTTACAAAGATATTTTGGGTGAATCTCATTCCAGATTTTATACATAACCACACCCTTGTTTAAGAGGTGATGCTTGCTAAGAGGTAGCATTTTCAGTTTTTCAAGTCTTTCTTCAGTTGTTAGGGCTGAATCAGGCAGGATATGTTTCGCTGCTCTCCGATGCAGGGAGTTAAGCCTCTTCAAGTGTATGTCACCGCTGCCATCCCATATCGTGGACGCATAATCGATGTGGGATTTGACACGCGCATTGTAAAATAACTTGCGGGCATCAACATCGATAAAGTACTTCAACTTTGAAAGCATAAAAACATTTCTAGCAACAGTTTTACATACAGCATTTATGTGTGATTGCCACTTCATCTGGTCATCAACAATTACACCAAGTAATCGGTGTTCCGTGACCTGATTAACGATGTCATTATGGATAGTCAGGCTGAGTGTAAGTGGCTTGAGCTGGTGCTTCTGACGGGTTGCTATCGTCATGCATTCCGTTTTGGAAGGATTTAAAATCATTTCATTGTTTGCGCACCAAGTGGAAATTTCGCTCAAACCCTGCTGCAAATGGCCATTTAAAGAATCAATACTCTTGTCCGGGGTGTGAATTGTGGCGTCATCAGCGAATAAATCACATGAAATTTTGTCGCTAGTCAAATGTAGCGGTAGGTCATTTATAAAGAGGCAAAACAGAAGAGGCCCTAGGACTGAACCCTGGGGAACTCCCCGTGTTACTAATCCGCTTGAGGAGTATGATCCATTGACCATGACGCGCTGCTGTCTGTCGCTAAGATATGAGGCAAAAAGTGGAGTTGTGCCATGGTGGTAAAGAGATTTCTGGCTGTAGTTAATTGAGGAAGAAATGCATTTATTGCCAAACGAACTACCGAAGTACACATTTAGCTTGGAAAGTAGAAGTTTATGGTCCACAAGATCAAAGGCTTTTCGTAAGTCAATAAATACAGCGCCGGTAAATTCGCCCTGATTTATTGAGCGTAGCCACACATCAGTTAGACGTGCTAGGGCCGTGTGACAGCTGTGCTTTGGTCTGAATCCCGACTGAAGGGGATGGATTAATGTATGATTTTCTAAATATTCCAAGAGATGTTTATGGATATGCCGTTCAAGTGGTTTACTAAGGATGGACAATAGTGAGATGGGGCGATAGTTATTAACATCAGTCATATCTCTTGTTTTCGGGAGGGGTATAACCTTGGCTTTTTTAAGTTCCGTTGGGAAGATATTAGTTTGAATGCACAAATTATAAATATAGGTTATTGTTTCAATAACATAAGGAATAGCTAATTTAAGTATTTTGGGGCTGATTTCATCTGGCCCGGACGATTTCTTATTTTTCATTGAACTAATTGTTCTACCGACTTCGTGCACTGCCAGTGGTGGAATCACGAAAGGATCAGATCCTGCAGTTCGCGTTCTACAAAAGTCAACTAGTCTGTCTGAGCAAGAGTAGGGCTGAGAACTTGCTTCTGAAGGGACAAGAGACTCGGCAACTGAGAGGAAATGGTCGTTAAACATGTCTGCAGTCAGATCAGAAGGGATTAAAGGAGATTTATTACACTTGCCTCCAGTCACTACGGCCATAGCGCGCCAGAGCGTGGACATGTCTTTGTCTTGTTTAATCAAGCGATCAATGAAAGATTTTTTAGCCTGTCGCACAAGAGATTTTACGCGATTGCGCTCACGCTTAAATTCAGTGAAGCACTTCTGCTGTTTCAGATCATCTCTCACCCTCATGGCTTGAATGATGTCTTGAGTAAGCCACGGCGGGAGTGATGCGTGTTTGACGCGTCTCCTCCGCAAGGGCGCATGTTTATTTAAGACTAAAGATGATACCAAACAGACAAAGCGCTGTCAGGGTCAGATGTACTAAATACTTCATCAAAAGGTGCGCTGTTAAGATCAAACAGAAACTCGCTTTCATTAAAACTTTTAAAGGAGCGATAGGTGATATACGTATGGCATCCTTTCTTTGCTTTAGGGAGTTTAGTAGACCACGTACAGCGGATGGGAAAATTGTCGCTGATACTAAGGTTACCGACAGATACATTATGAACAGACTCTGGCTTGGTTGTGTATATATGATCTATGAGTGTGGACGTTGTTTGTGTGATCCGTGTGGGTGAAGTGATTAACTGTTGCAGACCCAACAACGTTAACGTAGAGTCCCACGCATGGTGAGGCTTTAGCATGTCTATGTTAAAGTCTCCCATGAGGATGACATTGGAGTTGGGATTACAAGCTTTATCACACATACTAAGGAAATCATCATACCACTCAAAGTTCGCAGCAGGGTTGCGGTACAGAAGGCCAATAAGAAATGATGGAGATTGGGGGGCCTTCAGTTCAAGCCACATACACTCAATATCTTTGGTTTCTAAATCATGTCGTCTACGTATAAAATCTTGAATAGACGAGTGAACATAAGCAGCTAATCCTGTCTGTCCATGGGCCGTAGGATCACGTCTCATGACAGTAAATCCAGGAACTTGGATGGATATATCTGATACATTTGAATTGAGACGTGTTTCAGACAGTCCAAAAATATGAAACGGGTCTGCTCCATTTAGATAAACACATATGTCAGGCAACTTATTGCAAAGATGGTAAATATTGAGATGACCAATGCGGAGATCTTTCGTCTTGAGTTTTACGCCACTCATTTCACGCAAAGTCAATGTGTTTGTGGAAAAACAAAAAAGAAGAAAATCAACAGAATGTATCCGTAACACGTGCCAAATAGAAAGTAATAATAATGATACAAATAAAAAGTATAAAATCACTAACTAAACTATTCTAAGTGCAATAAACACAATAAACAAAGACTAGAGGGGTAATAACTGTACGCAGGGGAATAGGCCTTCAGAAGGCTTACACACGTCCGTGGGGACTAAAATATCCCAGGTACTCTTCAATGTCTCACACCCCGAATCAACAAAATGTTGCAGTGCGATGATCAGTCTCAGTGCCGTACTCTCAGAGGAACCAGGGCGCATGGTGTTAAAGGGGCTGCGTTGATCTTGTCCGGGATATCGGTGATTTTCATTAGCCACGGGTGTACCCGTTGGTGGGCGGAGCTGTGGGTGATTATTTGCCTTTAAGACTGGATGGACGGGCTGAGATGCGAGTGAGGACTGGGAGGGTGAAGTTGAGGAGTCAGATGAGGGGGGTTCAATGGCAGGTATTGACGGGGTAATCAGGGGGTGTTCGGACGAGGATTTAGATATCGGGGGTTCAATGGCAGGGGTAGTTGTCTCGTCAGACATTGTGCTCACTATTGTTTTCATCTTGTCAAATTCCTCATCCACCCACTGTCGGCATGCGGTCCCTTGCACAAGCACAGTGCCTGTAGTATGGTAGAGGGTGATAGTGATGAGCTTGCTCGATTCGAGGTAGAGTTGGAGAAATGTCTTGTAGAGATTAGGAGGGGAAGGGTTGCACATTGGAGTGGGGAGGGTGATAATGCTGAGCTGATTTCTGGTTTGCTCGTAGTCGAACCAGTCGGCGGTAATGGCGGCTGGACACCCGGCGACGTACCGTGTGTGGAGTATGAATCTCCATAGCGGAAGGTTATCGCTAGTGAAAGTCTTTTGAATAGGATCCATTGTATGGCGAATTTTCTCAATGGAAGTGTCCATGGCGTGCTTGGCATTTGCAGATCGGGTGATAGGGCCCATGGTGGTGGTGGAGGGATAGGGGAGGGGGCGGCGGTGGTAGAGGGAAGGGGTGGTGGTATGCTACACATGAAGTGCCAGCATAAAGCTAGCAGCCCATGGTGAAATTTAAGGTGGTGGACTGATGGGAGGGTGTGGTGGTGGAGGGAAGATGGTGGGATAGGGGAGGGTGTGGTGGTGGAGGGAAGATGGTGGGATAGTTAATTATCTGACATGGTTGGCGCGGGTGGAGGGGCCCATGGAGGAGGGTGGGTGTGGTTGGCAGATTACACAGCTGGTGCCAGCCTCATGGTCATGCCGATTGCCATGATAGCTCATTGCTGCGCTCAAGAGTGACGCGGCAGCGACTGTCAAGCACTGGGGCTAGCGTCACTTTTTACACACATCTGCAATAGAAGAGAATTCTAACGGCTCAGACTCGGAAATGCCTTACTAATCATCAGTTGATAAGCGGGAATGTGAGCTGGCACTAGCAGAGCCGTCTGTTTATCATCCCTGTCAACACGTCTAATACTCGATGGAAACAGTCACTGAATCTACTCGCGCAGCCAGGATTCTCATGCGCTTTCGCATCTGCGGGCACCATAAGGATCTCTGTATAGGTTCACAGCAGACTCGGATCTGGAGACTGACTGCTTAATCAGTACGACTGTACTAGGCACGCCGGCCACTCTGGCGCCAAGCGACACAGACGGAAACGGAAGCGTCCATGTTCCAATGCCCGAAGTATTCAACAGAACAGTGATGAAGAAGAAGAAAAAGAAAAAAAAGAAACGTTAATAACTCTGGCAAAATGAATGTTACACAAATGGAAAAATCACACTCCAATAGAAGTCACTATCACAAGTCACTGAAGCTAAAAATCACACATCACAACCAAACACTGCCAACACAATTGTCAATGGAGACTGGAGCGATGTAACTGCGCGACTTACTCGCACTCACGCCATTTTGAAAGACTGAGAGAGAGAGAGAGAGAGAGAGAGAGAGAGAGAGAGAGAGAGAGAGAGAGAGAGAGAGAGAGAGAGAGAGTGAGGACTGATGTGTGTTTGGTGGTCAGGTATCGGACTACGGGTTGTCGACACATTGATTTTGGTGTTTCCGTGTTTCTGTGTCGAATCACCACTTGTCGCCGTATCACAATAATGAGTGAGGAATAAGTGTCATCCTCCTTTTGTACTCCTCCTCCCTCTCATCATCATCATCATCATCATCATCATCATCATCGTGTACAATCCGAAACATTATGCCTCACTGAGACCCAAAGGTCTTCCGAGTCTGTGCTAACTTTTTTTTTTTAAAGATACCTGTAAACATTTCACAAAAATCAATGTCAAGTATTTTTGCCGCTCCGGTTCATGTCATTTTGCGGGCGGGTAGTTGATGTACACATGGTACTATCTAGCACAACGCGGCACTGTCATGGTCGATCTGTTACGTAGTCGTGAGGGCGCTTTAAAAATCTCTGGCCATGCGTTGTAAGTTAATGTATTATCACATAACTTCGATAGAAAACAAACACGCATTGTAGGCCTACAATCACGGTCCACAACAAGCAAAGAGCACTGGTGGTGGTCGATTTGGCAGGCACTAAGTGACTTCTTGAGACAGTCTTTGTATCTCTTCTTTGGTGCCCCTCTGTCTCGGTGTCAAGTAGCAAGCTCGCCAAACAGGGTGATCTTTGGTAGGCGATGGTCCTCCATCCTGGAGACATGCCCCGCCCAGCGGAGCTGTGTCCGCAGCAGCAACGCCTCGATGCTCACAGTTTCAACATGTTCAAGGACCTCGACGTTGGTGACATAGTCACTCCAGTGAATGCCCAGGATGGTACGCAGGCAGCGCTGGTGGAAGCGTTCGAGGAGTCGTAGTTGGCTGCGGTAGAGGGCCCAGGACTCGGAACCATACAGCAGGGTGGTGACGACCACAGCTCTGTACACGCTGATCTTGGTGCCTGTTTTCAGCTGTTGATTGTGCCACACCCGCTTGAAAAGTCGCCCGAAAGCGCTGTTCGCTTTTGCCAGCCTGCTGTCAAGCTCCTTGTCCAGCTTGGCATCCGACGTAATAATGCAGCCAAGGTAAGTAAACTGGTGCACTGACTTTAGTTCAGACTCGCCGATGGTGATGTGAGGGGGGCGATACACTGTCTTGGGTGCCGGCTGATGGAGGACCTCTGTCTTTTTCAGACTGACCTCAAGTCCAAAGAGCTGGGCAGCGTCTGCGAAGCAGGACGTGATGCGCTGCAGGGCTCTCTCTGTGTGTGCAACGAGGGCAGCGTCATCAGCAAAAAGCAGCTCGCGAATCAGTTGGTCTAGGGTTTTCGTGTGGGCCTGCAGTCGTCTTAGGTTGAACAGGCTGCCATCGAGACGATACCTGATGTACACTGCATCGTCATCATCGAGGTCCACTGTGTGGCCTGCTTCAACATCATGCTAAAACCGATGGTGAAGAGAGTCGGTGCCAGCACGCAGCCCTGCTTTACGCCGTTGAGAATAGGGAATGGTTCTGACAGGTCATTGTTGAGTCTGACCTGGCCTTGTTGGTCCTCGTGTAGCTGGACAATCATGCTGAGGAACTTTGGGGGACAGCCAAGTCGCTCCAGGATCTGCCACATGCCTTGCCTGCTCACAGTGTCGAACGCTTTTGTTAGGTCGACAAACGTTACGTACAGCCCTTTGTTCAAGTACCTCGACGTTGGTGACATAGTCACTCCAGTGAATGCCCAGGATGGTACGCAGGCAGCGCTGGTGGAAGCGTTCGAGGAGTCGTAGTTGGCTGCGGTAGAGGGCCCAGGACATATATATATATATATATATATATATATATATATATATATATATATATATATATATATATATATATATATATATATATATATATATATATATATATATACTGGGTTGTGATTTCAGACCTAGGGGCCAGTTGCAAGAGCGAGCTTAGTCCTGCGCCAGCCACTAAGCAAGGTGCTCCGCTATCGCTCGCGGAGCACCTTGCTTAGTGGCTAGCGCAGGACTTAACTCACTCAGTCATGCAACCGGCCCCAGAATCACAGACCAACACAGGTAAACGTTAGTTACACCAGCATGACACGTTGGTACCAAATTCATCCAAATCAATTTTGATTTTTAAAAAGTCGAAGGAAATGTCAATGACTGTGAAAGCCAACCGCGCGCATCAATACGTTTAGTGTTCTGAGAAACATAAAACAACAAAACTGCACCAACACAAAGGAACAGCGTGTTTTAAATCTGACGCTGATTTTGGTGAAAATTTGTGTATTATTTTTTTTATTAGGAATGTTGTATCGGGTTACGTAAATTAGTTTACTGATTCTTTTGTCAAACTGACATAACTGGAAAAGTCGACTTTTTTTTTAGGGCCGGGGGGAGGCGGAGGGCGCGGGGGTTAGGCCTACTTGTTTTGTATTTTGTCGGAGCTTTTCCGCTGTTTGGAGTAAACTACATCAAACTATATCAAAATTATCTGTCTATTTTGGTGAATTTTTTGGTTCTTTCCGAAGATTTGGAATTGCTCTGGCTCAGTAATTGCCTGGGAGGTCGGTTCTGAGCAGCACGTGGATGAGAGACCGGGTGTCACTCTGACTCAGCGTGATCAGGGTAGTGTCCGCATCTCTGCGCTGGTTGTAGCAACAATGCAGCGTGGTGGTGTCACTGAGGCGGAGGAAGACTACAATGGGAGGGTGCCTCGGGATTATACGGAGAAGGGGGTTGGTGGGGGTGGGGGGTAGTGAGGACAGGGTGGGGAAGTTGACGGAGCTGTCAGTGACAGCGGATTGTGGATTAACCCATTGACATCACGAGGCTGATTTTTTTTGTTAATTCGATTAAAGTCCTATGAAGTCTACATTACAGATTAGGATGTAGATCGACCATTTTCGTTCAAGGGTGGTGCCAGAATAGCTTGGCGCCTCAGGCGCCAAGCTATTCTGGCACCACCCTTGAACTAACATATTCCAACCAATTTCGAGCAGCAGTGTATCAGGATGAAAAGGGTTAAAGAAGCACTTGGTCTGACTCCACAAGAAGCGAGAGAACAATGTTAACCGTGTCGAGTCACTCCAAAAGTCGACACTATCCTCCGCACCGTATTAGCTCGAGCCAACACTCAGGAACTACCTAACTCCCTCGCAATACTCCCCTCTCGCTCTGTCCGCTCCTCGCAAGACACTCCACGGCACTACCCCTCCGCACTGTCATCTGACGTCACATGGCATTTAAATTCCACATAGACGTCTCCGCTTTTTGAAGTTTTTTTTACTACCTTAGTCCAGGTGCGTTGTAAATTACAACACTTTTCAACAATTTTCATACGGAATTAATTCAGAGAACGCGGCTCGCCAACATGTGGCTACGATTCTCATGAACCCTTCAAGACTCGTAGATCCTCATGAGCCCTCGCAATTGCGGGGGCTCATGAAGATCTACGCCTCTTGCTCAATTTTAGTCCGGCGGCGACACTGAAAGTGTTGACATTAATGTAGATCTGCCTCGCTTGCTGATAGGCCGTGTGTTAAAACATGAAGAAAAAGTCACAGTCATGCAAGAATTCGCATACATCTTCATGAAGGGTGTCTTTTGGAACTCACGAGGATCTAATCCTATTTCCTTTCGTAGAGGAGGTTTTTGGCGTTCACGACCGGCTCGAAATGACTCCACTTTGATATGTACGGATAAATACCACGGCTACACAGCAATATCAATTTAGACAGGATAGTAAAATATTGTCGCCTTTGACAAAGTCACTGGAAGACAAATTACAAAAAAAAAAATTTAAATAGCATATTTCGCTTCTTCTTCTTCTTCTTTTTTTAAGTGTGGATAATCCTGCTCCATTTTTTTAGAGGCAATTTTTTAAAATATAAATTGAAGGCAAGTGGAATTTTATGTTCGGCATCCTGTCTCGAAAGACAATGGAGTATGTGCTTGCTGGGTCAGTCAGAGTGACCTCTCCAGTGCGCAAGCCTGGGCGAAGTGTATGGAGATCCTGGGATGCCCAGTCGTCAAGATCCCCCTCTCGGCCTCGCTGATGTATCCAAAGGAATGCAAGGCAGTACATTTGGCACCAGTTTGTCTGCAGGAGCTGCCAGAACAGTGCGTGAATACAGGCAGCTGTCTGCCTTCGGGGCTCCACTCCTGATTTGAAGGGTTTACTCCCCCACATTTGGCCGTTGCATCCAACCTGATCTCCTCCGTCCTCTAGCCGTTGGCTGTCAGAATCAGCTCATCCGCCTAGTGGTGCAATGTGAACACACCCCCTCACGTGGTTTAGCCCACCAGCTGAGGTGGTTTGGCTTGGAGCCAGCACGTGAGAGATTAAGGAGATGGATGAGGACCAGTGATGCCCGTCCGTCCTATGTAGGACGCAGCTGCCGAACAGCAAAGGTACTACCTCTATCCAGAGCCCCCTACACCCCTGTGGAATTTTAAGTGAATATGAATTTATACTTCGCACAAGAACATTATAAATGCCAAGATGAAAAACGACACATGCATAGGCCTAAGTGATGTTGAAAAGTCAAGCCGAAGTCACATGAAGTCAAAATTTGTTTATCATTCTGTGCACGCGGTAAAAGTTTTTAAACTAATAGAATTCTGTTTCTAGAGAGAGTCGGATGCGCCGTCACTGCAAATCAATTTATTTTGTTGTCATCTGAATGGTGATGTCACAATCTTCGAAAATACGTGTACGGCGATTTAATTTTAGGCGTTTTGCAGTCTCGCATTGATTGCATAGAAAATCCCCCCAAAAGAAACGCGCCGGCTTAGAAAGTACAACACAGTTGTACCATTCGGGTTAACCCCTTGAATCATGATAAATTTTTTTGTCTCGGCAGTCAACTGCAAGAGACATGGATCCTCATGAGCCCCCGCATTTGCGGGGGCTCATGAGGATACATG
Organism: Semisulcospira habei; assembly: GCA_036245525.1. Lineage (NCBI taxonomy): Eukaryota > Metazoa > Mollusca > Gastropoda > Semisulcospiridae > Semisulcospira > Semisulcospira habei. The sequence continues at coordinate 36,754,581 of BTPG01000004.1, forward strand.
TCTCTTGATGAAATTAATTTGAATCCTTGTTCTTGTGGTGGTTGGGGCCCTTTGAGCGTTTGAAATTTAATACTTCACAACATTTCATAACACAGCATGCGCCCGTCTGCAGCGAAGGGGTTACACACAGAAATACAGAGCAATGATTCTCAGGCGAATGTGTGTTTGCCTCCTACTTTTTGAGACGGTTGTGAGCACGCCGGCTCGGTCGAACAAGCAAGGTGTCGCGTTCATAAGAGAGACACACGTGACATCATTAGGGCCTACTTGTATAATTTGCAGTCGTTGGAAGAAAACGTTGATCGACTCGTGCCGTTCGAGGGCCAGCCCACGATTTATTATGACGCGTGTTCTAGCGAGAAGCAGAGAAACAGAGAAACCGGCAGACTTGAAAATCTATAGCAAACTCTGAACAATTGCATTGGTAGGGGCTTAGGTAGGCCTATATGCAATATCCTGGGTTCTTCCCGTGTGATATTACTTATGTTTACTGCTCGAGCTACTAACACGGTGATAATGAGCATTGTAGCCTGAGTGCGTCAATTGCAAACACTAACTCGACCTGCAAACGAGCGCGACAGTGTATAATATCTGCATTAATGATATTGGACAATGAACAAACGCATGCAACCAGTTCACACAGAACTACTAGGCCCTACACTGGGCGACGGGATGGATGGACGTCACACTGGTTGTCTCCCTCGATTCGCTACCGCGGTACCGCGGTACTGAGCGAATCGAGGGAGACAAACAGTGCGGGACATCATGTCTTATCATGCTGTTATCAGTAGGCCTAATATTACACGCAGATACGGCATTTATAGGAGTTTCCCACGACGTCTGCAGGCTTGTTCGTGGCTGCGGAGGCCAATCCGGGACAGGCAGGTTCGACCGCAGTGGCTGCAGGGGGAGCCGGTATGGCCAGGGTTCTGAGTTGCGGCATCTCGGTTTTTTTCTCCTGAGCCGCTTGTCCTTAAGGCTAGCAGTGTGTGCAGTCGTCCGCTTCGTAAAATCCGGCACAGCAGTCTCGGTTTGAGGAACCGAAATGCACCCGGTGTTAGTCAGCAAGAGGCGCAGATTCTTGCGAGCCTCTTGCGGGTAGCACGGGCTCATGAGGATCTACGCCTCTTGCAGAAGGACTGAGACGTAAAAGCCCGCGATGGATCAGTCTCGCTGCCACCACTAAGCAAAGTGCTCCGCTGTAGTGGAGCACCTTGCTTAGGGGCTGGCAGCCGGACTAAGCTCATGCAACTGCCCCCTGCTGTACATCACGGCTTTGTTAGATTGTACCGATGTTTTTCTTTTTCATTTAAGCTTTATATAGAACATAATGCTGGCCTGTGATTGTTCACCCTACGACCTTGACTCGTAATGTACAAAATCACAGACCCGAACACAAATATTGTGGGTGTCTCTGAATAGATGTATGCTGTTAACGTGTTTGAAACGATTTTCTTTTTGTAATTTATTTTCTAAACAATATCAGATTAACATTCTACTTTTAACCCTTTGGTTGTGGGTAGGTTAAGTCACGCCTTCAAAGTGTGGAAATTCGGCCTGGGTAAATTCAAGGTTTATAGGTCCTTTTTAACCCTTTGGCTGCTACTAACGCGTAACTGCGCGTCTTTTTCTTCGAGCGGTGTCGTCAGTCGCAGTTAAAGAGTTAAACTGTTTACGGTGTCGCGGGTCGCTGAAAACTGCGCCGATAGCCGGATGAAACTACATCGATAGACGCTTTTGTTCTCAAATATACAACTTTCTTTCTTTTTGATTTTTGTTGTTGACAACGCACACACCTGTGCTGGGGCACCAGTCACATTTCCAACAAAATTTGGGGAACTCCATGCCCATTTTGTGTCTCAAACACACGTTTTTACCATGATGAATTCATAGTTGTACTAGCACCATACACGCATTTGTTCTTAAACTGAAACATTACCGAAGACATCTTCCTTTAAACGTAGCAATTTAAAGGAACATTTGTCCCTCGAAGCGGTAAAGTTATTTGATTTGGATAAAAAATTAAATTGTTAGCTGCCTGTGTAAAGAGAAAGGCTCTTTTGAATGTAAATTGTTAGCAGCAGTCGCAACTGAAATTTGGGTCACTCCATGCATGCTTTTACTGTGAAAAATGTCTTATTATACTAGCATCATACTTGCATTTGCACTGAAATTGAAACTTTACAAAAGGTTTTCTCCTTTGAATATAACATGCATTACACTGAAACTGTACGAAAGGTATGCTCCTTTAAATATAACTGTAGTCTGAATAGAAAGGTTCCTTTAAATGTAATTTTTGAGCTGCTGGTCGCATATCGACTTTTTAATATCTGGTGATGTGGAGAGGCCCTTTATAGCCACTGTTGTGTCCGTGAAGTAGGGCCCATTGTAAATCAAACAACAGACGATTGGCATTAACGTCAAGCCCGCACTTACACTGACAGGCAAAAGAAACGTTATGTCAAACAGTAAAAGAAACCTTATGACAAACAGTGGCGGTGTTTGCGCGAGCGACACACACTCTAAGAGGCGTAGATTCTCATGGGCCTCCGCGACAGCGGGGGCTCATGAGAATCTACGCCTATTGGCAATCGTATTTACATCTGTGTCCCTCGACGCGGTGAAGGTTATTTCGGTGAAAGTTTAATTTACAATGGTTGGAGAGATGTTTTATGTGATTTCATTTATTGTTAGGTTTTATGTGTTCGGTTATGGTTGTCACTGTAGAGTGCACTTTTATTCCTTGACGTAGGCAGGTAGCATTTGTTTGCACAGAACAGTATATATACATCCGTATTTGAACTTTTTTTTTTTCTTTTATTACAGAATCGGGAAAAGTGCCTTAGTAAAGCGGTACCGAGACATGCGTATTCACCTGTTCAGTGACGCGAAAATTTTGAACACCACTCCCAACTGCAAGAGGTATAGATCCTCATGAGCCCCCGCAGTTGCGGGGGCTCATGAGGATCTATAGGCCTACCTCTTGCTGAAGACACTTTGAATCGATGTTCCTGGGACAGCTAGTTTTGTTTTGTTTCGGTCTTGAAATAACGAAGATTGCAGCCACACGGTCTGCGTCAGATGGCACTGAACGGGTTAATTTCGCGTACTTATTTTTTCAGGCGAATTTACGACATATTTCAGATGGCACTGAACGGGTTAATTTCGCGTACTTATTTTTTTCAGGAGAATTACGACATAATTATTTCAGATGGCACTGAACGGGTTAATTTCGCGTAGGGCCTAGGCCCCTACTTATTTTTTTCAGGAGAATTACGACATATTTCAGATGGCACTGAACGGGTTAATTTCGCGTACTTATTTTTTCAGGCGAATTTACGACATATTTTAAACCTTCCTCATTGTCAAAAAAATTAAAAAATTAAAAATAAAATAAAAAATGAATGTTATGAATTCCTGACGAAAGCGGAATCAGAACCGACGTGCTTAGGCCTACATGCTTTGTGCAAGTTTATTTGCGAGAACATTTCGCATGGCTGTTGTTTCAAATATATGCCTTTATTTCTTGTGATTAAGGGTTTAACAAAAAAAATTTGTAATGAATGAATGCATTTCCTCACGCCTCGTTCCCGCCCGTTGTTATTTCAAAGCACACGTAAACATGTATACCTTTACCGTGACCCACGAACGTTAAACAAACGCAGGCTGATCTCTCTAACCCTGAGTAAAATGTACAGTTATAGTTATTTATCCGACAGTCCGTACACACTCCGTGCTTGAGAGTCACAAATATGGACACCCACATTTTGGCCGGCATTACATTTACAACAACTCAGTGTCTGTTGGTTGGTTTGCTCTTGAATAGTGCTTAGATAAACGCTGGAATTACTGGTCAAGAGGCGTGGATTCTCATGAGCCCCTGCATCCTGCAGGGGCTCATGAGAATCTACGCCTCTTGCTCACGCCCATTTACTTCTGTGTCCCTCGGATGGGATTAACTCATCGGTGTTGTTGATCTAAGCTCGCGTCTTTAGTAGGTGAATGCTCAACAACAGTGACAGAGAGCGCTGTAATAACGTGACGTACTCCGAGCACAACTACAGCGCGCTCCTCGGCAATTGTCGAGTGCCTCCTACAGCAGACGACTAGCTTGCTCAAACATGACCTCAAAACACTTTTGGAGAAGGCTTATAAGGTGGGATAAAGGTTGGATTAGATGATACTCCGTACACTCGCATCTGTGTGTTGTTTTTAACTCATTCGATACACGCCGCATCCGGATACGCGGCATAAAGCTGTTTATCCGAATGCAGCACCTCTAGGATGCGTTAACACGTTCAAGGTGCTCTGCATCAGTAGCTGCGGAAGTTTCGTATAGCGTTGTGGGGCGCGCGCCTTAAATGAGTAAAATGCACTATAAAGTTTCCTTTAGGAAACAGAAATTCAGTTTTTGAGGAAAAAAAATTCAGTACGCAGATCATTTTTCACAGCTTGTGCAAATTGTTCACGGTGCTTTTGTTGTGTGTTGGTTCTTTGACGAATCGATTAACTTATTCAGCCCAACGGCCGTATTTCCCAAAATTTGGTAGGCGTCATCTAATGACAATGCATCAGTTGCAGGAGATGGATCGACCATTATAATTCAAGGGCAGTGCCAGATTAGCCTGGCGCCAACACTGAGGCGCCAAGCTAATCTGGCACTGCCCTTGAGTTATCATGGTCGACCCATCTCCTGCTGTAGTGCGTCACGGCTGAATGGGTTAAACGTCTGTTAGAAAAAGTAGATTCGGTAGTAGCCTATTGCCTGTAAATTGCTAAGCGTCCACCGTCTGGCAAGAAACTATTGCATTTCTGCTAGCGAATTATCACTTACCTTGAAACATTCTTTGGTCGACACGTCTTCAGTGGGTTGGGTTTTTTTTTCACCGAAAAAAAATTATATGAGTTCGGTAATCACCAACGAAACGGCCAACTTTGGCATGGTTTCCCGACCCCCCCCCCCCCACCCCCCCTCCCCATTCTGATAGCCTACCTTGTTAAAGGGAAAATTGCCACTGGTCGGAGACTGTGTTTCTAAAATCTGCATTAATGCGTTACCAAAGATGCCGAACCTTTCAACGAACTCGAATACCAAGTGGTATCATCAAGAGGCATAGATCCTCATGAGCCCCCACATCCGCAGGGGCTCATGAGGATCTATACCTCTTGCATTTGGGTTGTGTTCGCTCTTTTTCTCAAGTTCATCTTCAGAGAAGGGGTTGGGGGGGGGGGGGGGGAGGGAAATTGCCTTGATGATCGATGAGCTATCCGGGTCGACTGTTTGTGGCGCCCCCGTGACAGTTGAACCGTGTGGGATAAGGGGCGACAATCGCTGTTCTCATCGCTGATCACGTGATTGCAATTAACGCGTGGAGTCGTCCTCTCCTGCCGTCTCGGGCTCTTTTTCCAGGGAAGGCGGATCGCGCTCCCGGTCAGTGTTTATGGTTTCATCGCGCTATTCTGAAAAATCCCCGCGGCGGCAGCGAACTCATCCGGCCATTTCAGTTTATCGCATTCGAGTGTGTAACCTGCAGACTCAACACAAGGCAACCCACTACATTTGAGAACGACATATCAACATTTGGGCAACAACCGCGTTGTCCACTGAAATCCGTATTACGAAGGACATTTTCAGGCTTTTTCTGTCATCGAGAGTAGTTTTTTTTCTCTCTCTTGAGCTTAATGCGTGAATTGCAACCGCTGCAAGAGACATAGAGTAGTTTTCATGTGCCCCCAGCAACTGCGGAGGATCATGAGAATCTATGTCTTTTGCAATTGGCGATGATTTTTTTTTTTAGTGGGCATAGATGCTCATGGGACGGTTTTATCGGTAGCCCCAGTTACCTTAGTGAGCTGGCATGTATCAAGTTCGATACCGCCGATGTTCAGGACGTTTGTGGTTGCGTGCTGTAGATCGTCTCATATTTGATGACGCGTTGATGCGTGCTGTAATGTCATTGGTCCGACCGCAAGCGTGATTTGCATCATGACCCAAGGCGGTCATACTGTTCAGCGATCTCTTTAGATATCGCCCTCGCAGCGGAAAACTATCTCTCGTCACTTCCACTACACAGAAATATTCTGTTTGTATTTTTGACCTTTTTCGAAATTTGCTTTCTTTTATTTTTTACCTTTATTTCTGGATTTTGAGGTCTTTATGCCATCAGGGTTTTTATGTTACGTTACGTAAGAGGTTCTAAAGTTAGATAACTCATACATTAAAAAAAATGTTTGCTTTACCGGCTCCTCGTGGAGTTCATAAAAAAATAGATCGATCGTGAGAGCACAGGGTTAGTGCCTAATTGACTTTTGAAGGCGTCAAGCTATTCAAGCAAAACCTTTTTAAAAAAAACCCTAGAAAACTTGTAGCGGTCACTCGACCGTTTGCACAGAGTGAAAGTGAGAGAAATAGATTGTGACAGAAAGTGAGATTTATGGACTGTGACTGTGAGAACAGTTTTGCCCACTTCGTGTAGTATTTCCTGTTCAGTCATTCGCTGGTATCGATCAATCTGTTGGAAGTTTGGTTTATGACCTCAGTCCGTCATTGTGTGCACGCCAATCGGCATTTACAAAAGACAAGTATCCCTATTAGATCTGGCAATCTTTTGCAAGAGGCACAGATCTTCATGAGCCCCCGCATCTGCGGGGGCTCATGAAGATCTATGCCTCTTGCAGGTCCAGTTCACATGAGTCTGTGTTGGTCAGTAATTGGAATCATTTTTCTACAGTTTGCTTCCAGTTTGTGTTCGGCTACCCTTGCACAGCGATTGCATCCATCTATTGAGGACCCACGCCTCTTTTGAATCACGCTTTCATCTCTGTGTTCCGCAGGTGGAGGAGGTGGTAGGGCGTTCGTTTATGTGCTGGTTTTATGGCCACTTTGTTACTATTGATCGGTTTGTGGCAAGTCTCCGTGACTGCGTCCCCTCACCCCTAGCCCCGGGGGCAGGGAATTAGCCCACCCGATTCCTATCTTAATTATTCGCCACCCGGGTGGCTGGCCGTTCCTTGCCCTATATCGTTCACCTGATTTTCTCTTTAATGCTAGTTATTTTTTGTTGTTGGTCCGAATCGGTGCTTTCTTGAGTGATGCCAACCGTCGAAGTTTCCAGAGTTGGAAAATCGGCTTTGAGGGACTGCCTGACAGTGTAGGACACAGGTCGAACATGATAGTTAAAGTGTGGTCCCAGAATAGCTTGGCGCCAAGCTATTCTGGGACCACATTATTTTGAACTATCATGGTCGACAAAGGAGCCAAGCTATTCTGGCACCAGCTGTTGTTTTCGTGTGTCAAGCTCAGTTACGCTTCATCGAAGGTATCAAACTTCATGAGTGCCAGTCCAGCAATGTAGAACATAAAACTGGGGAAAAAGCAAATCGCATAGGTGTCTAATGTCTTCTAAAAAAAAATTATTTGCTTGTTTGATTCTCAAGCCAAATGTGTGCTCAGTGTAGCCGTTTGTTTAAAAGAAAGTCTGTTAGGCTTTTCTTTTGAAATGTATTTTGCAAGAATTACAGTTTTGCGAAACGCATTGTCTCCTAATTTATTTTAATTCAATGGATTCATTCGGCTCTGTCGATTCAATCAATTGAAACACGATTCAATGCTATTTCGCTCTCTTTATCTCTACAATACACACATGCGCACCCGCGCGCACACACTCCGCCCCACCCCACCCACCCTCTCCTCCCCACCCCTTCGTCACACTCTGCTGAAATCCAGAAATAAAACAATTGTCTTGAAATATGTTGACGCTAATTTGTTTTTGCTGTCAATTTGTTTCTGATGGATGCCACCCTGTCCACTGTGAACGTAATATTTCTCTCTGTCCTTGTCCGCCGTGCAAACCACCCGATGCAGATCAATTGTCCGCCACAGGAGTAGATCACGTCAGAGTTGGAAGCACCACCGGGCTCATTATCTCATTCACGTTAACATGCCTTCTGCCGGAGTTTGGACACTTTTCGCTCGCATTTAGCATTCGATGATTTTTAATTTTGTTTTAATTTCTTTTTGTTGTTGTTGTTGTTGCAGTTGTAAAGATATATATATATATATATATATATATATATATATATATATATATATATATATATATATATATATATATATATATATATAATATATATATATATATATATATATATATATTTTTTTTTTTTTTTAACTCATTCGAAACGAACTGCATCCGGATACACGGATTTAGCCGCGTATGCAGTTCGTCTCCAATGAGTTAAAGCTCTTGTTCAGACGTTAACATATTATGTCTTGAGGTTGATTTTTTTTCAGACTTGTTGGTTGTCGTATGAAGGTTACATTGCAGTAGAGTGTGTCAGGACTTAGGCCTAAAGGGTTGAGAGGCTGAAAGATGACATGTTCCCTGGTAATGAAATTTTGGACTAGACATGTTTTGAGCAAACACCTTTTTGAGAGACGATCCTTTGTCTGCTGAGAAAAATGCAACACCAACAACAGGCAAGAGGTATAGATCCTCATGAGCCGGGCTCACGAGGATCTATGCCTAAAGCTGAAACCACTTTGTATCCATGTTTTTTGGGTTTTGTTTTTTGTTTTTTTTATAAAGGGGGGGGGGGGGGGGGCGGACAGATTTTTGACGTTGAATTTGGCAATGAATATTGAATTCAAAAACACAGTCTACGCGCGCTGGTAGTGAAGTGGTTAAGTACCATTATTTAGGGGACTGTATCCTATAATTATGACTGTCGTTTATGACAGGTGGCACTTTTAATCATTCAATACTGCTCTTGAGAGAACATGTGTGTTCTTTGGGACCACTTTGCTTGTGGTAATATAGGGATGACTCCAACGGCGTCTGTTGTGGATTCAATAGTAGTAACTCGTAGTGTTGAAAATGAGCGTCGTTTCTCTGCTTTGCTGCACTCTTGTGATCTTATATGTTCGCTATGGGAGGGATGTCATTGCTTTTAAGCATTGATTATCCCCCCGGTCCGGCCTCATTTATTAACGACGAGTGCTACATGTGTTTCCGACAATTATGGCATCGATTTTCCACCAGCTTTCATTGAAATAAAAGAAATCACGAAGCGATTGAATGTTCTGTGCACAGGGCGCTCTGTTCTGAACAGAAGTTGTCAATTACGAGGGGCTCCTGTCACAAGGAGCAAATGGCCACCGGGCCGAGGTGGGCCGCGGTGGGCGCGCGCACAGGTGTGCGCGGGCCTACCGCGGCCGACCTCGGCCTCACGGCTTGGTGCGTAGCGGGTGATCCATTTGGCATAACGGCCATCATTCCTTTAGCCCAATTGCCCCCACAAATGGAATTTTATTGTCAGTCGGGGAAAATATTATCGTTTATTTTTCCCGTCAAAAGCGTGGAATTTGAGTCGATTTTGTGCACAGGCGGTGGACGTTAAATCGCTTTGGCGTGGTCTTAGCATACTTGGAGTGGTCAGACCAGACTGGTTGTCTCCCTCGATTCGCTGCGCTGACAAGCGCAGCGAATCGAGGGAGACAACCAGTCTGTGTCCAAAACGCCAAGAGACCCAACAAAGGTGACAATCTAACATCGTCTGCTGAGTGTGCGGTTGGCGCGATCGTCTTGTGGCTTGTCAGTGCTGGGTGGGTAGTTCAGGTGGTAGACCGTTCGACTCACTCGACCGAAAGGTCGTGGGTTTGAAACCAGATCAGGTAACAATTCTGTTGAGACTCTTTCCGGTGCCCAATCTTTTGACATCACCTACGCGGTGGACAAAAGACGTTGTTACGTCTTAGACGTTCACCATTTTCATACTTTTCATTTTGATGTCGCCCCTGGTGTTTGGACTTGCGGTCAGGCGGGTTTTGCTTGGACTCTGGGTATTAGTGAAGTTCCGTTTGCAACCGACGACACGCAAGAACGAACAAGAGCGAAATCACGGCGGACAGACAACACTCCAAACATGCCTCTTGGAGATGTTTGGAGTGTTGTCTAAGCTTTCGCTCTGGTTCCTTGTTGGTAGTCGTTTCGTTTCAAACGTGACCTCACTAATGAAGGGATTGACGGCGAGTTTTTCAGGCTGCGATGTATTGTCGCTCTAAACTGATTTACCGCGCAGTGCTTGTGGAGTTTTGTGCCTGTGTAGTGGTTTTTTTATTTCAATATGTATGACCCCAGTCATTGACATGGCGACTAAATCTGAGCAGGATCGCGAACTATTGGGACGCCAATTCAACAACCCAAACTCGTGTTTCCACTTTTGAGTGGAGCCACTGATGGCCCTCCTCTTTTGCAGAGAGAACGTGAATAAAATTGAAGAGAAGGCATAGACCCTCACAAGGCGTAATCGTAAGCATTCGTATTGTGTGCTGTCCTGTGAAGTTTGGACGTGGAGGATGTCGGCCAAATTGTCTGAATAGCAGGCCTTGCCCACTGCAGTACTTAATATTGCGTGAATTTCCTATTAGTTTGTCGCTGCAAATATTGCTAAGTGGAAAACAACAACAACAACAACAACAAGAAGAACAAAACCGGATAACAAAACGCAAGCGGCATAGATCTTTATGAGCCCCCGCAACTGCGGGGGCTTATGAGGATCTATGCCGCTTGCAGATGTGTTACGTGCACTGCATATTTACTTGTCTCCACAGCCTGTGTCAATACGAAAATAGAGCGATTTTCGAGTGCTGTCAAATTTTCTACAACTGATGTGATGGTAGGGTGTGGTAGGGTCGCCTTGTTTCTAATGCGCGCTCAATAAAACACGGATATCACTTTCCAATCCAGTTCAATCGGCCAGCACGGAGATGGATCGACTGGCACAGTTTCAGGTTGATGCTTGCTTAGCTATGCTTCTGATAAAGTATCACATTTTATAAACGCCGATACATTTTTTCCCCTCTACGTTACTGTTCATTTTAATACATTTTATTTTATATACATAAAAAATTTACAAAATAAGTTTTGTTAATCACAGACAAGATTGGTTCGTCAGTTTTCTTGGACTTTCGTAGCTGATCATGTTCTCTCGAATGGCTTTTGTTATTGTAGTGCTTAGTGGTTCTCGTAGATTACCAACTGTGAGTTGGTTGGCTGTGAAAGCCAAAGAGACAAGTGCTCGGATAGGCGACCAAGTTTGGACTGATCGTAAGCCTTTTGACAGAAAGGTTAGGCCTATGTATCGGTTGAACTCGAAATCCTTTTTTTTTTTTGTTGTTAGGTACCGGTCCATTACGATTTGGAGAGGTCTAGGTTGCTATCTAAATAAATGTGCTGGTATGGAATATTGGACCATACGGCGTGAAGCCGGTACATACGCACACATTAAGACTGTGAAAACAATTGAACACCATCCAGTTGCAAGAGGCATAGATCCTCATGAGCCCCCGCAACTGCGGGGGCTCATGTGGATCTGTGCCTCTTGCTGAAGTCCTTGTGAATCTATGTCCCTCTGACGGCTGGGGATCTTTGATGTTGAATTAACAATGATTTCAAAAACACAATCTGCGACCACTGGCAATCAAGGGGTTAATAGTGAGAGTACTAAGCAAGCGAGCGCACCTTTCTTTGTCTTCCGTTCACAGAACGAAGCGGGTTGTTTTTGGGTTTTTTTTGTTTGCGAAATTATTCTTTTGTTGGCCAAAAAATATCAGACTCAGGGCCAGTCTTTGAACTGTCCCGTTCAAAGATTAGGTGTGGGTCCGGCACAGAATTCAGGCAACCATTTTTTTTCTCGAGAAGACTAAAAGTGTCCTGGGCAAATATGTTATGAACAACCAAGATCACCGAACGAAAAAAAAATGAAACAAATAAATAAATTAGAAGTATTGTTGCTAAAATAACTTGTAGCGCAATTTTCAACCTTGTCTCATTTTTTTTTTTAATGAAGCAAAGGAACAAGCAAGAAAAAAAGGTAAAGGAAAGAAAAACAACAACAAACAAAACAAAACCAGACAAACAAACAAACAAACAGAAGTAGTAAACTTGGGATATAACATAGCGCCAGTTGATTCACACATTTGTCGGTATTTCCATGTTTGTAATAAGCGAAGCATATTAGGCCTACATAGGAAAAAAAAAGCGTTCCTCTGAAAGTGTTGTTATAGCCGACTTTTGTTATTTATCCAGCCTTGTTATAAGCGAAGCGGACTGTGCTTGTGTTCACAATAGAGGTAATGTCGTTTTGCAGAGCTCCAAACAAACTAATCGTACCCTCAAAGCACATGATACACCTCGCTAAAGTCTTCTACGATCCAATAAGCACAGATCATCGGGCCCACGACGGCCGCAGTGGGCCCGCGCACGGCTGTGCGCGGGCCCACTGCGGCCGTCGTGGGCCCGAAGACGTTTCGCAACAGGGAGGCTTCTACCCGGCACGAACAGACCCGCCGTGGGTCGAAGGTGACTGGCATTCCTGGCCTCTAGCGCACCCTCTATGGATGACGGGGATCCTCGGGAGCCCAGCTTATATCCGGTTCCACCCACCCCCAACACTGCCACATTTGTCTCATCTTTGACAAGTTTAACCCTTTGGCTGTCGGTGGCGGTTTTTTGTTGTTGTTTTTGTCGCGATGATTCCGGCAGGATGAATAGTCGCGACAAACAAAAGCCGCTCCCGACACAGCCAAACATCTCAGGCTACGTTGTACTGCTCGTTTTATTTTTCAAAGTTGAAAATGTAGTTTTCTGTCAGACCATGTCATGATTCGACTGCGAGCTACCGTCGAGGTCGGACGTATCGCTGAGCTCTCTGCGCACAGCTTGGATTCACTTTCACGTGTACTGAGGATATTCACCCGGGACGCCTTCGGTGGAGACCAACTTCCCTCCCACTAACACAGTGTGATCCGGTTTGTTTTCCCTTCAGTGGCCTGTCGCTGAAATCCTCCGAACACCCAGATAAGTGTCTATTATCACTATTATTTCCTGCCATTTCGGTTTGCAGGCCTTTGCCTCTCTGCCTTTTCTTTATGCTGTACATATAGTATCATCTCTCCATTCTCTCATCTTGCAATCTTTTTTCTCTTACGCTCTCTTTGCCTTTGCATTTTTTGTTCTTTTCCTAGCTATAGATTAGTTTTCATTCTTTCACTCCTTTTTGTACACCGCTCCGGTCGCGTTGGCATTTCCCGCTATCACATCCTGATCGGTTTGAAATTCCCGCTCTTTTTATCGTCTTGTTTCCGCCATTTTTAACTGCTGCTGCTGTCTTTCCCCCCTCTGTCTGTCTCTGTAGCCATTAATCGTATTAAACATATTCTAGTTCAGAGCCACGTTGTCTTAAATAGTGCTGAAGTTAGCTTTTGTCATGGACCCGGTAGAGGGTCATCTTGATTCAAATGCTACTCCCCAGGGAGAGGAACGACCTACTGGTCACACCGACACAACTATTGAGAACAACTCTTTTCCTGCTACCCCTGTAGTAGGTAAACGTACTCATCCCTCTGACTCGCCTGATCTAGGCACGGACGGAAAGAAATTAAGAATCCTTGAGGAAGACAGAAACTCGGAAGATGATGATTTATTTGACGAAGATAGTCATGCCTCTGTGCAGTCCCATTCTCCGATTTCCCCTTCTCGTGACTCGGAAAACCCCCCAATTGTTCCCGGTTCGTCCGATAACGATGCTCCGGGCGACGCTAACAATGGCGCTGAAGACGTCAGCTGCAATGGTCAACTCGCTAGTGCTATTGACAATGAAGGCTTTGATCACGCCGGCCATACGTGTAAAGCCCGAGCGGCGTTCGTTAGAAAGAACAAATCTGCTTTTAAACCTGCCCATGATGCAAACTACGCGCAACCTCGAATTAAACCCCAACGTACTTTTGCACAGTTCCCGGTCAAAATAGTTGATCTGGGCACTGGCTCAACGAAACTGTCTTTCTTTCATCCATGGTTTGACCCTGTCCGACGTGCTGCTGGGGCAGTAAAGCAGGACGAACTCATCATGGAAAGGTTAAATTCGGGGCACTACATTGCTCACTGTAAAAACGCTACTATCCAACACAAACTTAGCATTCAGAGAGAACTGGGTGGGGCAAAGGTGAGGTGCTCCATACCCCAACCTACTACAGTAGGAGTCATTTACGGCATACCGCTCGGAGAGGGCGAGCTGGGTGGGGCAAAGGTGAGGTGCTCCATACCCCAACCTACTACAGTAGGAGTCATTTACGGCATACCGCCCGGAGAGGGCGAGCTGGGTGGGGCAAAGGTGAGGTGCTCCATACCCCAACCTACTACAGTAGGAGTCATTTACGGCATACCGCCCGGAGAGGGCGAGCTGCAGAGAGTGAGGCAATCACTCGGCAACGCGTCCTCTGTGGAGCGTCTGAAGAACAAGAAAGGCGATTCTACCAAAGCTGTAAAGGTCACCTTCAAATTAGCCACCCTGCCACAGAGAGTACATCTTGTAGGCGCTTATGTTGACGTAGTGCCTTTCTCTGCACCCGTGCGCAGATGCACTAGATGCCAGCGTCTGGGGCACACCAAGGCTCAATGTCGTGCGAAAACGTCAAGTTGTGCACAGTGTTCACAGCCTGATCATGAGCGTGCTAACTGTAAGAACTCAAGAAATTGCGTAAACTGCGATGGGGACCACAGCCCCGCCTATGCTAAGTGTCCGGAGTACACTCTTCATAAAAGAGCAAATGAAATCAGGTCAAAAACGTACATTCCCTTCTCAGAAGCTCTGAGGCGTGCTAAGGTTGGACAGGAGGTTAACGAGGCCTCCCAGTTCAGCCCCCAGTACGACAAGCAGTTCTGGGGACCACCAGTGATCACTGCTCCGGGCAGGCCGGCCCCCGCCCGCCCCGCCCATCCACCCAAGCTCTCAGAACACCAAAAACATGACTCAGCAAAATCTAACCGCCCTGAAATTGCCGAATCCCCATCAGTAACGGAGACAATCTTGCCTGACATAGAACCTCGGTCTGCTCTAGAGCAACAGCAGGCAGCCGCCAAAAGCAGCGAAAGTCAAAATAAACATGAAAACCTCCGTCCCAAGAAAACTCGTAAAAGAGGTAAAAACAAGAAAAAAGAGTCTGCTCAACAGTCCCTCACAAGTGCCTCCCATTCCCCGAAGTCTGGAAAAAGCGATCCGGAGAACATAGTCGAGCAGAGTGAGGCCCAGAATGTGCAGAATGAATCTCCCCCTACCCCGTTCATTCAATCCAATAGTAACGACATTGACGCAGGCAGTGAAGGATCTTTCGATTTGGCAATGGAGGGCTCTGATGACTGGAGTTCCCTTGACCAGCATACCTTCATCAAAAACCTCTTGAAGTCACTGGTCAGAGCCCTGGAAGAAGGAAACCCCTCGGCCGTATTTGGCCTGTTCTCCGACTGGCTCTATCTAAAATACCAAGCCCACACCCCCGACCGCAAACTGATGCGGGAGGGGCTTCTAGACCTGTTCAAAATCCTAGGCCATCTCGGTGTGCTTGGTCGATTATAAAAACAAACAAACTTAGATTTTCCCTATTAATTTGTACTAATTAAGCCCCTGTCAAAATGGATAGTCAACTTAAGGTGTTGCAATGGAACGCCCGTAGTCTGGGCCAAAACTTGGACTATCTAATTTAGCACTTGTATGAGAATAAATTTCAGGTGCTCTGCCTACAGTCACCAAACTGTACATTTAAAAAACTCCCCAAACTACAAGGTTACTACTACCCTCCTGTAGTAAACAAAACCACGGGAACAACGAAAATATATACAGCAACATATGTTAAGACTGATGTTACATACCACCCAATCCCCTCTCCCGTCCCACCATCCTTGGACACAGTCTATCATTGTGCAATAGCTATTCGCTCTGCGAACGGTCTACATATAAACATCCTTAATACATATTCCTAAATCCCCCCACCCGCCCGACACTGAGTGGATAGTACAAGTCTCAGACGCACAGGCCGAGTGGCTTGTTGTAGGGGACTTCAATGCCAGACATTCCCTCTGGGACAACCTTGTATGTGAGTCCGCTACGAGTAACCAAAAAGCCTTCCTGGCTGACCAAATCATGGAATCTGATCTGTGTCTTTTAAACAGTGGTGTCACTACTAGAGTGCCTGATAGATCAGACCACCTTCCTTCTGCTATAGACTTGTCCCTAGTATCTCCTGGTCTGTTTCCTATGGTTGAGTGGGAGGTCGGAGAGGACACCCTCGGTAGCGACCACCTACCCATCTCAATTGCTGTTCACGTGAATTTTCGCTCTCAGTCAAGCTCTCTAGAACTTACCTATAATTATAAGAAAGCAAACTGGTCGAAATTCGGGGCCCTCTTAGAGTTTCAGTCCGACAAGCTAAAATCCGAAGATGTAGATGTCTACTGCGCCAATGTCACCAAACATATACTTAGTGCAGCGGATACGGCTATTCTCAAAACAGGAAGAAACAGAAATAAAGACACCAGGCCCAACAATCCTTGGCGGAATGAAGAATGTGAGAAAGCAAAGAAAGACAAAAGAAAATGTAATGTTTCATATCGTCTATGTCATGTTTGACTGCGTGTGTTAGCGCAATGAGTTTTTGCCACAAAAAGATTTTGCGCTATACAAGAACCATTCATTATTATTAAAAACGTATAAAATATGGACAAAGGCTAGATCAGAAGAAAACCACACAATGATGAAAAGGGCTAAAATAGCATGTAATAGAGCTACAGCTAAGGCCAAAAAGGCGTTCTCTCAAGCTCTATGTTTTCTCAGATACACTCGCATACAGATCTCTCAAAAGCATGGAAAAGCATAAAGATCCTCAAAAATGTATATAACCTGCCCGATCCCCCAGTAGAAGTGGACGGCGTCACAACATTTGACGATGCAGGTAAAGCTGAGGCTTTCGCTCGGGTTTTTGCGTCGGTTAGCCAATCCTCCTCCCTTCCTGAAACCGCCCGCTCGTTTAGAACTCGGGAAGAAGGTAGGGCGGAATATAGCGATCCGTTCCCTGACAACACCTTGTCTATGAACCACCCCATTACCCTCAAAGAACTGAAGGAAGCAATCTCATCTGTATCATCCCCGAACGTTTCTGTTGGTCCCGATGACATTTCATATCACATGATTAGCAATTTCCCCGAGAAGTTTTTACACATCATTCTTGGTCTTTTCCAAACCTGCTGGGAGAGCGGAAAGCTCCCAAAGTCGTGGAAACAGAGTACTGTAATACCAGTGCCAAAACCAGGCAAACCCAAAAAACTCACAAGCAGTTACAGACCCATTTCTCTCACCTCTCATCTTAGTAAAATCTACGAAAGAATCGTAAAGAGTAGACTGGAATATTTTGTGGAATCCAGAAACATCCTTCCAGACTGTCAGGCAGGATTCAGAAAAGCTCGCTCAGTTACGGACCATTTAGCATCTCTCACTTCCCACGTGAAGACAGTCCTCAAGAAGAAGAAGTGCATTACAGCTACTTTCTTCGATGTCCGCAGAGCTTTTGACTCTGTCTGGCACAGAAGGCTGCTGTTGAAACTGAAACAAATCGGCCTCTCGGGGCGCATCTATTCGTATGTCCGTAGTTTTCTCCATGGCAGAACTTTCTCAGTCAGGGTGGGAAAGTGTCTGTCAGCCCCACAGACCGTGGACTGCGGCGTTCCCCAGGGCACTGTGATTGCCCCAATACTCTACAACATAATGCTGTATGACCTCCCTTCCTTCCTTAAGTTGACTGGCAAAAACAACCCAAAAGAATTGACAACAATGTATATTACACAATACGCTGACGACTTGGTGATCTGGCAATCCTCCAAGATTCTCAAAAGCTTCTCTGAGCAGAGAAAACGAGAGGCGTCGAAATTCTATCAAAAGGTGCTTGACAGAACCCAAGAGTACATGTCTATTAACGGCTTTGCCTTGGCCACGGAGAAAACCCAACTTATATTCTTCACCAAAAATCAAGACATTTACAAACCAACATACTCCCTTGAAAGTGTGCAACTAGTGCCGTGTTCTCAGGTAAAATTCCTGGGTGTCATCTTCACTCCGAACTTAAGCTGGAATGCGCACATAAACTACCTCATCAAAAAAGCCCAGAGTGCTCTGAACCTAATAAGAATAATAAGGAAGCAGTCGTGGGGTCAAGACACAAAGACCCTCCTCCATCTCTGCCAAGCCCTGGTCCGCTCCAGGCTCTCCTATGGTCAGGAGTGCTACTTCGCTGCCCCACAATCGCTTCTCTCAAAGCTTACCTCCATCGATTCCCAGGCGGTCAAATTAGCGCTTGGTGTCCCGGTTCACTGCGAAACACGTGCAGCCTATGCAGAGGCTGGGATCTTGCCCTTGGCTCACCACAGGAAGCTGCAAGTGTCCAAATTTGTCAGCAGAACCTTTACCGTCCCAAACTCAGCCACCCATTTCCTTGTAAAAGACAAGAAATGGGACAAATTCAAAGTTAGCAGGAAAAACCACACGCTTGAATCCATAACGAGCTACACCAGTGACATTACTGATTCCCCAGATACAGTCTTTGGGGAAGTCGCTCCAAAACCAGTCCCTCTACAGCCACCTTGGCTTCTTGAGGCCGCAAAAGTCAGCATTGAGGACCATAGCACCAGCAAGACCTCCAACCCCCACTTGCTTGCGGCTCGGGTCCGGGAGTCGTTAATTAAATACCAACATCATCTCCAAATCTATACTGATGGTTCCGTGCTGGAGGATGGTCGGGCCGGGGCCGGCTTCTCCATACCCTCCCTCAATACATGTAAAAGCTTCTATCTTGGACTAGGCTTCTGCGTCTTTTCGGCTGAAATGACCGCTATCATCTCCGAACTTCAGTTTCTTATTTTTTATCCCCGCACTCCGCTCAGAGTTGTGGTCTGTGTGGACTCGCAAGCTGTCTTTAAGGCCATTCGCTCCTCTCGGTCTCGATCCCGACCCGACCTCCTGCAGGAAATCCTCTCACTCTCAAACGCCATCATAAGACAAGGAACTCAGTTGGATTTCCACTGGGTCCCAAGTCACGTAGGGATTAGAGGCAACGAACTGGCGGATAGCGCTGCCAGAGTCGGCGCTCTCAACGTTCCCCCAACTCAGCAACTTCGCATCCTCCTCTCTACCTCTGAACTAAACTCCAAATACTGCAATCTCATCCAAAACTGCTGGAAAAGGGAGAAGCGAGAACTGTGTGCCGTGAAAGAAAAGCGATGCTTCGCAGATCTTACCCCCTTTCTCCCCAAACTCCCTAGATCTCAAACGGAGATCATCCATAGGCTCAGAACGAGATCCTGGAAGCTGAAATTCACCCAGACCCTATGTCACTGCGGGGAGACAGCCGGCCTAGAGCACTCTCTGCTACTATGCCGCATGCCTCCTCCACAGCTCTCCAGAGTTAGACAATCATGTCAGGCTCGCGACATCAGAAACCTCTTCCAACTCCTATCTGATCATTCTCTGGCCGTGGAGCTGGCGAAAGCCATCCACTCATCAACACTATCGACTTACATATAAACAACAGAGATGGGTACGTCCCATCTAAGATGGCAAACAACGACGCCCTATGCTAAAATTCTGTTATAACTGTGCGTAGTCTTTGTTGGCCGCATATGCACCAACCCACACTCCTTGCAGACACAATGATTGTAACAGCGAAATCATAAAAACATCACATACCACTCTTTTTTTCCCCCGATAAATTATATTATATTATAATTATGAACTATGTTTTATCCTATAATCATAATAATCTACCTGTCTCCAATCACCTCGTTGTGGCGAGAGACGTTAAAAATCAAGAAACAACAAGACCATGTCATCTGTCAGAGGCATAGATTCTCATGGGCCCCTGCAGTTGCAGGGGCTCATGAGAATCTATGCCTCTTGACTGTTATGGATTTGGCTCAATGAGTGCCCTCTCAGCCGGAGGCCGGAGATCATTGGTTTCCACGGAAAGAGTGTGTGTAAGTGCGGCAAGATATTCTTTTTTTGTGGTGCGCTGTAATCACGCCGTATCAACGCAACTGGGAGTGTACGGTTGTGAAACAAACTACATTTTTATCATATGTTCCGTACCTCAGAACCGTACACCTTACTACTCATAGTTCAATGGTTCGAATAACCTTTACTGCTCGGGTTGTTGTAGAGTTGTAGATTTGGACTATCATAGAGTGTCTTCATAATGTTTTTAATTTTTTAAGCAGGTTTCGCTTTTAATCTTTTGGGTCTCGGTAGCGGTTTTAGTCGCGATGATTCCCGCAGGTTAAAGTAAAGGTTTAAAGTAAGCGTCAGTTACTGTTTTATTCCGCTTCACTAGTTTTGTTTCTGCTCGCAAGGTAAGCAGGCAAGGTATGTGGCAGATCCTGGAGCGACTAGGCTGTCCCCCAAAGTTCCTCAACATGATCGTCCAGCTCCACGAGGACCAGCAAGGCCAGGTCAGACTAAACAGTGACCTCTCAGAACCATTCCCCATTCGCAACGGCGTGAAGCAAGGCTGCGTGCTGGCACCGACCCTCTTCACCATCTTCTTCAGCATGATGTTGAAGCAGGCCACAGTGGACCTCGACGACGACGACGCAGTGTACATCAGGTATCGTCTCGATGGCAGCCTGTTCAACCTCAGACGACTGCAGGCCCACACGAAAACCCTAGACCAACTGATTCGTGAGCTGCTCTTTGCTGATGACGCTGCCCTCGTTGCACACACAGAGAGAGCCTTGCAGCGCATTACGTCCTGCTTCGCAGATGCCGCCCAGCTCTTTGGACTTGAGGTCAGTCTGAAAAAGACAGAGGTCCTTCATCAGCCGGCACCCAAGGAAGAGCATCGCCCTCCCCACATCACCATCGGCGAGTCCGAACTGAAGTCTGTACACCAGTTTACCTACCTTGGCTGCATCATCACGTCAGACGCCAAGCTGGACAAGGAGCTGGACAACAGGCTGGCAAAAGCGAACAGTGCTTTCGGGCGACTATTCAAGCGGGTGTGGCACAATCAACAGCTGAAAAAAGGCACCAAGATCAGCGTGTACAGAGCTGTCGTCCTCACCACCCTGCTGTACGGTTCCGAGTCCTGGGCCCTCTACCGCAGCCAACTACGACTCCTCGAACGTTTTCACCAGCGCTGCCTGCGTACCATCCTCAGCATTCACTGGAGTGACTATGTCACCAACGTCGAGGTCCTTGAACAGGCGGAAACTGTGAGCATCGAGGCTTTGCTGCTGCGGACACAGCTTCACTGGGCGGGGCACGTCTCCAGGATGGAGGATCATCGCCTACCCAAGATCACTCTGTTCGGCGAGCTCGCCACTGGACACCGAGACAGAGGGGCACCAAAGAAGAGATACAAAGACGGTCTCAAGAAGTCACTTAGTGCCTGCCAAATCGACCACCGCCAGTGGTCTTCGCTTGCTGCGGACCGTGACACCTGGCGCTCCACCATTCACAAGGCAGCCGTCTCCTTTGAGGACTCTCGCAGAGCTAACCTTAAGGACAAGCGGCTCAGAAGAAAAAAACAGAGCTGTCGTAACTCAGAACCCTGAACAGACCTTCCCCTGCAGCCACTGCGGTCGTACCTGCCTGTCCCGGATTGGCCTCCGCAGCCACGAAAATGCCTGCAGACGACGTGGGCAAGCCCTATAGAATCTTCGTTCGCGAAGTCAAGCCAAGATAGACAAGTTTTGTTTCATAACCGTACACTCGCGTTTGCGTTGATGCAGCGTGGTAATTCTCTCTCTGCAGTTCGTCAGGGTATAATATACGAATTATAAAAAAAAATCTGACAAAGCTTTCTTCCACCCGAAATGCGGCCGGAGTCTTTTTCGAGAATAACGTTGACAAGAGACGACCCGACTGCCTAGGTCCGCCCCTCCCACTGCTCCCCGTAATAGAAGGAAGAGTAATCTAAATGTAGTTTGTGTTTGCACATGAAATCGGACTTCAGCCCTCTTTACGCTTCATGGTTTCTCAAGAGTCTGTAGCTGAAACCCACGAACTTAGATTTCCGAGGAGGAAAGAGTTGAATGAATAAGGCTCAACCATCAAGAGGTATGGATTCTCATGAGCCCCTGCGTGGGCTCATGAGAAACCATGCCTCTTGAATATGTGGGGGGTGGGGGGGGGGGTGTCTGGCAAGGACTGAATATTTTGTATTCTCGATATTTTCAACCTGTGCCCGCGTCGTCATTTCTCCCCCCTGTCTTTCACAGTCCAACAGAAATCAGGTTTTGTCTGCAAAAGGCATAGCGTCTCAAGTGCCCCAGTTTAGGCCTTGGGGTTTTTGAGAAATTGTAGTCCTATGTGCATCTTTGTGTGGTTGATGGATGGCCAGATTAGCTCAGTTTAGGAGGTTTCGGGCGAAGGCCTTCATAGGCGAGTCGCTTGGCTTCGCTTTGTAAGCCCGTCGCCCTTTTCTGGGTACCCTGTTATTAAAGGTCGTGTTTCAGAGATCGAGGAATGCACTGTCATTTTGTGTGCAGCTATAGGTGTCGTCTTTTTTTATCGGACTCACAGCGAAATCTCTTCCATCTGTCTGAGGCATAGATCCTCATGACCACCCCCCCCCCCTCCCCTGCGTGACTTCAAGGCGGTTTTCGAGCAATAAGCCAGTTGTGACTCAGTCGGATAACCATACCACACAAAAATTCCCTTTTGTCAGTCTCCGCTTGCGATAGAATACCCGCGGTAAGTACCCGTCTTTGCAGCTCCTTACCCCGGGTGCAACAGCTAGTGCTCGGGTTATTAGTCTGTCTAGGGTTACCTTGATGGCTCTGTGGGACTCCTCCCCTTTGTCGACCGCTGTGATTGACAACTGCAGTTATAGCCTGATACAGCTTTAAGAGCCGCCTTTAAAAAAAAAAAAAACTGCCATAGGTAGATTTAGCTGAGCATTGCAGACAAGAGGCGTCGATTCTCATGAGCCCCCATGAGGACCTACGCCTCTTACAGATTATTGAAGTTCTCGATTAGACTGAAGGTGCTTTATTTCAATGTTGTATTTTAATTTTAACAAGAAGGGGCGCTCATGGTTTATGATTCAAGGAGTACACATGCTGAGTGATTTCTTGAAATCGGAATGTCGAATCTGTGTTTGCTTTTTTAAATTGAGGACTAGGAAAATGAACCATTGTGGTTTATGTATTGCTGAAGACTTTAGGAGTGTTGCTTATACACCGTACTGGTAATGACACGTCAAAACGAAGTTTAATCCGAGGACTCGGTAATATCGGTGCTTATTATATCGACGAAACTTAAGTTCGATAACTTTTCAAGAATATTTTTATGCACATAGTCAAAAAAATACATAACCCAAACCATTTCGTCGCGATACGAGCATCTATTTATAGCCCACTTCTCGGCTTCGAGTAAAGTGTCACCAGAGAAACCAGTCCCGCAGTGAATCAGACTGTTTAATACCCGGATGTGGTCAAATCGACGCCATGCTGTTTCTGAATGGAAGACTCTTCCGGCGGGAGATTTGATTCGGAAATAGACTGCCAGTTCGCTGGCGATTGTTTCTGTATCGGGTGGAGAGATTTTGTATAAATTCCATGTGTATAGTCACAAAGCAATGAGGTAATCCACCCAGTAGTCCTCTCTCTGAGGAGAAGTTGGATGTAATGTTTAGCCATAGCAGCAAGAGGTATCGATTTTCCTGAGCCCCTGCTATACCTCTTGCTGTTTTAGCAAAGTGCGCATGAACATCTATGACTCTTGTAGATGTGTAAGCGACTTTAAAAAATATATATATTTAGACTGATCCTGTTCTAGGCAGTCACACACAAACCAGATAGGTTCTAGGCAGGTTATTTTTGTATTGCACGTAATTTCAATAGTTCAATTCGTTGAGCAGGCTAGGGGCCGGGCTCATGCGAATCTATGTCCTTTGAAGACTTCGAGGCTGACTGATAATTTCTTTGGCATCGTCTGGAGAAATCCTTCGGTATTTTTCTGTAAATTCCATTTGTAACGCTCGTTCTGAGAACAGACCCGTAAACACGAAAAACAGCCGGAGATTGCGGTAGTTAGCTCTTCTGAACTGCAGATTGTGTAAAAACAATTTGAACAGTGCAATAGGAACGGAAAACAACCGAAACAGAAATAAGCGGCGAAGCCGAGTGGTGGTGAATTGGAAGCGGGGTGGGGTGTAGGGTAGGGGCGGAGGGAGGAAGTGTGTGTGTGTGTGTGTGGGGGGGGGGGGGTCTTGGCATTCTGTCGTCACGTACCCCAGTAGGTTCAGATTACGACAAAAATGAGTGTTCAAAGTGTCTCGCCGAAATAATATTCTTGATGAATTGGTGTAATGGAATATTGGAAAGGGCGGTTGGGTGGATGGATGAAGGGGTGGGTAAGGGGGTTGGGGGTTTTGGCGCTGATGGAGTTAGTTGTGTCTTCATTAAAATTATTATTCAATCAGCCGCAATAGCTATGTGATGAAATCAGAAAAACACCATGACTAGCTTCCGTGACACCAGTTTTAAGAGTTTATGAGTACTGACGTTATCACCCTTTGTGACGCCAGCGCCCTTAATGACATAATGCGCGTGCTGCTTTTGCTTTGTGCCACAGTTTTGCAGTTTACGACAGGGGTCTGGTTTTCTTGACAAGTATCATTGGTCAGTCCCTGTCCTCGTGCACTGAACATCCATGACCTCCTTGGCCTGATCGCTGAGAAAGTGAACTTAGATGTAACTACCAGAGTCTGAGAATGATTGGACAAATGCCAGTAACAGGTTGTGATAGACAAATGCGTTTTTATGCTGTGTATCTATGTACATTATTTATTTCTTCTTGACACTGTAAAACAACATTTGCCAGTTTTCTAGTGGCCAGCGCATTACCTTTGACTGTACATAAATAATATTAATAATAATAAGGAAGATTTATAAGGCATAAAGTGGTCATCATGAGACGCAGGTCTTACAAGCCCTTATGGTTGTGGACCTTGAAGGTCTGTGCATCTAACAGACGAGGTGTGCTCGTCACTTGTTTTGCAAAAGCTTCTTACAAGATTCCATAAATCGTTTGATGTTTAGATAGTGAACGTACAAGTACATTACATAACTTGAGTCTGTCAAGCCACCCTGCAAAAGCCATATTTTCTCACGGGCCCCGCGTTCTGCAGGGTCTTCATGCAGACGATGACATGATTATGGACATGCTTTTTGTAAAATAGTCTAATCCCACCCGCAAGAGACATAGAATCTATGTCCCTTGCACACGGACACTCAGTTGTGATTTCAAGGAGCCTGTCACAGATAGTGGAGGCGCATGAGATGCTATGCCGCTTACAGAGGGAAGGCCTGTCTTTATGGCGTGCTTTGGGAATATGTCATAAGGCTGGCGTGCTTTGGGAATATGTCATAAGGCTGATAAGTCGTTGTAATGCGCAGTGCAGCAGGGCATCTGGCGTGGCCATGTGTGATGTCAAGGGACGCACGCTGCGTGAGCCAACGTCATCTGACCAGCTCGCGCCCTGTTGACACGTCACATGCCGGGCTTTTGACAGCTATTCGATTGGGGTTTAGAGAGCTGTTAGGTTGATTAGGGAAGTTTATCTCTATCTTGACAAGTCTTCTTTGCATGGCCGTCCTCAAGTTGAAATTTCTATGGATTTTTTATATACAGTAGTAACTCGAAAGGTCTCTTAGAAATCATTTTTTAGACCGTGAAATGAAACAGTTGAAATGTTAAAAGATGCGGAAATTAAGCATATTAGACACTAAGTAGCATTGTACGATTATATTTTGACCTATCTCTTAAATGACCGTGGTTTTTGTGACGTTTTTTACTAAGCATATAAGACACTAAGTAAACGTGTTCGATTATATTTAACAGATCTCTTAAAGGACCGCGGTTTTGTGACATTTTAAATGATAGTTTTAGTTCTGTGTCCCCCTTCCCCGCTAGGCCTATGTAATTAATTAGCTGCTTGCGTGTGTTTCTTCTTGAATTTCATAAATTAATACATTAATGGGGAAAAAAAGACGGGGTCTCCTTCTGAAAGATGCTAATTTTAATCACCGGCAACTGAAAGACAATATTTCATGGCCTATCCGACTTCGTTTTGATCTGTCAACAAAACTACCCTTCCCCGCTTTCCCGGCCGTGACTAAACGTCAGTGACAGCTCTTGAGTGGTAGCCCCTCCACACCCATCGCCAACCGCGATTGTTCAAGGGCAGTGCCTGATTAGCTTGGCCCCTGGAAGCCAAGCTAATCAGGCACTACCCTTCAGCGACTACTCTCTTGATTGAGTCTAAATAGTGATGGTTTTCGTTGGAATCTGAAAGTCAGAAACAAGACGGTTTCTCTCGGTTCTGCCTGTGGAAAAAAAGGTCTGATTTCTCTCGTCTTGTCAGCGCGGACACGGCCGGGAATATATTACAGAACAGCTGAAGAACACTGGCAGGCCACATCAAAGCAATGGATACAAACAATAAAATAATTTTCCGCTGCATAACTCACCGTCACTCGCCCAGCGAGTAGAGAGAGCTTGGAGGGTGTGTGACGGCTGAGTGACGCGCGAGTGACGGGCCAAGTGTTTGAAGTGACGGTCTTTTTTTTTGGTGTGTGTTTTTGTTTTTGTACAAAAATCAATTTGTCACCACCAATCTTTTGTACAACCAATGACACGAGAAATAGGATGTTCGCGACATCAGATTAAGGATACGAACACCTGTACGGAGGAAACATTTTCACAAAACATTCTCGAAGACACATCCTTCAGTTTGAACAGGCAGCTGATGGCCACTGTTTTTCTCTAGAGAGCTCAGACAAAATGATACCTGTACTTGATGCTATTAACATAATAAAATGTGGTGGAGTTTCGAAATGTAGTATTTTTCTGTGACTTTTAAAAGACAGCGGAAAAAAATACACTGATCATTCTGGAAGACACTTCCTTGAGTTTGAACAGTTAGCTGGCCACCGTTTTTGTCTAAGGAACATAGACACAAATTTAACTCATTGTGCCCGCGACACACCACAGCAAGATATAGCTCGACCATGATAGTTCAAGGGTGGTGGCAGAATAGCGTGGCGCCTTTAGGCGCCAAGCTATTCTGCCACCACCCTTGAACTATCATGGTGATGGGGGGGGGGGGTGGCAGAATAGCGTGGCGCCTATAGAACTATCATGGTCGATCTGTCTCCTGAATTGCAATGCAGTCCTCAGAGGATAACTCCAACGGTGGGTATTTCGTACCTCCGGCACAATGTGTTAATTAGCCTGTACATGATTGTTAACTAACATAATAGAATTATTGTTGGGGTTACAAAAATGAAGCAATTCTCTATGGCATCTAAAGGACACGAGAGACATTTCCTTAAGCTCTTCATACATTAACCCCTTGATTGCTATTGGCCATAAAGCTCGGCGGAAAAGATGCGTAACTACGCGTTTTCAGTTCCCGCCGACCGGTATCGCCAGTATCATTGAAGTACCATTACGGAAGACACAAATCGGAAGACACTTTTCAACACCACTTGTGTTTGTTATGCCTTGTCGACAGCCCTAATGAACTTTGACAGCAGTTCGGACACGCAGAAAAAGCACACGCGCAATCGCACTTATTTATTCTGCGCTGCCGCAAGCGTGTCAGTCTATTTTTAGTTCAGTGTTTCTCGTGCTGAAAGCGTTGTATATATAGAACGGAGCGGAGTCATTGTCAGATTACTTGATGCACAGACAACGTGTGCTGAACTGGATTGTGTCTAAATGACCTGTGTGTAGCGTTTCGTAACCATAACAGAAGTGTATCTTTGAACAGTTAAGGGACTAATTAGAATCAGCAGACATTGCTTGGATGCTCGTTCCTCACTCACACCAAACGTTGACTTTGGTAACCTTTGTCGGGTGTTTCCTGGCTGGTTATGATATTTCGAGGGTAGTCAGTGTTAGACAGAAGAGGCGGCGTCAAACCGTATGCATCTTACGACGATGACTTTTTGTTTTGAAGGGAGGGGGTGGGGACCATAACAGGTGTATTTTCAATTTAAAATTAAACTGAAATAAATTTCTGTCAGAAGTGGCGTGCGACAAGGTATTCAGACAAGGAAGGTGAAGAAGAGGGAATAGTTTTCGAAGGCGACCCCCTCAGTCACTGAGTGACGCCGTCGGCCCATCTACAGCCGGTATTAAACCCCTTTTAACGGACCGCGTCGACTTGTTCCTTTTCAAGACATAACTCGTGCATCTCGGTAGTACGGTTGGCCAAAACACCGTGAAGTAAGTCATTAGTACATGTATTAAGTACTTAATACATGTATTAAGGCAGCCAATCAGAGTTCACAAATCGACCCCGTGACCGACATAGTACATGTATTAAGTCAAAGTACCAGCCAATCCAAACCGCGTAGTATTAGAACGTGTAATAAGTCACTTATTACATGTTCTATTATGAACAGCCAATCAGATAAGCGCTTACAAATAACTGCAGGGGTTACACCCTCATCAAGGATGAATATTCCGCGGGGTACTGCTAAAACCAGGAATAACATGTTCTAAGTTAAAATAACCATATCCATACTATTATTGCGTACTTAAACACAAAATATTCATGTGTTAGAAGTTTGGTTTACATTAAAGTTGATTTAGTTGTACTAGTAAGTCATTTTCCACTGCCGTTGACGTCGATTACTTCCCTTGCTACACGATCGCGCTTTCCAAAACTAAACAGTCGGAATAACTTCTCCTAAACCAAAATAACCACATAAACACATATTATAGTCGTAATAATCCTATATTTGAAGTTGTAGGTGCCGCAAAAATTGTTTATTTAGCGTTAGAAAGCTTCGATGGGCTTGTTCTTTGAGCATCTTAATCCGCCTATGCATATCTTCACCCTGGGTGAAGTGCATTCGCCCAGACCGTTCGTCCCAATCACATTTCGTCCCATGATGTTTCATCCCCTATGCTCTTTATTGGAACACATTACGCTATGAACGGACCACGATAATCAGTTGACATTCAAAGAGAAGATAACTGGACCGTTTCTGAGCTCAAATAGTTAAAGGAAACGTTTCTGAGTTCGTATTTTTCAAAGGATTGGTCGCGGTGGGGCGAATTTAATAACATGTCCATGATGTCAAAGGTAGGCACTGAGGCCCATGTTTATACGAAGTTTGCAAACTGAAAGCGCTGCTTTGATTGGCTGATTCAATAGTACATGTATTAAGTATTTATTGCATCTACTGCTGACTTAATACATGGAGTTAAAAGTCGGTCACGTGTGCCGATATCTGGACTATTCATTGGCTGCCTTAATACATGTATTAAGTACTTAATACATGTATTAATGACTTACTTCGCGGTGCTTTGGCCACCCGTACGCCTTCAAACGTCCTGCCCCTTCTCGGCCAGTGGACGCAGGTTGTCTTTCAGTTGGAAGTCGTTGTAAATTCCGCTTCAAAAATCGCCAGGCGTCAAACAAACATGGCCACAAAGTGGTTTCTGCAAGAGGCATAGATCCTCATGAGCCCCCGCGACTGCGGGGACTCATGAGGATCTATGCCTCTTGCAGTAGGGTCGTGTTCAATTTTTCTCGTCACAAAAATATGACGTAACGTTTGGCTTACATTTTTCTGTCGCTTTGCCTCATTTAAATGCTGAGCATATTTTAATCTCCTGCTCTTGAGGATCACAGATGTGCAGTGATATTAGACCGGCCGCTCTTTCGTGCGTTCATGATACTCTGTGACAAGTAAAACTTGGTCGCTAAATAGAGTTAGATATAGCCTTGATGTGCCTTTAATCAAATACTTCTTCTTTTGTGTGTGTGTGTGTGTGTGTGTGTGTGTGTGTGTGTGTGTGTGTGTGTGTGTGTGTGTGTGTGTGTGTGGTGCCAACAAACCAGCTATTGTTTTTGACTGCTTGAGTGACTTTGATAAATTGACTTGTTCTTTCCTTCGCGAAATGTGTGTTCCTCAGCCAGTTGCATATGCGATGAAATTTAAACAAAAGGTGGGTGCTGAATTGGACGGGCTGGAGACGAATTAGTGATGGGATGTGAAAAAATAACCCGTTGGTTGTCGGTACCGCTGTTTGTCGCGATGATTGCCGCAAAATATGTTCTTTATTTGTCGGTAGCGCTTTCTGTTGCGATGATTCCTGCAAAATAAACGTTTTGGTTTTCGGTAGAGCTTTTTGTTTTGATGTTTCATGCAAAATAAACTCTTTGGTTGGCGGTAGCTCTTTTTATCGCGATGATTTCTGCAAAATACACCTTTTGGTTGTCGTTATCGCTTTTCGTCGCACTGATTCCTGCAAAATGAACCCTTTGGCTGTCGGCAGCGCCTTTGTTGCGATGACATGAGGCACACGTTTGCCTCTTGCTGATACCACTTTTGTTTGCCGGAGATTTTTGACGTTGAATATACAATGATTTCGGCATTGAATAGGTTAAACAAAAAGCGTGATGTATCTTTAATTTCTTTGCAAGGAACATAGACACAAATTGGTCTCAGCGAATGCGGGGGCTCATGAGGATCTATGACTCTTGCAGTTGCATGACATTATTTTTCACATTATAATGCTAAAGTATTTTCGCATATATTTCACTTATGCCCTTAAAAAAAGCTAGTCAGTAAGGGCGGTACTTAGTTATAAGTCGTGATCTTTCAGATGTGACGTAAAATGTATTGTAGTCAGACAAAAGTTCAGTTTGTGCGACTAGGAGGCAATTTGTCTGTGTTCAGCTTGAGAAGACGATGCATCTTTTTGATAGCTTCACTGACAACTGCGTCCTGTAAATTGAAAATGTATTATTCATCTGCTGAAGTGACCTACTATTTATGTCGGGCAATTTATGTCCCGAAGTAGTATATATTTGTCAGTGACATTTTTTCCCCCAAGCGCGAGTTTGTGATGTTAAATGTAACTCGTAATGTCAGTCAAAGGAATTTAAAGCAGGTTGTTTTTATTTTATTTTATTCCCCCCCCCCCCACCCCCCCGTTCTTTAAAATAAAGATTTAAAAATGTCCCCACTCGAGAGGTTTTAAGGGTGTAACGTCAGTTGCTCATTTTTCAAACGTTAAGCTTATACAGGAATCATGGCTACAAAAAAGCGCCACTGACAGTCAAAGGGTTACATTTTGTGTATATGTGCCCGGTTGTCTACTTTGAAACAGGCATTTGAATTTCTGCAGGACACATCGATTGTCACAAGCTCATCTGTGTGATCTTCACTGAGGACTAGGCTGTAAAAACATCGAGATATCCTCATTCTCCCTCCTCCCCTCTGTAGGGGGGGGGGGGGATACTGAATTTTTCATGTCCGTCTTTTCACATTTTTTTGGTCCTTATTTGACGGCAAACCTTGGGTCAGTGCGTTCGGTCCTTTTCACACTTACTTGGGTGGGGTTAACTACTTTTTAGTTCCCAGGGTCACCCTGGTCAGCCCCACAGGGTGGGGTGTTCCCTCTATTCTGGGGCACCCCACCCGGGTCTGCCCTGGGGGGACTTGTGTGGGGTTAACTACGTTTTAGTTCCTAGGGTCACTCTGGTCAGCCCCACAGGGTGGGTTTTCCCTTCTATTCTGGGGTATTTGCTTCTGTCTACCCTTGGTCCATTCACCTGTATTTTCCTTTTTTAAACTCTCCCTACTGTTTGCGCTGCCTGTAGCTCTTGATATTGGATGTGTGTTGCTAAATGGTCTTAGCTTTATTTAGGTCCCATGTCTTAGGTTTATTTAACGTATTGGACCGGCTGGCGACATACATTCAATATTCTGTTTATTTATTTTTTTTTTCACAAGCAGTGCACGCACGTCCTGAGAAAGCCGTGTTGCTGTCGGGACGTTAAGCAATGTACAATCTTTTCACTCTTACTATCCCCCCCCCCACTCGCCTCCCCTCTCTCCCTCCCCGTCCGCCAATATAAGGCTGCTTAGTTGATTAATGTCTGTGGAACAAAGCAATCAACACCCACATGCAAGAGACATATGTGTCCTCTGTCGCGAGGCTCATGAGGATAATTATATGCGCCTTGCTTACCCAACTCATCTCTATTCTTCTCACATGAGGATAATTATATGCGCCTTGCTTACCCAACTCATCTCTATTCTTCTCACATGAGGATAATTATATGCGCCTTGCTTACCCAACTCATCTCTATTCTTCTCACATGAGGATAATTATATGCGCCTTGCTTACCCAACTCATCTCTATTCTTCTCACATGAGGATAATTATATGCGCCTTGCTTACCCAACTCATCTCTATTCTTCTCACATGAGGATAATTATATGCGCCTTGCTTACCCAACTCATCTCTATTCTTCTCACATGAGGATAATTATATGCGCCTTGCTTACCCAACTCATCTCTATTCTTCTCACATGAGGATAATTATATGCGCCTTGCTTACCCAACTCATCTCTATTCTTCTCACATGAGGATAATTATATGCTCCTTGCTTACCCAACTCATCCCTATTCTTCTCACATGAGGATAATTATATGCTCTTTGCTTACCCAACTCACCTCTATTCTTCTCACATGAGGATAATTATATGCGCCTTGCTTACCCAACTCATCTC
The DNA here is from genome assembly GCA_036245525.1 of Semisulcospira habei. Taxonomy (NCBI): domain Eukaryota; kingdom Metazoa; phylum Mollusca; class Gastropoda; family Semisulcospiridae; genus Semisulcospira; species Semisulcospira habei. Next base: position 36,787,004 of record BTPG01000004.1, read on the forward strand.
TATTCTTCTCACATGAGGATAATTATATGCGCCTTGCTTACCCAACTCATCTCTATTCTTCTCACATGAGGATAATTATATGCTCCTTGCTTACCCAACTCATCTCTATTCTTCTCAAATGAGGATAATTATATGCTCCTTGCTTACCCAACTCATCTCTATTCTTCTCACATGAGGATAATTATATGCGCCTTGCTTACCCAACTCATCTCTATTCTTCTCACATGAGGATAATTATATGCGCCTTGCTTACCCAACTCAGCTCTATTCTTCTCACATGAGGATAATTATATGCTCCTTGCTTACCCAACTCATCTCTATTCTTCTCACATGAGGATAATTATATGCTCCTTGCTTACCCAACTCAACTCATCTCTATTCTTCTCACATGAGGATAATTATATGCGCCTTGCTTACACAACTCATCTCTATTCTTCTCACATGAGGATAATTATATGCGCCTTGCTTTACCCAACTCATCTCTATTATTCTCACATGAGGATAATTATATGCGCCTTGCTTACCCAACTCATCTCTATTCTTCTCACATGAGGATAATTATATGCGCCTTGCTTACCCAACTCATCTCTGTTCTTCTCACATGAGGATAATTATATGCGCCTTGCTTACCCAACTCATCTCTATTCTTCTCACATGAGGATAATTATATGCGCCTTGCTTACCCAACTCATCTCTATTCTTCTCACATGAGGATAATTATATGCGCCTTGCTTACCCAACTCATCTCTATTCTTCTCACATGAGGATAATTATATGCTCCTTGCTTACCCAACTCATCTCTATTCTTCTCACATGAGGATAATTATATGCTCTTTGCTTACCCAACTCATCTCTATTCTTCTCACATGAGGATAATTATATGCGCCTTGCTTACCCAACTCATCTCTATTCTTCTCACATGAGGATAATTATATGCCCCTTGCTTACCCAACTCATCTCTATTCTTCTCACATGAGGATAATTATATGCGCCTTGCTTACCCAACTCATCTCTATTCTTCTCACATGAGGATAATTATATGCGCCTTGCTTACCCAACTCATCTCTATTCTTCTCACATGAGAATAATTATAATTATGCGCCTTGCTTACCCAACTCATTTCTATTCTTCTCACATGAGGATAATTATATGCGCCTTGCTTACCCAACTCATCTCTATTCTTCTCACATGAGGATAATTATATGCTCCTTGCTTACCCAACTCATCTCTATTCTTCTCAAATGAGGATAATTATATGCTCCTTGCTTACCCAACTCATCTCTATTCTTCTCACATGAGGATAATTATATGCGCCTTGCTTACCCAACTCATCTCTATTCTTCTCACATGAGGATAATTATATGCGCCTTGCTTACCCAACTCATCTCTATTCTTCTCACATGAGGATAATTATATGCGCCTTGCTTACCCAACTCATCTCTATTCTTCTCACATGAGGATAATTATATGCGCCTTGCTTAGCCAACTCCGACTCATCTCTATTCTTCTCACATGAGAATAATTATAATTATGCGCCTTGCTTACCCAACTCATCTCTATTCTTCTCACATGAGGATAATTATATGCGCCTTGCTTACCCAACTCATCTCTATTCTTCTCACATGAGGATAATTATATGCGCCTTGCTTCCCAACTCATCTCTATTCTTCTCACATGAGGATAATTATATGCGCCTTGCTTACCCAACTCATCTCTATTCTTCTCACATGAGGATAATTATATGCGTCTTGCTTTCCCAACTCATCTCTATTCTTCTCACATGAGGATAATTATATGCTCCTTGCTTACCCAACTCATCTCTATTCTTCTCACATGAGGATAATTATATGCGCCTTGCTTTCCCAACTCATCTCTATTCTTCTCACATGAAGAGTGAAACCTGTGATGGCTCACGCTGGCAGGTAAATGGTTAATGTGGTTAATGTGACCGCACACCTCGGGTCATGGCGTAAGAGGCGTACCTATGCTTAATGAGGCAGGGAGCATGCAGTCCCTTTGTCTTTTATTGTGTGATAGTTATCATGGTAAACCTCAGGTCGCAGTGTCACGAAGAAAGAAAAAAAGACCCGTATCAGCGAGACACATTATCTGTGTGATATTTCTGTTATACCACAGATCGCAGTGTCACAAGAAACGTACTTGTAGGCAAGTCATCTTCTGTGTGTGATATTTTTGCTATACCACAGATCACAGTGTCACAATAAACGTATCGGCAAGTCATATTTTCTGTGTGATCATTTTTGTCACACCACAGATCACAGGTAACACAAGAAAGCTAGAGGCAAGTCATGTTTTCTTGCGTGATGTTTATGTTGTACCGGATGATCACAGTGTCACAAGAAACTTACCGAACAGACATCTTCTCACTATTCCATTCAACTTTAGAGTCCCTCGGCACTAGCGAGTGATCAGGGTCACACCTTCTCTCAACTGTAGGATATTTCTTTGATACCACAGACCCGAGTTACGCTCACACTTGATACGAGCTGAAATTAAATTGAAATAACTATCAACTTAGCTTTTAACACTTTTTTTTCCCTTTGAGTGTCAGTAGCGGTTTTAGTCGCGATGATTCCTTTAGGAATCATCGCGACTAAAACCGCTACCGACACCCAAAGGGGTTAACTAATTCGGTACGTGCTGCATCAAAACATTGGCATCCACGTCGTTTCAGAAGGAGCAGTCCTCATGGTCTTACTACCCCCCCAAAAAAAAGTAGTTTCGCTCATTTTGCGGTTTTTATATGACGTTTGTGACCCATGTGCGCGCAAACTTGTGTTTTGAAAGTCAGGACCTTGAAATTCTAAAGTCTTATGTGCGTTTTGGATGTATATCTGCAGAGGAATACAATACAACTCCGCCCTGCCGGTCCCAAGCACGGATGCGAAAGGAGGAGGGAAACCCAGCTTTAAATCCCATTCAGTAGTGCCGGTGGGACAGTAAACTTGAACATAGACCAATTATACATGGACCGCCAGCTGTAGCAGACGACGCTTTATCTATCACTTGCCATAGACAATCCTCTGTATACTCTGCACTTGCCAAGTAGCGACACAGCCGGCCTCTCGGACATGAGGGGGTCGCCACTTCCGGTCTTTGGTTCCAAACATGGAAGCTGTGTTGGAAGTCGCCGAGGTATGTTTTGAAAATGCTAAAATAGACTTGGCAGAAGTGCAGATGATAAACAATCTTCCATGGCCTGAGTTCTTTAAAGTTTAGTTTTGATTTTTCGCATATTTTTGTTGGTTTTGTGATCCGCAACTTTTGGAGAAAAAAAAGAAAACAAAACGAAAGCCTGCAGCAGCTGTGATTTTACTGATGAATGATCAAATATATTGAGGGCTTATTTTCACGTGTTGTAACAATTAGTACCAATATCATTATGTTTCAGTTTTGTTATATTTTGTGTATAATTTAATACAGTATTAACACAGGTGTGTTTAGCGTTTTTTTTTTTTCTTTTGCAGGAACAGAGTGAAGCATTTTCTTGGGAGTTGGAATTGGAGTCTAATTGTGTTCAGGAGGAGGGGTCTTTTCCAATGGTCAGTAATTGTGCTTAAAAATAAGAACATTCACTATTTACTTTGTATTGTCATGTTAGATGTGTGCATACATTTGATTGAAAATAATACTGATACTTAATTTAATCTTCTTTTTCAAACATGGTTTGTTCCGAACATGCAGCTCAATATGCTTAGTAGTCTTATGTCTTTGTGTGTGTTATTTTTTCAGGTGACAAGAGCGACTGTGGAGGATGTCTGCAAAACCTTGGCCAAAGATGTGTTGCTACCTAAAGTAGTACGTGAGGCTGCGGAGAAGCTAAACTGTGAGTTTGTAGTCTTCGTACTTGTGCATTTTCTTTTGCATTAACAAAATGGAAGCATGGTGTACAAATAAGCAGTATGGTGACAGATGACCTCTTGTTGCGCATCTGTAATGAACTGTGTGTGTGATTGTCATTCTTTTCTTTTTTGTCAAAGGTAATTATTCATTTGTAGGTCTGTTGTGATTTTTTCTTTCTTTCAGATGTGGACTTACAAAATGCGTTGTCCTTCCAAGAACACTGCTTGGTTCCAGGGCGCTTCATCAATGCTGCCATGGAGAAGGCGTGGGGGAAATACAATGCTGCGTACCTTGATCATAAATCAGAGGTAACACAGGTGACGAAACATTCTGGTGCAGCTGCCTGGATCTCCATGAAGGTGTTTCAAAGACTGGTGTCAGAAGCCTATACTAAAGGCAAAGCAAATGAGAATGTTGAATGTGCAGCTAAAGAAATAAGTGATCATGAAAAGAGCACAGTTAGGTACATTGCTGGTGCTGTGGTAAAAAAAACTAAAGGAAAGAACTTTTGGGCTGAAAAAAACAGAGAGCAGAGATGCAATGTTAGATTGTTTGGATGCCACGACATGCCAGTCAGAGCCAGAAGCTGGCATGACCACCCTGCTGACAAGAGGGGGCTTAATTCATGTCAGACCTGACATTGCAGAGATGTTTTATATGGCAGAGTCCTTATTTTTGCAGCTGGGTGGATCAGGCTCTGAGTTCAGAAAAATAAACGCTTCACAATTTGTTTCCACAGCTCTGGGTAACAGATCTCTCACCTCCTGTCTAGATCAGTGTTTATTTGAACATGAGAGTTCTGTGAAGGAGGCCCTCTTGGTTTAAGTACTTGAACTATATTTTAAGATCAGAATACATCACAAGATGAAGTGCCTGATGGATAAAATCCATCTGGATGAGAACACTGCAAAGAAAGAAAAAGGGTTGAGAAAAACCTTGAAGATGAAACTAAGTCAGTGATTTTGTCATGGCCTGATCCACCCAGCTGCAGCATAGTTATTGTTTTGGTCTAGTCTGCTGCCATTAGTCATGTGGTAATGTGATGTCTAGTCTGCTGCCATTAGTCATGTGGTAATGTGATGTCTTCACACATACGTGAGGGGAATTGATCGCTTTTTTGTTTTCAGTGTTTTCATTGTGGTCTTCTGTGCTTGTTACTCATTTCATCCAAGACTGACAATATAGAAACAATAAACGTTTTACATGTGTATATATCATTTTTATGTTTTTGTTCTCTTTCTCTGCAAATAATTGTCGACCAGAGGAAACGGGTAAAATACAACAAAACATGAATCAAGGTATAATGTTCTGCAATATTTTATTTTATTGGATCATCTGCGTGTTCGAAGAGAACAGGTCAAATACAACAAAACATGAATCAAGATAAAATGCTGTACAAGATTCTCATTTTCAATATTGCAGAGTAATACGGAAGTGCCAGCCAATGCACATAAGCGAGTCTGGGCTGGTATGCATATCAGCTGTATCTACTTCGGTAGCGCTGATTATAACAAAACACTAACGAATTTCTGAAACGAGAATGAGTGGCCTAGAATAATTCAAAATCAACAGTTTATGATGGCTAATTTCAGACATATATACCAGTGATGAAACAAAATCACCTTTAGTCACAATAATTGACAAACAATGTCTTTACACCACATGTCGCACAAAATCATCAAGACACAATCAGTTGATGAACAATATCACCACAAGTCCATGGCTTTGTAGAAGCAATCAAGTTAATACTAAAAAAGTAATACTAATAGCAGTACATTCAAATTGCTTTTCAAGTTTTATTCAAGGCTGTAGCCTCTGGGGGGCTTTCAGCCAAAAGCAGTCCCCCGTGGGGATGCCGGGGGGGTTTCTGTATAAATAGTATTCCTACTTTGTGGAAAATTAATGCTTGAAATTCCCACTGTTCCTATCATTCTCATATGTTCTTTCTCTTTCCTAATCTATTCTTTCATTCTACTATCTCTCTTCTTCACTAGACAAGTCAGCAACCTTTTTTCTTGAAAACTCTCCCCAAAACTCCTCATTTGTATGTTGGGTCAGTTTGGTAGTATTGGACACCTGCCAAATGGTCACTAGTGCTTTCTATGAATTGGTGCTTTTTTCAAGCTATGTAATCATTTTATATGTATGCATTTTGTTACTATTTTGTAAGGATGTTTATTTTCTATTTAGTTTTTGTAACCGGGGATTTGATAAATTAAAGTGCGCCTCAGGGTCCCCTGCGTAGGATGCCTTTATTGTAAAGTGACCGGCTGGTGGAGTGCCTACAGTTTTACCGTTGGGGTTGTCTCTGCAGATCTTTTGTATGCGGATGGGGGTGAGGTCCTTTTTCCAACAATCTGTGGTCCTGATTTAGCTCTTCGCAGTCCATTGGACCCTTATAAGCAATGTTTAATCAAACAAAAAGCCAAAAGCAAACATAAATAAAAAGACCGCAAATATGCAAATGAACACAAAATAAAGCCGAGTTCACATCATTCCATGCACTCAATACAATAAAAATGTGAAAAAGTAATCTAGAGGTTATGGCAGGTATATACATACACAACTTATCACTCTAATTTATCGAACCCCCCGTTACAAAAACAAAATATAATATAAACATCATTACAAAATAGTAACAAAATGCATACGGGTGGGTAGTCTCCTCAATCACTGACCACTACAGCACTGGCCTCCACATGGCGTGGATGGGTGGGTAGTCTCCTCAGTCACTGACCACTACAGCACCGGCCTCCACGTGGCGTGGGTGGGTGGGTAGTCCACTGACAACTACAGCACGGGCCTCCACGTGGCGTGGGTGGGTGGGTAGTCTCCTTAGTCACTGACCACTACAGCACCAGCCTCCACGTACCGTGAGTGGGTGGGTAGTCTCCTCAGTCACTGACCACTACGGTTCCGGTCTCTACGTGGAGTGGGTGGGTGGATAGTCTCCTCAGTCAGTGACCAGTACAGCACCGGCCTCCACGTGGCGTGGGTGGGAGGGTAATCTCCTCAGTCACTGACTACTACAGCACGGGCCTCCACCTGGCGTGGCGTGGGTGGGTGGATAGTCTCCTCAGTCGCTGACCACAACAGCACCGGCCTCCACTGACGTGGCGTGGGTGGTTGGGTAGTCTCCTCAGTCTCTGACCACTACGGTACCGGCATCCACGTGGCGTGAGTGGGTGGGTAGTCTCCTTAGTCACTGACCACTACACCTGGCGTGGCGTGGGTGGGTGGATAGTCTCCTCAGTCGCTGACCACAACAGCTCCGGCCCCCACTGACGTGGCGTGGGTGGTTGGCCTCCACATGGCCTGGGTGGGTTAGTAGCCTTCTCAGTCACTGACCACTACAGCACCGGCCTCCACATGGAGTGGGTGGGTGGGTAGTCTCCTCAGTCTCTGACCACTACGGTACCGGCATCTACGTGGCGTGAGTGGGTGGGTAGTCTCCTTAGTCACTGACCACTACACCACGGGCCTCCACGTGGCGTGGCGTGGGTGGGTGGATAGTCTCCTCAGTCACTGACCACTACAGCACCGGCCTACACTGACGTGGCGTGGGAGGGTGGGTAGTCTCCTCAGTTACTGATCACTATGGTACCGGCCTCTACGTGGCTTTGGTGGGTGGGTAGTCTCCTCTGTTACGGACCACTATGTTGGCGTGGGTGGGTGGGTACTCTCCTCAGTCACTGACCACTACAGCACCGGCCTGCACGTGGCGTCGGTGGGTGGGTAGTCTCCTCAGTCACTGAGCACTACGGCACTGGCCTCCAGGTGGCGTTGATGGATGGGTAGTCTCCTCAGTCACTGACCCCTACAGCACCGGCCTCCACGTGGCGTGGGTGGGTTAGTAGCCTCCGCAGTCACTGACCACTAGAGCACGGGCCTCCACATGGCGTGGGTGGGTGGGTAGTCTCCTCAGTCACTGACCACTACAGCACCGGCCTCCTCGTGGTGTGGGTGGGTGGGTAGTCTCCTCAGTCACTGACCACTACAGCACCGACCTCCACATGGCGTGGGTGGGTGGGTAGTCTCCTCGGTCACTGACCACTACAGCACCGGCCTCCATGTGGCGTGGGTGGGTTAGTAGCCTCTCAGTCACTGACCACTACAGCACCGGCCTCCACATGGCGTGGGTGGGTGGGTAGTCTCCTCAGTTACTGATCACTATGGTACCGGCCTCTACGTGGCTTTGGTGGGTGGGTAGTCTCCTCTGTTACGGACCACTATGTTGGCGTGGGTGGGTGGGTACTCTCCTCAGTCACTGACCACTACAGCACCGGCCTGCACGTGGCGTCGGTGGGTGGGTAGTCTCCTCAGTCACTGAGCACTACGGCACTGGCCTCCAGGTGGCGTTGATGGATGGGTAGTCTCCTCAGTCACTGACCCCTACAGCACCGGCCTCCACGTGGCGTCGGTGGGTTAGTAGCCTCCGCAGTCACTGACCACTAGAGCACGGGCCTCCACATGGCGTGGGTGGGTGGGTAGTCTCCTCAGTTACTGATCACTATGGTACCGGCCTCTACGTGGCTTTGGTGGGTGGGTAGTCTCCTCTGTTACGGACCACTATGTTGGCATGGGTGGGTGGGTACTCTCCTCAGTCACTGACCACTACAGCACCGGCCTGCACGTGGCGTCGGTGGGTGGGTAGTCTCCTCAGTCACTGAGCACTACGGCACTGGCCTGCACGTGGCGTTGATGGATGGGTAGTCTCCTCAGTCACTGACCCCTACAGCTCCGGCCTCCACGTGACGTGGGTGGGTGGATAGTCTCCTCAGTCACTGACCACTACAGCACCGGCCTCCACATGGCGTGGGTGGGTGGGTAGTCTCCTCAGTCACTGACCACTACAGCACCGGCCTCCACATGGCGTGGGTGGGTTAGTAGCCTTCTCAGTCACTGACCACTACAGCACCGCCTCCACATGGCGTGGGTGGGTGGGTAGTCTCCTCAGTCACTGACCACTACAGCACGGGCCTCCACGTGGCGTGGGTGGGTTAGTAGCCTCCTCAGTCACTGACCACTACAGCACGGGCCTCCACGTGGTGTGGGTGGGTGGATAGTCTCCTCAGTCACAGACCACTACAGCACCGGCCTCCATGTGGCGTGGGTGGGTGGGTAGTCTCCTCAGTCACTGACAACTACAGCAACGGCCTCCACATGGCGTGGGTGGATTAGTATCCTCCTCAGTCACTGACCACTACAGCACCGGCCTCCACGTAGTGGCGTGGGTGGGTTAGTAGTCTCCTCAGTCACTGACCACTACAGCACCGGCCTCCACGTGGCGTGGGTGGGTTAGTAGCCTCCGCAGTCACTGACCACTACAGCACGGGCCTCCACATGGCGTGGGTGGGTTAGTAGCCTCCTCGGGCACTGACCACTACAGCAACGGCCTCCACATGGCGTGGGTGGGTTAGTAGCCTCCTCAGTCACTGACCACTACAGCACCGGCCTCCACATGGCGTGGGTGGGTGGGTAGTCTCCTCAGTCACTGACCACTACAGCACGGGCCTCCACGTGGTGTGGGTGGGTGGGTAGTCTCCTCAGTCACTGACCGATACAGTGGTTGCATTTTTTTATGACAAATATTTTTTTTTTTTATTTAATCTTCTAATTTATTTTGCAACTCTTCAAAGGTATACAATTTGCTAGCGTAATAAAACGAAACAAGATCTATGTGTTCCAGGTTAATGAAACTTAGACGAACAAAAATTATTTTGTCGATCACTACCTTAACAGCGGGGACACTACTTGAAACTTCTTGCAGAGGCCTTCCAGAAAGAACTTGAATCCTCACAGCCCAGTGACCGACTCTGCCACAGAGAAGTGGGAAACCCTGCAGAACACCATGTACCGCACAGCCTTGGCCACTTTTGGGAAGAGGACCTCAAAGACACAAGACTGGTATGAGGCCAAGTGAACCGAGATGTCCCCCACTGAATATCGTAGCCAAGTAAACTGCCCTTGCTGAGTACAAACGGTTGCCCAGCTAAAAGAACCTGCAGGTTCTAAGGGCTTCCAGGAGCGAGGTCAAACAGACTGCCAGGCGTTGCGCCAACAAGTACTGAACGGAGCTCAGTAAGAACATTCAGATTGATGCAAAGAAGTACCGAACGATAAAGAAACACGCTTAGAAAAGATGGGGACAACACAATTTACACAATAATAATACTATTACTAATAATAATACACAAAGCCTGCTAAACACCAACCCGAAGGCAAACTTTATATCACCTTCAAGTTGAGGACTATCTCGGGGGAAAAACGGGAGGACCCCGTGAAAAAAAACCTCAGCATTTAGCACGGTGCAATAACAACCTTTGCTGACTCTGCTACTGAGCTATCCCACGTAAGATCCCCACCCGGGTCTGCCCTGGGGGACTTGGGTGGGGTTAGGTATTTTTTAGTTCCCAGGGTCACCCTGGTCAGCCCCACAGGGTGGGTTTTTCTCTCTATTCTGGGGCATGTGTTTCTGTCTACCCGAGGTCCATTCACCTGTATTTGCCTTTTTAAAATTCTCCCTACTGTCTGCACTGCCTGTAGCTCTTGATATTGGATGTGTGTTGCTAAATGGTCTTAGCTTTATTTAGGCCCCATGTGTTAGGTTTATTTAATGTATTTGACCGGCTGGCGACATACATTCAATGTTCTGTTTATTTTTTTTTTTTCACAAGCAGTGCAGGCACGTCCTGAGAAAGCCTTGTTGCTGTCGGGACGTTAAGCAATGTACAATCAATCAATCAATATCCCACGTAAGTTTGATTCCCTGTGCGATATCTGCTTCTTTCACAGCATCCACAGATCTCGTGAGAATTTCAAAAACTATTGTCGCTTCTCTATCTATGGTAAAATTTGCTGGTATGAACGAAATAGAAGTATCTGTTCTACCCTTTCTATTTGTAAGAAAATACCTTCGTTTTCCATACTCTTGAAGTTTTAGTTTTTCTCTGCTATTGGTTTCTGCGTAATAGCTTGGCACAAGACTTACAAGCATTGGCTCAGAGTTAACAACTTTTCTAAATACTAAGGCACCTTCATCAGTAAAATAAACATAAGGACTGATAAATACAAACTTAACGTCCCATACAATGGGGATAGGTGCAAGCGGAACAGGGGTAGGAATAATTACCCACTTATTACCCACATGTTTTAAGCTGTAGAGCACATTATTTACAGGAGTAGGAACAGTAACATCACGAAGTTGACTAAGTTTAGTAATCCTTTTTTCTGCATCATCTTTTACATCATCAATTACCTTTCATTTGTACAATCCAACGGAAACAAGTCCTACCTCACCTTCTTTATCAAAATCTTGCACGTCAGCTTTCAACTCTATTGACGGACATGCAACTGGTACAATTCTCGGCTTTGGACCAAGACCGCTCATTTTTTATTTTGCAAAAATAAAATTTATTTAACTTCCAACACAACATAAAAATCACGCATTACAACTGGTTTGTCATCCTGATTAGTTACATATAAGCACAATGATTCAAAGAAACTGCAGCCCAATTTTTTAAACTGAGAATTAGGAAATCTAACAACTACAGTTTCGCAATAAGGAGCAGTTCCAGTCGACATGCATTTCAATAAAGATGAAGGCTTTCCATTGTGAAGATTATCAGTAGTGCTTAGTTCTTTCAAATGAACATTTAGCACTGTGTGTACTGACAAATGAACAGGATATCTGCCAGTTATTCTTTTTTTTTTTTGGTGATAGTAGACGTCCGTCTGACGGTGTCCAATCTTCATCTGGATGTATAATCTTTTTACCTAAAAAAACCAAGTAATAATAAAAGACTAATTGATAAAGAAAACTGACCACTTTTCGGAAATTCAATTGTAACAAGTAAATTAGCTGGGTTTAAAGTTGCTTTAATTTTAAATTCGTTTTGAAGCCATTCAGCTACAGTACAAAAGTCATAATATCCAGCTCGTAAAATATCCCCCTTTTCTAAACCATCAAGAGTTCCACTTACAGAATAATTTTTATCATCTGTTACATTAAACCACTTTACAATGTAAAACATTTCATGGATAGCTACAGCCTTGCTACCATCACGATTATCGATTCCATTAGTTAACCACACTTGTTTGCTTGTGTCAATACTTGATAAGGTTATAAACATTTTTATTATCTCATAAAAAAGCATAATGGAATTTAAATCACCAACAATTGCCACTGTAAACGCATTTCAATTTAACATGGATGCCAAGTACAATGTCACGCCTACTTATGACCAGAAAATAATTCAACTAAATCAGCTCAATATAGCTTTGTCCGATGGAGATTTATTTCAAGTGAAAGTGCCAAATCCTTATGATCATTACCTAAACCCTCCAATAAAAGATGATGCAACTGCAATAAAGTGGTCCTCAAGCCCACTACAGATGTTCCAAAACCAACTTAACTTTGCTATTCTATGTTCAACTACTGGCTGTGGCATTTCTTTTACAGACCATTTGAATCACCCGAACAAACTGATTAAGTCTGTCTTTCGTTTCCACACATATTACCAGCTTAGAAGAATACTGTCAGAACTGCATACCCCATTGCCCACTGAATCTAGTTTTAACCACTTTAACAACCCCATGGATATGAAAGCATTTGAACGAATCTGTAATGAATTTAACATCAGCACAGGGTATGATTTTACTCAAAAAGTTGATGATCACAAAGGTATGGGAACATTATATTATGCTATGAGTCACAGACAATACCCCCAAGATTACTACCCTGGTTACACTTCATTTACACAAAAATCTGAAGTGTGGTTAGGCTCAATAGAACAGAAACAGCCTAATGCCTGGACCACATTTGTCTTAAGGAGTGACGGGTTTACTCAAGCAGGAGTCAAACGCATTAATGAGTCTAAAAGAACTTATGTGTGGTTTATACTAGGAACACAAGCTCAAACAAAATCAAACATCTTAAACGGGAGCAGCAAATTTGAAGCACAAAAACAGTTTCTTGCAAACCTGGATCGAAGATTCAATTAACTCAGTTGTTGATCTCCCATCAAGCATACAACACTATCAAGACGTTCTCAGATATGCCCGATCGAAAGTTAACTTTGTAGTTGGCATTGGGCTATACATGTTGCCATCTGACCTTCAACTCCAAATCGGGACAATAACAAATTATAATAATGAAATAATTGTTGCAGGGCATGATCAAAAATTAGGATACAATCAATCTGTAAACTTAGGTCCAACAACCACACATAGCTTGGGTCCAGCAACCACACATAGCTTAGGTCCAACAAGCAAACATCGCTTGCACCAAAAGTCACCACGAGCACAAAAAACATTAATAACACCAGTAAAGCAAGTAACATCATCACCTGTACAGGCAGTAACAACCCCATCCCCATCACCAGCTACAGCAAACACACATGAGTCAGAGAAAACAGCATTGGTAATAGGTCTTACTGGATTAGAATATTACTTCTTTATCTGTTTCATTAAATAATCCACTATTAACCCTCCTACTGTCACCAAAAAGACCCACACATGCTCTGCCATAAATCCTACTACCTTTGCTGCTGTACTGATCAGCCAACTGACAACACTCCCTATTATGCCAGGCAAAGCATCCATTGCTTTTACAGCCAATTTCTGAAGCAAGTCTGATATATGAGACAATTGTTTTTTACCCATGTTTGTAAATCTTTTGGGTCAGTTGGAGCTGGAGGGGCCGGACTGCTACCCCCGCCACCCGTTACAGCTAACACTACAGTACTGATAATAAATCCAAGAGCAGTAATTAAACTTGCAATAGTGATACCCTGCTCTCTGAAAAGTGTTTTCAATCTCTCAGCCAATGTTGTGTCTTCGTGAAGTATTTTTTGAATAGTTTCTCTAATCCTGTTGACCTGTGTTTTCAGTTTTTCTTTCCCAATTTCAACTACTTCTAGCCGTGCTGATCTTTCTATCTGTAAATCTTTTAATTTGTGTTTTATTCTTTTTTTCATTTCTATGTCATAATTCTCATCATCAGCTTTAGCTAATTTTTCTTTTTCTCTTTCTCTGTGTTTATCAAGCTCACCTAGTTTGGCTACATTATTCACCAGCTCACCTCTTATTGACTGCAGTGTTTTATCCAAGCCCACTAACTCCCGCATTGTCAAAGGAGAGTCACCTATTGTTTTCATAGCCTCATTTACTTGTCCCCCTGTAAATGATGTTTCTTGTATTGCCTTGTCTGCTATTTCTGGCAGCTTTGTTACTTCTGCCATTTCAATTTCTTGTCCCGTCGGCAGTCTTGTTTGCACCTTGTGAAGAGCACTAGCAATTCGAGGTGGCAACTGTTTATCTCCAATAACAAGTTGATGCAAGGCGCCAACACCACCTTCACTTTTGCTTGTACTTAAAGCTCTAAACTTACCAGGGTCTCTTTTGTTAGTCAATTGTACTTTTCCTTTGTCAGCAGTATTTAAATATAAATGATCTACAAAATAACACAAGTTTTAATAATTGACCATTTGTCAGAATGTGTCATAGTAGTATGATTTCTGCTGACAAAATTTACAAACACGTGTTATGTTCAAGCAGGGTCTTATATTATGGTTAATTATGCAAAAGCAACTCACTCTAGAAAATCACCAACTCAATGGTAATTTAGGCCAACACTGCAAACATCTTGTGACAGTATCAGTGATTTTTCATAGTGCAGCATGCTTTTGAAAATCTGAGTTCCATGGAGCATGTGTAAAATGTGTCACGTTTTGTTCTCAAGTTATAATTCGGATTTGGTCAAAAGAACTGTGATAATGTCCCAAATTCTTCTGTGGTCACCCAAAAATCATGTATCACTGGAAACCTTATCTATTTCCCTACAACATGATGTATGCCTTAGTTTGATCTGACCACTTCTGATAATTTTGTAGCAGGTTTTGTGAGGGAGGGTGTAGATTTTACCACTAGACACCCAGTCTAACTCTTGACCATTTACCAAATGGTGTTCATAGACATTTCTTCTCCAATACAAATTCTTATCCAGCAAGTACTTAAGGTTGTATACTATACCTACATTTTTTAATTGAAAACTGCCGCTTATAGGGTTTTTTGAGAGCCTTATTGAGTCTGGAGGCTATTGCCACCCTGAAAGACCCATGGTCCCGGGCATATTTGTAAGTTACAGCCGTTTTTCTGAGGTACCCCACGGGAAAATACACGCAAAATAGTCGATTTCAGAACACAATAAAAAATTTATCGAATAGTGTGTTAAAATGATAAAGAAACATTTCGGTCACTTCATAAAGTATGTTAGTATTTTCTCGTAAAAAAAAGTGTGTTCTGATAATTGGAATTCTAAGTGAAATCTAAAAAAATGTATGTTGTAAATTCGCAAATTGCCCGGATGTTATCAATAACATTACAAGTGTTTGCAATGTTGGGCAATTGCTCAGGCCCTTTTTATTCGATAAAGTCGTACTTTATGTTATAACTATCACATTGATTATGAAGAAAATATGGGGTCCCGCACAACATATCATCACAAGCGTCCCAGTAGCCCTCTTGTTGACAGAAATTTCTTAATAGGGACGGCACGCGCATCACAAGCGTCCCAGTAGCCCTCTTGTTGACAGAAATTTCTTAATAGGGACGGCACGCGCCGCCTCCCATCTGGTTTCACTGAATGCCGGGCCGGAGAGGGGTGGGTTGGGGGTTGGTACGGGTCAACACTGACCTATACTGAAACACAACCAGAGCAGTGGCAAATGCACTGACCCAGATCTTTAGTTCACGGCTGCAAAGTCTGGTCACTACTGACTCTGAGACATTCCTCTCCAAAAATTCCAAACTCAGCCTTTCCACGTCGGTAATGGGGTTCCATTGCTAACGACGCAGTCGGACATCTTTGTTTTTAACTCACGTCAAATGCTCGTTTTCTTTTTATAACGTTTCTTGTGGGTTTTTTATCTATCGCCTATTTCATTCAAAATGTGATTTTGCAAAATAAACAAAAAGTGATAAAATTTCATTTAAAAATGGACAGCAATTAATGAAATAGTTTTTGTTTTGAGTGTATTTTGGGCTGATGCGGCTTAGTTTCCGAGGGCACTGACGTGGAAATTAGCAAAGTCGTTTCTGGTACACTCTAACTAGGGCATATGGGCCCCAGTGTTTCGTGAAAACGCTTGAAACAGACCAGGCTACGTCAAGTGTCACACTAGAAAAACTTCCGATCGCGGCCTGGCCTGTACTTTCTTACTTTTTAGCCTTTTCAAGTCGGCAAAGCGATCGCTGTCGCCATTGCTAACGACGCTGTCCGACATTTTGTTTTTACTCTCCTCTCACGACTTTTTAAAAAATGTGATATTATGGCAATTGTTATTATACTGCAGTATTTTGTTTATGGTAAAATATTTTTAAAAAATGGTTCAATATAAACATTTTATTTAAAATGCTTAGAATGATCTACAGTTGATACAATACTTTGGCTTTGAGTGTATATGTATTTTAGTGTTGTTTGGCTGCCTCACGTGGTGCATGTGTAAGATTCCAGACCAGAACTGAACTGTGCAACTTAAGTATGAATGTAAGGGCTCATACACTTTTCAAAGTAGCCAGTCAGTTACAACTTTCGGCTTACACATGTGAGCAATCGAAAACCGACCGACACATTCCACACGGTTTCCTGAGCGGCTAGCTCGAACACTAACTAGCCAAACTCTTTCTGGTACTCTATGACTAGAAAACAGAGGTAAATGAAACTTGCAGGGAGATATTAATCACTAAAGGTTTCGGAGCCTTTAAGAGACATAAAAGTATATGCCCCCGGCAACATAGACACTGCCGCCGGTTTCATTATGGCACTGAGGTGGAAAGCGCTCTCTGGTAAGCTACAAGGGAACAGAACTAAATAAAATGGGCAGGCAGAGTTAAATCACTGAAGATTTTGTACCTTAAGAAGATACATTTAGGTATATGCCGCCGACATGTTCCCTGCAGCTCTGTACATTTTTCCATCCTGTCCCGCTTTGCCCGAAAGGAATAGATTCACATTAGCCTCTGATGTCCAAGGGGCTCGTGAGATCCAGCTCTTTATGACAAACGCCCTTCTCAATGCATCAGTTGCAGGGAGGGCATGGGTGGCGGTTGTGAACAGACTCATATAACCCACCAACACACACGCTGCAGTTCTGTACAGTTTTTCATCCTGTCCACCCCCCACCCCCCTTTGCCTGAGAAGAAATAGATTCACATTAGCCCCTACCAGTCACAGGGGCTCGTGAGATCCTGTCCTGTATGCCAAACGTAATCCACCCCAGATGTTCCTATGAATGTGGACGCGGTCAGTGTCCAGTAGTGATAGCCACACGGCCCCACATGTGGCCCTCATTGCTGGAAACCGATCCGCATCGGATGTTTATACTAACAGAGTGAACTGAGGGACTAAAAGCCCTAAGCATGAAATAGAAGGATAGGTGATTTTAATTGTGGCACAGTCTATCCCCTCTTTATTCTATTGGACTGAGTGTGTGTGTGTGTGTGTGTGTGTGTGCGTGTGTGTGTGTGTGTGTGTGTGTGTGTGTGTGTGTGTGTGTGTGTGTGTGTGTGTAACCAAGCCGTAATTTTCACACACGCATGCACGCGCACACACACACACACACACACACACACACACACACACACACACACACACACACACACACACATTCAGTGCATTCTACATTTTTATGTTCAGCCCTTTTGGCCACGGAATACAGTGCCGTTTCCGTACTGTCCAGTCTCTTAGCTATAGTCAATATTTCAAGGATCCCCTAAAAACACTACCGCCCATCAGCTGCACATTTGCCATGCACAAAATAACAACAACAACAACAAAAACCAGCACATTGACAGTCTCATTTCTTGGTTATGAACCTGATTCCTTACCAACCCCACACCCAAGCACAGCTGAAATCAGCGTGCCCCACAAATCACTAAGTCAGCGGCAACTCAACATAGGCCCACTATTGTCCACTGGATAAGCTCAGGATGGAAAATATTACTAGGAAAATAAAATATTATGATCATGATCTACGAGTGTGATTGAGTGGCTGCAAGTTGCACCATAGGTGAATTTCCTGTACATAAAGTCTTTCGAACAATAAATTAAATTAGCTGCTTTATTGATTTATCCCATAGGTGAGGTAGCAGGGATAATAATATGGGCAACCTAGAAACGTGTACAACACATGCGGACCACTCTTTATTCTAGTCACACTGTGACCTGTGAACACGGCATCCATGCTTGCGCGTATCAGCTCTTTCCCCGGGCGTTATAAGTTTGAGCATGTGTTCAGTCTTATGCTAAAACCTGACTTTGTCCGCTCTGAGAAGAACTGCGCAGTTCGTTTGCGGCAGCAGGTTCTCAGTAGCCTTTGTAAATGCAGGGGCAAATGTACATATATGCTTGGACTAGAATCGGTGCCTGTCTCCTGCACGGTTTCAGTTTCAGCAAGCATACTGGCCTGCAATACCAGCTTGGTGAAAATACATAGATTGTAATGAGTCTGTGCAAGTTTTGAAAACCTTCGGTGGTAAACCTCTCTCGTGATTTATACTATAGTGCTCCTCAGTTCCCGCATCAGAGTAGGGTTTGTCTAACGTGTAACCCCGAGGCGGCCGGCGAATTTTCGCAAACGAATGCGGGCGCTTTTGTGTACGTTAGAAGCCTAGTTCCTGGCTTTAGGTTTCAAATGAATGGCCAAACAAACGCATACTTTGATTGTGCAGCATCAAATCTAACGCTCGTAGCACGTGAGGTCAACACAATACACTCAAACAAAAGTAATTTATCAATAGCTGACCATTTAAAGCATTCTAAATAAAACATTTAATTTTAAACACTTCGAAACATTGCTACAAGTTTCCTGGCAATATGGCAATAGATTATCAAGTTCCACAGTATCACATAAAAAAAGAAAAACAACCGAAGAGAGTAAAACCAAGATGTCGGACCGCGTCGTTAGCAATGGAATCAGCGATCGCTTTACCGACTTGAAAAGCTGAGAATTTTTACAAAGGAAGGCCTCAGAGTAAAAATAGACTGTACAGAGACCTCGGGAAAGGGTTGGGAATTTGTTTACAGTACACATAAACACGCCGGCACGACCAGGGAGCGATAAAGCGGCAGCGGCGAGCTGTTAAAGCGGCCGAGGCGTTGACAGTTTCTGTCGTTATGTTGGGGTAAGAGGCAGTCTGGCACCAGATTCTAGCGAGGCCTTGTTTCGGCATGCTAAACATCTGGGTCACGGACATTTGACACTGCTCTGGGTGTATCAATTTACAGGTCAGTGTTGGCCGGACAGGTCGTAGACCCACCCACCCCCACCGCCCCCCCTCTCACCCCCACCCCTGCCCGGCATTTAGTGAAACCAGATGGGAGGCGGCGCGTGCCGTCCCTATTAAAATGTTGTCTGTCAACAAAAGGGCTACTGGGACGCTATATAGGAGCTTGTGATGATATGAAATTGGGCACTTTGGGTCGTTTTCGAGTGCGTATTCAATAAGGGATACAAGCGATGTCTGACTTCCGGCAGATCATATCTCCGCCGTAGCCGGTAAGGGAAAACGACTATGCCAAACTTACAAGGGAAAACCTAAGCCCAAACTGTTGCAAACTACGCCCAAACTGCTAGTCCTCGATTACTATTTGTGACAGTAAACTGGAACAAACAACAACGGCAGATACGGGATGAAAACGTTTATCTATAAGTAATTAAATGCACAAGTTGTTTCTTAGTAATTTAGTTAGTGCAGTGATAAGGTACTTTTCTTTACCACGCAGTGACCAGGGTTCGAGTCCCGTAGATGACGATATTTTTTTTTCCTGCTCACATTTGAAACCCATACAGTTTCTACTTCGCTAAGAAAAAAAAAAAAAAAAAAATTAACGCGTTATTTTTTTTTTTTTATTTTTTAAATATGCGATTATCATCACTGTGGTAATGTGAATGTTAAACCATAAACCAAACAACCGGATTCAGTTTTGGATAAAAATGCACACTGGTTACCTCGGTACATTTGTTCATTCATTTTTTTCAGCCAGGCATTGTGTGAGCATGTTTACATTCATTCAATCATTCACAGCTTCACTGATGAAAAAGCACACCAAAGAGTGTTGTCACAGTTTTTTTTTATAATTTTTACTGGCATCATCTACAAATATTAATTGATGTGAATTTGTTTTAATATACCTGCTGCAAGAAATGCTACTATGCTCCTTTGGTGTCTCCGTGAAAGCAGGTCGATGAACATCTCTGGTTGAAAGATGTTTGTAAACAGATTGGTAGTGGATGTACCTATCTCTCTAGCTGAATCTCAGTTTCCCAGCAGTTTTTGGTTACAAATTATAAGGAAACAAAAACACTACACTACCACCGAGCCACACAGCTCCCCCTCAAAATACAGTTAGTTAGTTATTTGGGTTTAACGCCGAGCAGGCGACTAAGGCCATCTCACGGCGGGATGGGTAAAAATCTGGTCAGCCAGACTAAAAGCAAGGTCTTAAGACAAGATGTAAATATAGATTAAAAATCTCAGGCTAAAATGTCGCACATGTCTGGAAAAGAAACGTCTACAGACTCTCAAAAAGGGCAAATAAAAAAATTCACATAGTCTATGAATGCTCAGATCTTGTTAAAAATATTGCATTCTCTCAAAAAATTGAAGATTTTGTCCGGGGGAACATCCCGGAACAAAACCTTCAAGGAGTCTGCTGTGAAGTGTTTATATCTGGTGTCAATTAGGTCAGCACAATACAGCAAAAAGTGTCGAACAGAAAACTGCTCATCACAGGCAAAACACCATGGACGCTCATCCTGTTTAAGTAAGTAAGAGTGCGTAACATATGTGTGCCCGATGTGGAGCCGAGCAAGGACAGTCTCCTCACGGCGGCTGCCGCAGCGGAAAGGTAGGCTGTCAGACAACTTAGGAAGAGCTTCATGAAGCTTGTTCCCTTCCTCTTTGTCCCACTCGGACTGCCACTCGCGGGCTATGTACGCACTAATAACAGGTTTAAAATCACTATAGACAGTCTGTGCGTCAGGGACAGGGTCACTGCGGGCACTGTTGGCAGCAGAATCTGCGATTCTGTTGCCTTCGATGCCCACATGGCCTGGGACCCAAATAAAAATGATGTCATAATATTCCTTCATCAAGTCCGCGTAGAGCTCTCTAATCTGCACCAGCAGTGGATGGTCTGTTCCCGCGCCCTGAAGGGCCTGCAGGGCAGAAAGAGAGTCAGACAGAATCAGGAAGTTCCTTTCCCGAGACTGATAGGCATGCTTGAGTGCTAGCAAAATGGCCTGCAGTTCTGCACTAAATACAGAAAAATGGTCAGGGAGACGGAGCTTAAATGGGCGTCTAGGATGGCGAGAGGACACTGCAGCCGCAGCCACTCTTCCATCCTCAGACTTGGACCCATCCGTATAAAGACGACAATAGCCAGGAAAAATTGAAAGGAGTTCATTGAGGCTCTGTTGGTATATGGCTGGTGGAGTACAATCCTTCTTGTGGGCAGTCAAGTCCAGCAAGATGTCAGGAACTGGTAGTAGCCAGGGTGGAGTGACGTGTTGCAGAGATTCTGAAACTTTGTCCAGGTCCACTCCGGCCGCCTGCAGATGAGATCGGACACGGAAGGAAAGTGGACGGACAGCTCCCGGATGGGCATCGTAAATCTCTGCAAACGACGGGTTAAAAACATAATCGTAGGCAGGATTTTCTGGATGGGCCTTCAGCTTCAGAACGTAGCTGAGCATGAGGCGGATGCGGCGGAGCCTGAGAGAAGGCTCCCCTGCCTCTGCATACAGACTAGGAACTGGAGATGTCCTGAAGGCTCCCAGACATATGCGCAGACCTTGATGGTGAATTGTGTTCAGACGCTGCAGAACAGACTTGGAAGCCGAGCCATATACCACATAGCCGTAATCCAGTTTGGACCGAACAAGGGCCCGGTACAGTCGAAGTAAGACGATGCGGTCTGCACCCCAGTCAGTACAACCAACGACACGAAGAATGTCGAGGGCCTTCCGACAAGAGGTTCTAAGGTAGTTAACATGGTTGCAGAAGGTCAATCTTTTGTCAAAGATGACCCCCAAAAACTTAGCCTCTTCAGCCACCTTAATTGGCACTCCAGCAATGCTCAGGCTAGGTTCTGGAAAAAATTTCGTCTGGTTAGTAAAATGCACACAGACTGTCTTGGAGGGCGAGAATCTGAATCCATTGAGAGACACCCACCCCTGGATGCGATCAACGCACAGCTGCAAGCGCCTCTCAAGGGACGCAAGTCCTCGACTTCGTGCACACAAAGCAAAGTCGTCCACAAACAAAGAGCATTCAGAATCATCCTTGACGGCCTTTACAATGTTATTTATTTTAATGCTAAATAAAACAGGAGATAGAATACTGCCCTGCGGGACACCCATCTCCTGTTCAAAGGAGTCGGAGAGGGTGGAGCCCACACGGACATGGAACGACCTGTTGGACAAAAAATTGTGAATAAAAACGGGCAGATGCCCTTTAAAACCCATGTCCGACAAATCAGACATTATACCATGCTTCCAGGTAGTGTCATATGCCTTTTCAAGATCAAAGAAAATTGCATAGACATGCTGCTTGTTGACAAAAGCATCTCGGATAAAAGACTCAAAGCGGACTAGATGGTCAGTTGTACTACGGAAGCGCCGGAAACCGCACTGGAGGTCTGTGATGAGACCCTGTGACTCAAGATGCCACACCAGTCGGGCGTTGACCAAGCGTTCCATAGTTTTACATAAACATGATGTCAAAGCTATTGGCCGGTAGTTGCCCGGGTCGGAAGGATCCTTACCCGGCTTGGGAATTGGCACAACCACAGCCTGGCGCCAAGATGGCGGAAAATGACCGGTTATCCAGATATGGTTAAAGGCCTTGAGAAGTACAAGGAGTGAATCCTCAGGCAGATGTGTTATGAGCTGATAATGGATGGTATCTAATCCAGCAGCAGAGTCAGTACATTTCTGCATGGCTTGCTGCAATTCTGAAAACGTAAAAGGGGCATTATAGTCTTCCAAGTTATCCGATATAAAATCACAAGCACAAGATTCTCGCTTCTCCTTCTCTCTCTGGAAGAAAGGTGAATAATGCACTGTTGAAGAATTATGGGCAATGGTGGAGGCAAGCAAATTGGCCACAGCCTTTTTATCTGTGACCAAACTGGCACCATCTCTAAGATGGCCGACAGAAGCCGAGCCACCCCTGCCCCTAATTCCTCGAACAGCCTTCCAGACTTTTTGGGACGGAGTCCTAGAAGATAAAGATGAGACGAAGCGTCTCCAGGAAGCACGGCGTTCACGTTTAAAAATATAACGGGCTTTCGCCCGCTGTCTTTTAAAGGTTAAAATATTTGCTTGCGACGGATTACGAAATGCACGTCGCTGAGCAGATTTGCGCATTGTTTGGGCCTTGCGGCACTCTTCATTGAACCATGGTACTCTCGGCTTCCGAGGGAGTGATGTGGAAGTTCTAGGGATGGTTTCACCTGCAACCTCCAACAAAATAGAAGTAAAACAAGAAACAGGTTCTTCAGCTGACATGACCACCTCCTCTGTAAGACGAGACTGACAGAGAGAGGCAAACAGAGACCAGTTAGCTTTCTTGAGATTCCAGCGCCCCACCGGCGAATCCTCCTCACAGCTGACTGATGACAGGACTACTGGGAAGTGGTCACTACCACACAGGTCGTCGTGAACCTTCCAGTCAAAGTCCAGCATGAGAGAAGGATCACACACAGTGAGGTCTAGAACAGAGCTAGATCCGGAACCTGAGTTAGAGTATGTAGGTGAGCCATCGTTAAAGACACATAGGTTAAGTTGAGAAAAAACATCTTCTAACATCTGACCTCTGCCATCATAGTGGTCACTACCCCAAAGGTGAGCATGACCGTTAAAATCCCCCATGAGAATAAAGGGAGGGGGCAGTTGATCTACTAAGTGAAAAATATCATTGCTACAGACCCGCAGTGATGGTGGCAGGTAAATACTGCATATGGTTATGGTCTTTTTTAAGGTAACCCGAGCAGCGACAGCCTGAAGACAGGTGTCGATGCTAACGGGGCTACATAAAATTTGGCTACTAATGAGAAGAGCCGCTCCACCCGAGCGCCTCTCCGAATCAGAGCCTTTATGTATAACATTAAAACCATTAAAAGACACAGGGTCAGAAGTCTTCAGGTAAGTCTCCTGAAGATGATTGTACATTGCTTAACGTCCCGACAGCAACAAGGCTTTCTCAGGACGTGCCTGCACTGCTTGTGAAAAAAAAACTAACCAGAACATTGAATGAATGTCGCCAGCCGGTCAAATACATTAAATAAACCTAACACATGGGCCTAAATAAAGCTAAGACCATTTAGCAACACACATCCAATATCAAGAGCTACAGGCAGTGCAGACAGTAGGGAGAGTTTTAAAATGGCAAATACAGGTGAATGGACAAAGGGTAGACAGAAACACATGCCCCAGAATAGAGAGATAAACCCACCCTGTGGGGCTGACCAGGGTGACCCTGGGAACTAAAAAATACCTAACCCCACCCAAGTCCCCCAGGGCAGACCCGGGTGGGGAAGTCTCCTGAAGAGATATGACTGAGGGGTTATAGAACTTGACTAAAAGACGTAATTCCTCAAAGTTAGCTCGAAAACCACAACAATTCCACTGAAGCAAAGAGTCCATGATTAAGTCTGATCTGGGGGTAAGGAGTTTTTCCCCCCTTTTTCCTTTACCTTGGAAGGAGTTGAAGAAACAGAGGGGGGCCGGCTCCCGGGCCTCCTCTGGTTCTTCGGAGAGGAAGGGGGTGGAGCTGCCGCAGCATCAGCAACAACAACTTCCACTCCCTCCATCCGCTCCTCCAGTGCAGCATATTTGTTTTGAAGGGGCACATCTGTGTTCCCCTTCTGGGCCCGTGCGCACAGCGGTCCCATAGATTTCTTAGACTTCTGGTCCTGGGCAGCGTTCCTGCCGCTAGAGTTAGCGGCCTTAGAAGGCTGACCAGAGCCAGAAGCCTTTGGAGTTGACTGACTAACAGGTTTGGGTGGGGGCTGAGGCTTAGGGGCAACAGAAGGCGGCACAACCGGACCGGCAGTGTCCGCCTTCTGCGTTCCCTGGCTCCTTGTCACCACCGGAGGAGGGTTACTCTCCAGGGGCGAGATGAGCCGAGGCTCCGCCCCCAACCAAGAAGTTGGGGTCTGACATGAAAAGTCTTTGGTGGGGCGTTTGCCTGCCACCGCTGCACTAAAAGTATACACTGAGGTGTTGGAGGTTGGGGCAGCCGCAGCTGCACCAGGGCCTTCAACCAGTTTTTTGGCATCCAGAAAGGACAGCCCCTTCTCCACACGCACCTGCTGAATCTTGCACTCGGATATCCAACGAGGGCATTTCTTATCCGAAGCCATATGCGCCCCCTGGCAATTCACACACAGGGGGGTGGCTGTGCAGGACTCAGCAGAGTGTCCGGGCCTAGTGCAACGGGCGCATGAAGCCTCTGCCTGACGGCATGTCTTCTGCCCATGGCCATACTTTTGGCACTTAAAGCACCGGAGGGGAAGAGGGACGTACTTTTTCACTCTCAGGGAGTAGTAACCTCCCCAGATGGTAGTAGGAGGGGTGGGGGTGCCAAACGTCAGGATGATGGTAGGGAGACGGATCTCCCCACCACCTCGCTTGGAAGCGAAGCGCCTGACGCAAGTCACCCCCTGAGACTTAAGGTTCCTTACAAGTTCATCTTCTGACAGTTCTGCCAAAGCTTGATCTTTGATTACGCCTCTTGACGAATTCATAGTTTTGTGGGATGTGACTTCCACAGGAGTGTCTCCGATGGAAGAGAGCCCCAGTAGCCCGCTGGAGTGTGCCCGAGTACGGCACTCCACCAGCAAGTCACCAGACCTGAGGCGCTGGGCGTCAGGCCTGCCAACACGGCTCCTGAGGGTCTCCCCCACCAGAAAAGGATGCAGCTTGGTAACTGGTTTCTCCTT
The DNA here is from genome assembly GCA_036245525.1 of Semisulcospira habei. Lineage (NCBI taxonomy): Eukaryota > Metazoa > Mollusca > Gastropoda > Semisulcospiridae > Semisulcospira > Semisulcospira habei. Next base: position 36,812,874 of record BTPG01000004.1, read on the forward strand.
CACCTTGCTATGGACAATGAGGAAGCGAGGCCATACGGCCGACGCCTGAGGCGTCGCTTCCTCACAGTCTGAATCACTGTCATGTGCAATGTCGGTGTCTATGCGCCGTTTCTGTGCTAGTTTTGGTTTTTTGGTTTTATCCATATTATATTAGTAGAGATATTCATCCCCCGGGGGTCCCCGCCCGCCACCGAGCCCAACAAGGGAAAGTGCAACTGTCGGCGGGTCTCCAGCCGACGCACAATGGAGACTGCCCGAAAGATATACTCAAGGGGGTAAGCCCGATTGAACCGTTTGAGCCACCGCCTTCTATCACACCGTTGAATGCAGGGGAATACTGGCGTAAAGCACCTAATCAGCAGCAGAAGCTATAGCATGGTGCTCCGTATAGCAACCCGCATGTCAACAGTGGGATAGGGCTCAACGTGACAAGAGCCGATTGACTAGGCCGGTACGACTAGCCTCCCGTTTAGGTAGAAGTCAAGGCCGAAGTGGAGTGTTGGCACCAGTGAGCCGCAGCCCAAAGGGAACCTCAGCCACCAGGATCCTCTTCTCCCCCGACACGGGTCTCCAAGCACGGCAAACACTTGGGATCCAAAGGACCAAAAAGTCACGAGTATTTTTAAGGACCAATCCAACATGGTACGACCTAGGTTAGCACAGCTCCTTAAAAACCGGACCAGTGAAAAGGCTGAACAACATATCTGCTGACATCAAGTCCTAATCCTGGACAAAGATGGCACCCGTCCGCTAGCCCACTCAGTCAGGGACTGAGCGGACTACCCACCTACGCCACGTGGAGGCCGGTGCCGGGTAGGCCTCAAAATACAGCTTTACTGCAGAACATATTTCAACTACATGTAACATTATTCACATTTACATTGACAAAGTGCTGACTGTATACAAGCTATTTGGGAGAAAAGTGGAGCTGATGTCATTTTTAGTTGTGTGCATGCCAACGGAGACCGACACCGGCAACCACTTGCTCATGAGGTATTTATTTGGGAGCCAACTGCACAGTATATAAAAGAAGGGGGATAGGAGAGAAGGAATGACAGACTTATCATTTAGAGCCTTCCACTACATATATTATTTTGCTCATATACTATATAGAGAGAGGGAGGGGGAGAGAGAGAGAGACCATGTACCATCACTGTAGTCCTGATATAATTCAACATTGCACATCCCACAACATAATAACAGTGAAATGCAGTACCAAACTACATTACACATATACTGTGCACAATGTTGGCATGAAAATCAAACAATACTGTTACCAGTACCACACTGTGTCCAATTGCAGCACAACAAAGTGAAATGCAGTCTCAAGCCCCATAACTTGCACTGCACAATGCTGATGTCAACACAAAATACCATAACAACTGAATAACAAGGGTACAATGCACTGTGTCACCTAGTCTGCATAATATAGGCATCCACACCAAACAATACCTGTACTGCTCTTGATACAAAATCGACCATATAACGCTGGCAAAGTGTCTACAACAGAGTCTGCACCATGCTGGCCCGTAATCCAAGCAATACCATTGCTGCTCTCCAAAAACTCAACATGGTGCAGGCTATCATGTCACAACTGATTGCTGCATAGCACCCTGTACACAATGTTGGCATCAGTTTACTTTATTTAATTTTGGACCCGCTGGGGCATGAAAAATATCACAAAAGAACTTACATGAATGTGCTCAGAAATGAAATATTATCCTTATTACTACACTGTACGCATGTTCCTTAGCACAAATCACAATTGGACACGGATCATAGTCAGATCATTCTGTTTGCAGGCGTGTGTCATGTAAAGTACATCTGTAAAACTTGTGAAATGAACCATGTGGTTAGCAATTCTGATACGATAAGTAAAGCCACACAGCTGAAAGTCAAAGATTGACAGTGGAAGAAAAAAATAAAACAAACACAAAGTACAGTACATATCATATGCCTATGATCAGTTATCACCCAACCACTTAAATCTGCTGCGACAGCTGGAGGGTAATGCAAAAACTGCATGGTCAACTCACTCTTGAGAAGTATTGCGTTTTTCATTGAGCAAGTCCACATTTGCACAACATTTTAAGCTGAGGGTTTAATGACATAAATATACATCCCCACGTTTCTATATTTCCGCACATCCCCTCTTCAGAAAGGACCCGTGGGTTTTATACTCTGAGGCCACTGACCATTTTCAGAATGAGCCCTGTATATCATTTTGAATCATGCAAAGCGGAGCAGTGATAAGTTTTCTCCTTGTCTCACACCGATGCTGCACAAAATCTATCTGTACCACTGTTTCCTACCCCATAAGTGTCAGCTGTGGAGTACATATTTTGAATGACTGATGTATGCCAGCATTTAGGAACTTGTCACAATAAAGACCTGTTCATATGATGAAATGTCTTCGAAAAATGAACACATTGTCAGTAAAGGGGTTTTCTTTGGATAATCAAAAACTAATACATATTAAGCTGCATTTCCAAATCGCGACATGACAGGAGAGTGACAAAAAGTAACTTTTCTGAGGGGGTCATCCAAATAAATATGCACAGGAAGGTCTTACCATCAGGTATCTCTTTACCAAGTTTAGGGTTACAGTTAGGAATACTTGAGAAAAAAAATCTTTGGGCAATATATGGATATCTTGTACCTATTTCCCAATTTCTTGTGACCCTTGACCTTTCTGACCTTTCATGCATACGAAATTAGTATGCATGAAAAGTTCTTACCACCTTGTACCAAGTCTGGGTTTGAAGTTGTGTATACTTGAGAAAACATCTTTTTGGTCAAAATACAGATATTTTTCACCTTTTTACTGCACTACAAATTACAACATGGGCGTCAAATCGCTTTGTCACATTGTTATATGAAAACACACAAAGCACACCCCCATCACTGTACAATAGCCCCTGAACTGCTCGACTGCACGTTACAATTTTGTCGCCCCGCTGCTTCTATGTCGGGCTTATGGAAACACTCCCTCTTTATTTCTATTTTCTCGAGTTTTGTCATTGTCACTTTGTTGTCACTGCCCCACTGCTGTTGTGTCTGCAGTTGAATAGCCAGGCCTAAAGCCTGCTTGCCCTGCTCCTAATATATGGCTATGCATCAGCTCAGGCAGTAAGGCACAGGCTTTTGCTGCATTGCGAATGATGTGACTGTCCAAAACTTTGACATAGTGGCCAGCCTGGTGGATGGACATCAAAATAACAGGACATCTGCCCTCCTACACAGGACAATCAGTTCACTGCCTTTGCCTTCTCGTCGGTTGGCCATCGCGGAGAGATGTACCCGCCGAACTCTTATTCCCTCATCTTTCGCAACCTGCAAAAGATAATTTTGTATCAAAAAAAGTTCTGACATGCACATATTGCGTGCATATTTGCAAGTATTTATACAAAGTACATACATGCATAATATGACAGTAGTCAGAACATGAACAAGAAAGGCAATGTCCTTATGGTTCACGTGTATGACCAATCCACATAATATGTCTGTCCTTTTTTACCTTGGCTTGACTCCTCCAACAGGTCTCTGAAAATGTCTAAACATAAGTATAGGGCTGGATTTTGTCAGTGAAACCTGAGTATTTTTCCAAATCCCTTCATTTTTCACACATTTGTCAACCCTCTGTGACCCTTGACCTTTGTGAGGGGCTGATTACATTAGTAGCACAGAAAAGTGTTATCATCATGCCAAATTTTATTGAAAAGTTTGCAAAAACATTGATAAAAACTACAACTCTACCCGAAACTAACTTTTGTCACCCTTATCATGTGGTATCTCCATAGCAAGTTTGAGTTTGAAGTTGAAAATACTACTTGAGATGACCTTTGAAAGGTCACAGAAATTGGTATGTTTAGAATTATTTTACCACAAAGTACCCTTGTGCCAAGTTTGAAGTCTGAGGCTTGCATAGTCTTCGAGGAAATGCCAATGTTAAAGTTGCCCACAGGTAACAGACAGTTGACGGACGACCCATTACAAACACTTACTTTTGCTATCACACTTGCGCCAAAAATTAGACGCCATTGAGCTTGAAATGACCACAAAGGGTGTATACATATATCTAGAATCAGCATCAATATTCAAAGTATAACTTGCAGAAATTGTCTCAAACAGGACACAACGCATTGCTGTTTAGCAACAGCACACACTGGACCAAATGGGTAATATTCAGATTTTTCTAGTCTTTTTGTATGCACTAAGTGCTTATTAAAGAAAACGACAGTATTTAGAGACTTGCCCAACCCTCTAGTTTTTAAATCAAATGCAATATGGTGCCACTTGTTGACAGCAAGTGATTTTAGCATTCGGTGTTGTTGAGAATGCTGGTACTACTACTACACCATCTTCAACATAAAAGAAAGCATTACAGTGTGATGTGTTTATCCCAACCAGTTGTGTTTTGTTATGAACCTGATTCTATTCACAAATCAATCGGTATGCTTTACCTCGAGTCCAGGACAATAAGTGGTGCCTTCTCTCACTTTAGTTGATCCGCTGGAACTGGAATTGCCTGCTTTTAGCTGTGGCCTTCTCCTTTGAGCAAACATGACCTGACTAGCTCTTGCCTCTTCTTGGTGTAGGCATCATACTTCTGTGCTTGTTTGCAAGTATACCCTCTGGGCGTGACTCTGCAGTGAGACGTCAACAGCAGCACTGACCTGAAATGAAATACATGTTTATTATCGTGTTATTCGGCAGCATGGCAATTTCACTTCTGATCTTATTTCAGGGTGGGTCGGTTCCAAACTCCACAAACAGGGACTTTGTTATACAGTCTATAACTCAACGGACAGAGGAAAAAAAGGTCCCTGAATTCCGGCAAGTATGAGTGCGAGTCAGTTATCATCAAGCTGTCGTGAGAGATATCTGGCACATATCAAACCAGCCGGGACCGTATTTCCTCCCCTCCTTTTTTGCTCCTGCGACTCCCTGACCAAAAGCTTTTCGAGTTTTTCAGTTCACGGATAGTACGACTGTCTTCACTTGGCCGTGTATACACTATTTAGTTATAACCATTTTACACATTATTATCACTAGGCTGTTGTTTTCTCTCTCTCTTAATATAAAGTTTCATTTCATCTCTCTTTTTCTCTCTGAGAATGTTGTAGTTTAGCAAGGACAAACACGAAAAGAGGCCTGTGCACCTATTGTTTCCCCAAAAATGCGGGACCCGTACACACACTAAAAAATTCTAAAGTTCATTTAGAACGCTGTAATATAAACAATTCCGCGATAACGCGGATGCTAAGGAGCTCGTGGGGCCATGCATAATTCGGGGCCGGTGAGGGGGGGGGGGGGGGGGGGGAGTCCCCCCCCCCCCTCCCAATTCGTCCCTACATTTAGTTTACACATTACTACCTTCAAACTAATGTGAAATAAACTGTGAACACCACAAACAAGAATGGTGAAGCCTGGATCGCTCGTGTGCATTTAAAACTGATCATTTTCTTAATCTGAACTGTGTGACCTTTCCAAAAGGTGACTGAAATTTAAGTGCCATGCGTCTAAGCATAAGTAAAGGGCTGGCTTATGTACAGTTGTGAATAGTATTGGAGAAAAAATATCTTTTGTCAAAATATGTCTTTATTTTTTTTTTACCTATTTCTTGATTTCTCATGACCCTTGGCCTGAACTCAAACTGGTAGGCTAAGAGTAAGAAAGGTCTTGCCACAAAGTATCCTTCGGCTACGTTTGAAGACTGTGGTTTGAATAGTCTCCGAGAAAATGCCAACATTAAAGTTTACCATGGACGACCAATGGCCCAGAACATAGCCTTACACTTGCTTCGCACATGAGCCAATGAAAGAAGGCATTACAGTATGATGTGTTCATTCACACCATAGTTGTGTTGTGTTCTGCACCTGATTCTCATCACAGATCTACTGGTATGATTTACCTTGAGTCCAGGAGAATAAGTGTCACCTTTCCTCACTTTACTTGCGCTGTGAGTGTGACCTTGGTCAGTTGGTGTAGACGTCATACTTCTGCGCTTGTTTGCAAGTATGTACTCTGGGTGAAAGTACTGAGACTCCACAGCGAGAGGTCAACAGCAGTATTAGCCTGAAATGAAATACATGATTATTACTGTGTTGTTCGGCAGCATGACAATTTCACTTTGCGTGAATGAAATGCAGGGGCAGATTATTACTTTCAAAATAAATGCGACAAAAACTGTGTAAACCGCAAAGAACAAACAACAATGGCAAAGTCACGTCTGTACGCCTCAAGCGCATAACTGATTCACAACCTGTGTGAACTTTCCAAAAGGTAGCTGAAATAAGTGTCACGAGTCACAACATATATGATAAAGGCTTGCTTTTGTACTAGTCAAATTTGTATTTTTCACACATTCTACGGTCATCCAAAATAGTAGTTAACAAATATTAGGGTTTCAGTCAAAGTAGCGTTTTACTAGGTAACCCTTTTAATCCTGATACACCCACTGCTTGAAATAAATGTGACTATGATAGTTCAAGGGTGGTCTTGTCTTGTCTTGCCGTATACGCCCACAATCAATCGTGTTGATCATTATGGCACTTGAACAGAAGGTTTTGTATGCATGTCAAGTACGAATGCGGAGCTAATAATAAATCATGTCGCTACATGAATCATTGGCGTCTCATCCGCCAAGCTATTCGGGCACCATCCTTGAACTAAAAAAATGCTGGACCTATCTCCTAATCTGTAATATAGCCTTCATAAGACAGAGAATGGATGAGAAAACTAAGTTACTAAGTACTGAAAGCAGTTACTGAGTTAGTAATGCAAAATTCTCCCTTAGCAGGACTTTTTACTACACACAGTATGTTTTCCTAAATAATAAGCACTGGCACTGGTTTAATATCACTACAATGTGGACTACATTCCTTCCACCGTATTAGTAAAGGCTCTCTGAGAATGTATGGAAATGTTCTACTTCTAGGTGGTGACTGACATACATGGAATGCATGCCCCTGTCAACCCACAATAAAATGTAGTCTTCTTCATTGCAGGTAGGCTGTAACTGAATTTCCATGCATAAAAGGACAGTTAGCTATTGGGGTTTTACGCCGTGCAGGTGACATCTCACGGCGGTGCATAAAACTTTTTTCTACTTTAGTTTACCTTGTCTGAAGATTTTGTTGTTTTCCTGGCTGCCACGTATACGGCCCGTTCATTTTTTTTTTTTCTTCTTCTGAGAAATGGTTATGCGTTACTACTGACGCTCGATGACTTGTCGCAACTTATGCAAAAGTATCTTATTTCTGAGGAAACACAACATTTTATGCATAGAAACAGTCAGCTTACACACCTATTTCAGACAGTATATATCTTTTGTCAATTATCGATAAATTGAGCTTGTTTGCAATACGACTTGCCGTACGGCCTTTTTTTTCAGTGACCTCTAGTCTCAGGTCACGGCAGACGCAAGATAGCGGTATCTAAATGCGCAGAAAAGATGCGCGAAACAGGTGTGTCCTACAACCTTAATCACATTCTCAGTTTCTGGTATGTCTCAAGTAAATTGTCCTAGTCATTACAAAAGCATAAATTTCTTACACTGGCTGGAGTAAACACATTGTTCTTGCAGCACAGTCAAGGCACATGGACATCTTAAACTTCTCAATCACAAGACGAAGAAGAAAAAGCATGCTTTGTCTGCCTTGTCCTTGGTCTACAGTCAAAACACTTTTTCGGGTTGAGGGGAGAGAACAGTACACTGAATCAGCATACACTCGATATGGAGTTACTTCCCTTGACCGACTAAACTTCGAGATTGATCGGCAATATCAATGGGTTTGATTTTCGCAACCGATTTTCCTTTCTGATTGTTTTCTCCCAATTTTTTTTTTTTCTGTTGAAACACTTTTATTTCTCTCAGGCTTTTACGTTTTTATGGCCTCCAGCCACCCCGTTTTCATTTTTAGGGGCCCCTAATTTTTGTCTTAAAATGTTAGGGCCTTTTAGGGCCCTGTGCGAACCCTGCCAGGGCATCATGGCCGATTGATTGGATTAGTATATAATTTGTTCTCGGATTAAATCAACTTTGTCCTAGGAGTAAATCAATTTGACTTAGGACTAAAGCGAATTTGCCCAAAGAAAAATTATTTAGTTCTAGCATTAAATATTTTGTCATAGGATGAATTAATCAGTTATAAGTAGAATGGCATGCCATAAGTCATTCCACTAATAACCAATTCATTAATACAAGGATAAAATATTTAATGTTAGGACTATATAATATGTACTAGGGCTAATTTGATTCGATGCCAGGAAAAAATAATTATCCCTAGGAGTAATTGATGGAAAATGTTTATTTATTGGACAATTTTATCAAAGGCAATATGGCTGATTGGTTTGAATTAGGACAAATTGTTTATCTCTAGCAGTAAATATTTTATCTTTAGGATCAGTTATCAGCAGAACGGCCTGTCATGTATGGCTTTCAGAGGAGGTGGTGTACTTCACCATCTGAAAAGTGATATAAAACCCAAGAACATACATGTGTGGTAAAAATGCCTTGTACACGTTTTTTTACATTTTATTTTTCTTTTCTTTTTTTTTTGTTTGTGTAGTCAATGTGCTCACGGCTGAAGCTTACGTAGTTCAGCTATTTTTTTCTCCTGCAAGCTTGGAATTTAATGTGTAGCACAGCACAACGTGTAGACAAAGGCCAGATGTTGTACTCAGTGGCCGCATCTCGCCTAGTGTCGGTTTCTCCCTTCTTTTTAGAGCTCTGCTATGGTGCCAGACAGCTGGTTACTGCGGAGTATTTTCCCCTGACAAGAGATTTGTTGGATTTTGTTTGTTAACTACGTAGTCTTGTAAAAGTACGATTTTTCATCTGCAAGAGGATTTTATAACAATATAGTGTTTGAAGGGCTCTAAATGTTGGTAATAGTTTCAGAACTGACAAAAGCGTATTCAGCTAGGAAAGTAATGTTCTATCGCATGGAAGAGTGCTTCACCATTTTGTAACACGTAATGATTTTGGTCGGGTGAGCCACTGTTTACGACTTGTCAGCTTTTGGCTAGCAAAAGCTCCGCTGCGCTCGACACCATACGGATTGGAGCGCAGTGTCCCCGCCGGTCTGCGGAGATAGGTGGATTTGAGCGGTTGACCGCTTCTACAGTTGCTGTTTCGACTTTGCCGTTTTTCTACAAACCAGCATTTTGGACTCTCGTCGTTTTTCTGAGCCCTCCCTTGAACGGGAATCCCGGACTCTGTCGTTTTTTTTTTTTAGTCTTGGGACTTTGCCATTTTTCTGGCGGCTCTGCTTTGTAACGGGCGCTTCGGACTTAGCCATTTTTTGGGAGTCTTCGGACTCTGCCATTTTTTTTTTTTTTGGTAGTCTTCGAGGCTTCCCTTTATCAAAGGACCTTTTGGACTCTGCCCTTTTTTTTTTTTTTTGATAGCTATCCTTTTCAAGGGCGTCTCGGACTCTGCCGTTTTTCTGAGGCTTCCCTTTGCAAAGGGCGTTTTGAACTCTTGTTATTTTCGGGGCTCTTCTTTTGTAACAGGCGCCAGCCTCGGACTCTGTCGTTTTCCGAGGCTTCCCTTTTACAAAGGGGCGCTTTGGACTTAGTCATTTTTGTACAGGTCTTCTTTTACCAAAGGCCTCTCTACCAAAGTTACTTTTATAGACTTTCTTTTATAAAGGGGACTTTGTCATTTTTGTCGAGGCTTCCTTTTATCTAATGGCCTCTCCGACTTAGTTATTTTACTAGATTCTCCTTTGTTCGGACTTTGTCATTCTTTTTAGAGACACAACTTAGATAATAGTACTTTGCTGCGCTACTGTAGTAACGTCTGATGACATTGTGACCAGCAGAGAATATATTTTTCTCAAACGGCCTCATGCCGGGGCTTTTGTTGTCGCTTTAGCCTTATTAGCCTGTACTGCAATATATATACGAAATGCGATCTTCGTTTCACATGTTTTATTGTAGTTAGTATCAAGTGCGAGTGACTGTGCTTGTGTGTGTGAACTTGGCATCCTGACACGAGCAAACATTTACATACACATTCACCGGTCACACAAACATTGCACACGGTCAGCGACGCTACAGATTTTGGTGTCGAAGGCTGGGGGTGAGGCGACACTACACATGATGTGATCTAGTTTTATTTTCTATTCATTGTGTTCCTTGCACAATCTGTACATAATGCCACAGCACACACGTCTTACAATATCACGTGGCGCACAACAAAAACAAAAAAGAAAAACAAAAAAGAGGAAAAATAAACACACACAAAAGGAACTGACAGTTGCAGTTTTTATTTTCGTCACATACACTGACTGTATACTCCTACTGTTTGCTGGAGGGAGTACTCCCCAGACAGACCGGCTCTGAGAGTACGCTACAAGTACACTTATTTTTAAATGAGATGCTATGCATCTCATTTGAATAGAAGTGTACTTGTGGCATACACCCCGAGTTGGTCTGCCTTGGGATCAATCCCACCAACAGTACGGATAGGTACGCAGTTTGTCGGATGACACACTCTTTCATTCATGCGGTACTGTCTTCAGAATACTGGCTCAGCTTAGTGGTACACTGAACTGTTAGCCCACTTAACTCCATGGCCGCACTCCCCAAATTTTGGAGGTGTTACCTAATGGCAATGTACCACTTGCAGGAGGTGGATCGACCATGATTCAAGGGTAGTGCCAGATTAGCTTGGCGCCTGAAGGCGCCAAGCTAATCTGGCACTACCCATGAATTATCATGGTTGATCCATCTCCTGCTGTAGTGCCTTCAGGCTAAATGGGCTGAAAGCATTTCTGTGATCTAGCTCAAAGCTGTAAGGTTTAAACTCACAGACCGTCATACTTATCAACAACACAAATTTGTCTGTAGTTAACTCTTTTAAGGTGCCCAGCATCAATAGCTGCTGTATAGTGCTGTTGTATAGTGCTGCCGCTGGCAATGCCATGTGTTCATAGCTACTGTGGTCGATGTGGGCACCTAGAATGAGTTAAGACTGTATCATTTCCATGATTATCTTGAGTTATAAATCAGAAGTAGTTAGCACGTCCATGAAAAACAAATATTAAATGCACTCTGGTGTGCAACAATGGCTCAAAATCAACCATGAACATATATACATGCAATGTATCAAGAAATACAACAAAAATAAAGTTTGAATATATTGAATCCTCTTAGGTCGTTTAACATCAGAAAACAATATTTTGTTTTTTACAAATATCTTCACAGAGAACCAATTTTCTACACCACTCTTAGAATGATATCATTCAGTGTCTGCTGACCTAATTAAGATTTGCCTGCAAGAAACTCATACAACTTGCCAGTCTTGTTGTACAGTCATAAATATTACGACAATTTTCATTAAATGACCGATCTAATATCAATAAAAGTGCCTCGGACATATATTCATCTGTCCAGCAAAGATTCACTTTCAAACCTTCAGGCATACATGAGTTGTAGCAGGGTTCATACAGACCTTCAAGAAAAAAATTTAGGGCCTTTTAGGGCCTGTTTTAAGAAAAAAATTAGGGCCTTTTAGGGCCTGTTTTAACATCTAAAAATAAAAACAAAATAGGGCTATCACGACACACTAAAATACTGAATAAAATAACATTTGGTCAAGAGTACGACCGGGTGTCCAAACGGTGTGACAAGCACCCTGCATTTTCAAAAGCAAAATAATTTTAATATTTCATATAAATCTGATGTCACATTGACACTAAGTAAATTTTTTATGTTATTTGCAGTTTGGTTGTTATTGAACTTTGAAGTTTGAACGTAACATTTACAATGTCACACATTTAACAATACACAACCAGCACAAGCTGTAAGCAATTTTTTGCATTTGTATGTTTCAAAGTATGTTCTCCATCCAGAATATATATATGGTATGTCTATAAATAAAGTGTGTTAGTAGAAAATGCAACCTTTTATGCCATAAAAACTGTTTGAACTTTACACCATAATTTCCAAAAGCCACTAATTTTAAATTTTACTTGGAGAACTAATTTTAAAATGTTATGCTAAATGCACAAAAACAAGTCTCTAATTTAAGTGCAAAAGCCAATTGAAAAAATAATGAAAAGAAAATAATATATATCTATAAAGTTTGCTGGACTGCTTGAACATAACAATTTACACCCACAATTTGGACGCATACTGTAAACTTCGTAAAGGGTTTCTTTCATTTATCACCCATGCATCCTCTTCAAAACGTTGATATAAATCACTACACCAGTTGTCTTCAGCAAAAACAACAGATTAGTAGAGATAAATAAGTGCCTAGACTGTTTGAACATAACTCAACATTTACACCATTCTGAGTATAAATCTTCAAAACTGGATCATTTGATTTTCCATGTAAGAACCGCAAACCTTTCATTACAAAAACAAAGTACATACTCTACAAAATAACATAAGTTTTAATAATTGACCATTTGTCAGAATGTGTCATAGTAGTATGATTTCTGCTGACAAAATTTACAACACGTGTTATGTTCAAGCAGGGTCTTATATTATGGTTAATTATGCAAAAGCAACTCACTCTAGAAAATCACCAACTCAATGGTAATTTAGGCCAACACTGCAAACATCTTGTGACAGTAACAGTGATTTTTCATAGTGCAGCATGCTTTTGAAAATCTGAGTTCCATGGAGCATGTGTAAAATGTGTCACGTTTTGTTCTCAAGTTATAATTCGGATTTGGTCAAAAAAACTGTGATAATGTCCCAAATTCTTCTGTGGTCACCCAAAAATCATGTATCACTGGAAACCTTATCCATTTCCCTACAACATGATGTATGCCTTAGTTTGATCTGACCACTTCTGATAATTTTGTAGCAGGTTTTGTGAGGGAGGGTGTAGATTTTACCACTAGACACCCAGTCTAACTCTTGACCATTTACCAAATGGTGTTCATAGACATTTCTTCTCCAATACAAATCCTTATCCAGCAAGTACTTAATCACATTCTCAGTTTCTGGTATGTCTCAAGTAAATTGTCCTAGTCATTACAAAAGCATAAATTTCTTACACTGGCTGGAGTAAACACATTGTTCTTGCAGCACAGTCAAGGCACATGGACATCTTGAACTTCTCAATCACAAGACGAAGAAGAAAAAGCATGCTTTGTCTGCCTTGTCCTTGGTCTACAGTCAAAACACTTTTTCAGGTTGAGGGGAGAGAACAGTACAATGAATCAGCATACACTCGATATGGAGTTACTTCCCTTGACCGACTAAACTTCGAGATTGATCGGCAATATCAATGGGTTTGATTTTCTCAACCGATTTTCCTTTCTGATCGTTTTCTCCCAATTTTTTTTTTCTGTTGAAAAACTTTTATTTCTCTCAGGCTTTTACGTTTTTAGGGCCTCCAGCCACCCCGTTTTCATTTTTAGGGCCATTTAGGGGCCCCTAATTTTTGTCTTAAAATGTTAGGGCCTTTTAGGGCCCTGTGCGAACGTCATTGACGTCAGCACACATGACCTTGCTACTGAAACCAGGCCCCCCCCCCCCCCCCTATTAGGGCATTGAAAATATGCCTGTACAGCAAAATCAGCAAATCACAGGAGTTATGTAAAAATAGCCTACATTAGGTCAATTGGCACTAAATGGTATATTTATTTTTCTTAAAGTAGTATAGAAATGTGTTTCTTTGCAAACTTACCTGGAAAAAAAAACCCTTTGCGTGCTTCAATGTCAAACCGCTTAACTATACAACAAACTCCAAAAGAGAACAGAAATAGGTGTGATGAAAGCAGAATTCAGGATGCAAAATCAAAGCTCACTTTCAGCAAACTATTCTTTTAGTTAGGAGTGAGCAATTCTGTGCATGCCATCAGCAAGAAGCAAAAATTTTCATGAGCACCTGCAGCTGCAAGGGCTCATGAGAATCTATGCCTCATGTAGTTATGACTCATTCCCTGGGGTCCACTTACTAAGTATTCATCCTCTGACAAAAATAAAAAAAAAATCACAGATTCTCGATGCCGTGCCGCCAACATCAATCCTCATGAGAGACAGTGAGGCTCTTAACATCTCACTGCCAGATGATGCAGATTATGTTCCTGAAATCATTGTAAATTTGACGACACAGATCCCCAGGCGTCAAAGGAGCATGGATCCAAACTAGTTTTAGCAAGAGGCATAGATCCTCACGAGCCCCAGCAAATGCGGGGGCTCGTGTGAATCCATGCCTCTTGCTAAAACTAGTTTGATCCATGCTGGTTCAATCACTTTCAGGGTCGTCTTTAAGGCACCACTCCACCGCTACACAGGCTATCGTTTATGGCCACGATCAAGTGATGGATTTTCACCACGACGCACTCGGCCGTCTCCAGGAGTAATGGGAGATCCTGTGCTTTGACCTCTGACCTGACCTCGACCCCTGAGCTGCCCAGCTGGTAGCTGGTGACCTTGGTGACGAAGAGTGTGAAGTAGTCACGGAGGTGGTCCAGATGGGATGGGGTTGTGACGTACGATCTGCCCAGCTGGTGAAAAAAAAAGAATGCTGAGACACGTTTTACTCTTTGTCTGCAAAGTAACTTTTCTTCATTATGCGCTCTGCCACTAAGTAAGTTTTTTAGGAGTTCATTTCTGGATCCAGTATGCGTGCCAAGTAACATCTTGTAATGACACATTCAGCGCTAAAATAGCCAAGCACATTCACTGTAACTTAGCGGGATATCACTTTCGATAATCTTCCAAGGGAAGTAATCTTGCAGTGGCTGAAGTTTATATCCAAAAGGTAATAAAAAATGCAATGGAAGTTAATTGTTAACAATAACTCCTTTACAAATGTTTTGTATAAGGAGTACCTTAACTTTTGTTCAAATATGAATATGAAAGTTTACATGTTGAAAAATGAAACTTTCTCAGCTTAGGCCAGTCTGAGATATTGTCCTCCCATCTTTTCCTCTGTCTTCCTCTCCTTCGTCCTTGCACAGTGCCTTGCAGGATTGTCTTGGCAAAGCCTGCTGAACGCGTGACATGCCCAAACCACTTCAGTTTGCGTTTTTTCATAATGGCTAATAGGTCTTCATAGGGCCTGATGGCTTGCCTGATTCTGTTTCCCACTTCCTCGTTCGTGAGGTGATCTCTGTATGAAATGCCAAGCAGCCTTCAAAAAACATCTCATTTCAGTGGCCTGTATCCTCCTTTCAAGGTCTGTTGTGAGGGTCCATGACTCACAGGCATACAAGAACACTGAGTTGACCAAGGAGCGAATCAGTCTGATCTTGGAGCAGAGTGTGATGTTTCTGTCCTTCCATATGGTCTTCAATCTTATCAGTGCTGTCGTTGTCTGCGTAATCCTGGACAATATTTCTGGTTTTTATCCCTTATCTGTCACAATGGCTCCTAAGTATTTGAATTTCTTAACTGTTTTCAGTTTTTGGCTTCCAATCATGACGTCCCTCGCGCTGGGACCATATGGCATTGAGGCGCGTCCCCTGGGTGGTGGTCCCTCGTGAGAGGGGTGCATCGAATGAAATAAGGTGCCGTGAACCAACATGGTCTAAGGGAAGGTGACCCCGACAGAAAACCCCTGGTCCTCCTAGTAAGGGGGTTGGGCGTGGGGGTAGCTTCCCCACCCTGCAAAAAAGGAAATAGCTACAAAAACGCCGACAAAAAAACTAACAGTAATTCCTTTCCTGGAGGAGGGAGGTTCTTCTACCAGAAGACTTATGACGTCCTGTGGTGAAAGCCGGAAGTCTTCGGAAGCCACAGGGCCGAGCCGCCTCTCTCTATCCAGGGATACAACCACGGGCACATGGAACGTCAAGACCATGTACCAGAGCGGCAAGGCCGCCCAGATAGCAGCGGAAATGCAAAAGTACAACCTTTCCCTGCTAGGTATCAGTGAAGCCAGATGGACGCAGTCTGGCCAGAAAAGGCTGTTAAGTGGGGAGATGATTCTGTCTTCAGGTCATGAAGAGGAGAATGCCCCCCATACAGAAGGTGTAGCATTCATGCTGTCACCAGTGGCACAGAGAGCGCTGATGGGCTGGGAACCTCTTGGGCCAAGAATTATCACAGCAGCCTTTAGAACCAAGAAAAAGCTCAAGCTGAACGTCATCCAGTGTTATGCGCCCCACTAATGACAGTGACGAGGAAGAGAAACAAGAGTTCTACGACCGACTCCAGAGTGCCTTGGACAAATGTGCGGAGCGAGACATCACCATCGTCATGGGCGATTTTAATACCAAAATAGGGGAGGACAACACCGGATACGAAGAGGTGATGGGGAGACAGGGACTAGGCTCGGAGATGAGTGAGAACGTGGTGTTACGATTGTGGTTGTGTTATCCTGTGAGAGCGTACATGTGTTATTCGTAGGTAACGATCCGTTGTTTATTTGAGCTATCACGGTTACGATTCATGTGCCTTTTTAGTAAGATTTTCTTTTGTTCGTGAGTAGAGCCGTTTTCGTTTTGTTAAGTTTAGTCCGGCCTCGCGCTGGGACCATATGGCGTTGAGGCGCGTCCCCTGGGTGGTGGATAGGGGGTCCCTCGTGAGAGGGGTGCACCGAATAAAATAAGGTGCCGTGAACCAACATGGTCTAAGGGAA
>BTPG01000004.1:36829931-36879931 GCA_036245525.1 Semisulcospira habei
GATCTTCACCTCAGGCGCGTCGATGTCCTTGGTCCACAGCTCCTTCAGGATGTGTATGGGTCCCTTTACAGTCCTGCCGTTCAGTAATTCAAAGGGGGAGAACCCTGTCGAATGTTGGGGACTTTCACGGTACGCGAAGAGCAAGGCATTGATGTACCTATGCCACAATCTAGGTTACTCAGCACACAATTTCTTCAGCATAGCCTTCAATGTCCCGTTAAACTTTTCAACCCACCCGTTACAGATGGGGTGGTACGGGGTCGTAGTAAGGTGTCGGATGCTCAACAGCCGACTGACTTCCTCCATGCAGTCGGAGACGAACGGGGTCCTTAGACCACTCAGGATCTCCTCAGGAATCCTCAGACGGCTGAACATGTTCACAGTCGCCTCTGTCACTGCTAAAGTGTTGATCTTCTTTAGTGGTATGGCCTCAGGATATCCTGTAGCATAGTCCACCAGGGTCAGAATGTAGCGATGGCCATCTTCACCTGGCAGAGATTTTGGCCCCATAAGATCCACAGCTACCCCCACATTTGTCTGACCTGGTGCATATTTACACGCCTTCAAGATTTCTCCTTTCGGCATCAGACAAGCGTAGTTGTAGGGTTCCAAGGAGAAAGAAGTCTAGCCAGGGCCAGCGTTCTTTTTCATATTTTGGTCCAGTCACCTCGAACGACCTTCCAGCTCATGTCATACATGCTCCATCTCTGTCTGCTTTCAAATCGCAGCTCAAGACCTATCTGTTTTCTTAAGACGCATTCTCAGTGCATTAGCAATCTTTGGCAGTAACTGTTCATGTAACAGTGTGTGTGTGTGTGTGTGTGTGTGTGTGTGTGTGTGTGTGTGTGTGTGTGTGTGTGTGTGTGTGTGTGTGTGAGTGTGTGTGTGTATGTGTGTGTGTGTGTGTGTGTGTGTGCGCGCGCGCGCGCGTTAGTGTGTGCGTGAGCTTTTGATACGTGTCACTTTAGTGGTAACATTTATTGTAGCTTTTACTTTCTTGTACATTTTGTTCTGTGATTTTCAATCATGTAAAACGCTTAGAGCTGTTCTTAATTAGACGAACTATTGATCGGCAAATCTAGATCGGAAAAGATCGGCGATCTTTTAGTTTGTTTCTTAATTGAGGTTGAACGAACCTAGGCGAACTTCAGCAAACCAGGTTTGCCACGGTTCTCTTTCTTAACTGAAGTGCTTGATTCGGCGTACTTACTGTCTCCGAAGGTGTTCAAAATGGCTGCCGCTATGCCGCTTCGCGATTTGAACGATGTTTGTTTTTGTACTCCTTGCAGTAGCGACCCCACAAACAGCGTTGCGCCTCCCACAAATCAATAAAAATAGGTCTTGTTCTTCGCACGAGTGAAATATCGCCGTCTGCCATATTTGTTTGTATCGGTGACTGTCTTCTTATCTCCAACGGAGAAGAGGGTAAAAGTTTTGATCAATCAGAGAAAAGGTTCGCCTTTGTTGGCTCAACACGTTGAGCGAACCTTTTCCGACAGCGAACTATGGCTTGCCGAGGTTCGTGAACTACTTCGAACTAGGTTCGCCGTACCTTTAGATCGTCCAATTAAGAACCAACCTGGTTCGTCCGAGATCGTGAACTGTAGTTCGTCAGAGTTCGCGAACTAAAGTTCGTTTAATTAAGAACATGCTTTAGAGCATCATTAACATGGAGGTTAAGCGCTATAGAAATGTACATTATTATTATTATTATTATTATTATTATTATTATTATTATTATTATTATTATTATTATTATTATTATTATTATTATTACCACTGAAGCTGTTTCCTTGCAGACTCTTTCTTCATATGAGATGGCACTCGACACAGTTCTGTTCGACGAAGATCAATGCGAACAACCACCAGATCTGTGCTGAAGGACAAATTGCAAGGTCTGTCTGAGCTTCGAAGCTAGGATTCCCCAGAAGTTGCCATTCTCGATGCCTGTGAAATTCTCTGGACTGTCTCCTGCCCCACCCCACCAGTAAGAGCGTCGTACTGCGTCAATGCTGCTGTGACAACGATCATGATGAGGTATACCGAAACAGCGCATGTGCTGCACGTGGATTTTCTCTGGTACTAACCATTCAGCATTAAACTTTGTTGCCCGTCAATCCGTCAGCAAGGCATAAGTCGCATCTCTGTGACGAGTTGTGACACATCATTGTCGAGTCAGCTGATAGCCTCCAACAATCTTCAGTCCTATGATGACCGCGTTCTGGAATTGGGGAGACACAACTGCCACGAGGCAACAAGTATTATACGACCAGGAGCCCAGCAGACACTTGGCTGAGTGTGAGGGCAAATATCTCCATGGAAGACAGCAGGAGACAGAGCCTAGATCTGAAGCCCACTGCTACGTGTTCACCATCATGTGCCTTGTGGACTCGGCAAGCCAGATCTTATGGAAGACAGTAGGAGACAGAGCCCAGATCTAAAGCAGTGTGAGGGCAAATATCTCCATATGGAAGACAGCAGGAGACAGAGACCAGATCTGAAGTAGTGTGAGGGCAAATATCTCCATATGGAAGACAGCAGGAGACAGAACCCAGATCTGAAGTAGTGTGAGGGCAAATATCTCCATATGGAAGACAGCAGGAGACAGAGACCAGATCTGAAGTAGTGTGAGCGCAAATATCTCCATATGGAAGACAGCAGGAGACAGAACCCAGATCTGAAGTAGTGTGAGGGCAAATATCTCCATATGGAAGACAGACAGCAGGAGACAGAACCCAGATCTGAAGTAGTGTGAGGGCAAATATCTCCATATGGAAGACAGCAGGAGACAGAGCCTAGATCTGAAGCCCACTGCTACGTGTTCACCATCATGTGCCTTGTGGAACTCGGCAAGCCAGATCTCCATCACCATTGTTAGACATCTGACCCAGTTTGAGTGTTGATTTACGATGCAATAAACCCAAAACATGTACAATGCAAAATCAGTAGGTTGTAGCCGATTCAGTTTTGAATCTCATGGACTGTCGATGCAAGACCAGCTCCATCTCTGTAGTTACCTGACCTGCAAGAAAGTTCTGCACGTGCAAGTGGAGTGAAGCATGCAATGACAATTTTACAGTCGTAAAAAATCAGAGTGAAGTATTTTTTCAAGGAGTGTATAATCGATATCCATATTGAGTGTATAATCGATATCCATATTGAGTGTATAATCGATATCCATATTGAGTGTATAATCGATATCCATATTGGCCTTTTGCGCATTGGGTAGCGTTTTCATGCTGCCACTGACCTTTCTTGACACATTTGATAGAGGGGTCCGGCAGTTGGTCCCAGAATTCTGCCCTTTTACAGTGAATCCTGAGAGCGCCGGAGGAAAGGACATAGTCAGCGCCAGCGGCGCACTCTCCCTGACATACAGTGCCGACTTCGGAAGATTCAGTCATACAGGTAGGCGGTGAGTAAACAATATCACGGTAAGGACTCAATGCGGTGCAAAATTTAACTGCAAGATAAAAAAAAAATATGAAGTTATGTACAACTTGGAAGGAAATCCAGAACAACAAGAGCAAAATCGTCATTGCGAAGCGTTTTACACTCTGCGTGTCGGTAGCGGTTTTTGCTGCTATGATTCCTGCACATCGCGACAAAATCCCCTACCGACACGCAAAGGGCTAAAATACCGGGAAATAACCAACAAAGCTAAAAACACGCTTGGGAAGGGGAAGGGCAAAAAAGCTTAAGGTAGAGCCGAATGTTGTTTTTCATGTTTTTTTTTTTTTTTTTTCTTGTTGTTTTTTTCTTCTCATTTTTGGTTCCAAATTTATCCGCAAAATCTTCACTGATTTTTATGGTTCATAATTATGTCATTTTGATCCATGGAAAAACTATACACAGCTGTTATATTGCCATTAAAGCATGTCACAACCTAACGGCGACGTATTTTACCTGCGCAGGTGTACATTTGTAGGTACAAACATAGGTGAGCAGAGAACATTATGAAATTCGCATCATCATTTGCAAAAGTGCCTTTCATTCACGCATACGAACCAAAACCTCCGCTTCTCGGGAAAGGCTTCTTTAACACGCATTTTTTAAAAAATCGGCACTAACTGTCATACATGAAAACAGCCACGGCAAGTTCATAATCGGCACTACGTGTCATACATGAAAGCAGCCACGGCAAGTTCATTTGAATGAACACACCTCGGTGTCTTTAGCGCGCATATTACGCAGAATTTGATATGACTTTGTTTATTCTGCTTCGGGTGAACGCTGTCACATGTTGCAGCCCCGAAAACATAAGTTATTCCCCGTGGACTTCTAAATTTAAAATAATCAGCGCATTAATGGGGCGCTTTATCCCAGTTGAAAATCGGCTCAAAGCGCCGCCACGAACTGAACCCAACAAGCACGCTCACGTGAATCACGCGCATTCACTCACACACTGTACACAAACACAGAACAATCACGTGGTGCTAAGGGCACGCTCAAGCGAGCTACTGCAGTTTTGGACATTCAAATCGTTTATATTATTTGAAATTTGATTAAGTGGGCTGAAATTGATACCAAAGTCGTGGGGGAGGAAGAGCCGGAGTACCCGGAGAAAGAACTCCCGACGGTCCGCCCGAATTAACGGTGACACTAGAGGAGAAAAGTCCGACGCCGGAACGGGGTATCGAGCCTCACACCTCTAGCATTGGTGGCAGGCGCTTTTACCGCTGCGCCACCGCCCGTCCCAATCATACTGAGTTACGAAATTACTACGCGCTCAGTCGCTAATTATTCATTCAACTGTTTCCTAAAACGGCATTACGCGATGTTGTATACTGTAATCAAAAATTAAAATATGGGATATCATCATCGTAGCTTGTTTTGAAACTTGCAAATAAAGTGTACAACAGCGTACTATATTAGCATAGGAACTTCCTCTCGAAAGTTTACTTACGTTCCGTTAGCTCTAAATTTATCGCGAAACCACGGACTAAATCGGCGTTCAAAGAATTGACTCACGTCAAAATCAGACACCAGTCACCTTTCCTGACTGGGAGAGTAGTCCGGGCCTGCAGGGCTTCCGTTAGAACCAATAAGTTGTTATCTCCATGGAGTTAGTGGGTTGAAAGAATTTGTTAAAAAAAATATTCTTGTTGTTCCGAGATTTGCAATAGGCATCCAAAATTGCATTTTAACTAATGCGTATGAAAAAATAAAATCATTTTACATAAGCTAAAAAGTATGCAGACCTACGGGTTCCCATAACTGGCACACTTCACCACTTGGCAAAGATGACTTCAGGACTCAGTGGACATGAACAATCTTGGTGCAGACGTGCTAAACATGAGATCAGCATTGCATTTGTAATAGAAACTTCGCAAATTTCGTCTACATGTTTTGACGTAGTGTTGGGCAGTGTCCTCCTTATAAGTGTTCAGTGTTGCCTGAGTGATGTGAATAACCATGTGTATAACCATGTGTATAACCACAGCATTTTTTTTTTACATAGAAAAGGAGCAATTTGTAATCTTGAATAATATTTTTAACTATTATTATGCGTGAATAACAGCACCAGTGTTAAAAGTAATATGCTGCTGCAATTTAGTTTTGGTCATCACTCATTGCTTATGTTAAACAGCCGATTGAATGAGCACTCCATGTTAAATTGCCTGTCAGACATGCTTAACTCATTCAGCCCGACGCACGTATTTCACACATTTTGGAGGCTTCATCTAACGACTATACACCTGTCGGCGCCAAGCTAATCTGGCACTACCCTTCAATTATCATGGTCGACCCATCTCCTGCTGTAGTGCGTCAGGGCTGAATAGGTTAATTTATATGGCTTGTGAAATGTTTCCGGACATCCAGAATGGCCACACTTTACTTGAACCTGGGAGGCAGTTCATATCACTGAATCAGCAGTGCGGCCAAGCTACATAGTACTTGGCAGCAAAGCGCAGTGTATTTTGAGGTTTGGATTAGTGGCTTGGGCTTAGAGAGGATACATATTACAACACTGGTGACTCAAAGAGGACAGGTTTCTGTTCAGTCCTATAGCTAAAATACTAGCCCCATGTCAAACACCCTAACACCTTTTATCCTGGCAAGGTGATTACACGATTATTATTCCTTTGACTTGTTAATATCTTGATGTTAAACGTTTTACATAAACATACAGTGCATTTCAAAAGTGATGAGAAATGTATAGTTGTCTGGCAGTGTCACATTTTTTCCAACGATTGTAGTTTTGTTTTCTTTGGCTGGGCAAGCATTGCAATTTTTATTCCTATATCTTGTAGTTTGCATACTGTAGTACAGATGCAGGTCCTTCACCATCTGATATGTGAGACAATGCAGGTAGTGACTGAGAAGCCCGTCACAATGTTCTGCAGGTTACTTCTATATTTGTACCCATTTGTAACACCAATGCCGCATATCTCTAATTTTGGATTTGCCACCTAATAACAATGTTCCAGTCGCACGAGGTTAATTGACCATGATAATGCCATTGGTAGTGCCAGATTAGCTTGGCGCTTGATGGTGCCAACAAATCTGGCAATCCCCATGAATTGTCAAAATTATTCCATCTTCTGATTTGGTGTGTCAGGGCCAAATCAGTAAATGGGTTGATACTATGAGCCTTCTCACTTTATGTGAGTTGATACTATCAACCTTCACACTTTTTGTGCGTTGATACTATGAGCCTTCACACTTTATGTGCTTGATACTATGAGCCTTCACACTTTATGTGGCTTGATACTATGAGCCTTTACACTTTATGTTACAGACTGCAGCATCTGTGGCTGAGTCACGTTTGGTTAGTGTTAGCGGCATATTACCGGTATACCAAAAACAAACAGTTGAAACTTATTATCATGGGTAAAATCATTATTTGTCTGCAAATCACTGTACAGCTTAGCGTCTCGGCGCGCATATTTAAAGCGACCTCATCATCATCATCATCATCAGTCCCTTGCCCGAACTGGGCGTTGGGGGGACTAAAAGGCAGCAGCAACAGACAGTGCTCTCCACTGAGTTCTATTTTGGGCGGTGGCAAGCAAGTCTGGCATCTCGAGTTCGGTCCATTCTTTTATGTTTGCGACCCAACTCTTTCTCTGACGACCTCGCCGACGACTTCCTTCGAGAGTGCCTTGGAGGATAGTCTTGGACAAGGTGTTGTGTCGGGTCACGTGGCCAAACCAAGCAAGCTTGCGCCGTTTCACGGTTGCCAGAAGGGGTTCATGTCGGCCCACCAGGGAAGTGACGATGCTCCGTACATATTCGTTGGTCTTGTGCTCGCGGTACGAGATGCGGAGCAACTTCCTCAGGCACTTGTTCTCAAAGGCCTGGATTTTCTTTTCTGAGTCTGCAAGCAGTGTCCAAGTCTCACAGCCGTAGAGTAGAATAGACACTACGAGGGACTTGTAAAGCCTGTACTTGATGGTGAAGCTGATGGAGTTACTTCGCCATATCCTGTCCAGCCTGGCCATTGCGGATGTTGCTGTACCTATCCTGATACGGATCTCTGCTATGCAACTACCGTCTTTGGACAGGGTGGCTCCCAAGTACTTGAAGCTATTGACCTCTTCTAGCTTCTGGCCGTTCATGTGAATGTTGCTGCTGCTGTCGCTTGTGGTGTTGATCATCACTTTGCTTTTATCCGTACTGATCTCCATGCCATAAGACCCTGCGCTACTTGAAAGTTTGTCTGTCAGGTTTTGAAGCTCACTATTGCTGCCTGCCATGAGGTCAATGTCGTCTGCGAATCGAAGATTGCACAGGGATCTGCCACCAATAGAGATTGAAGTATGGTGGTCGTGGAGGGTTTCCTGCATGATCTTCTCCAGGAATATGTTGAAAAGGACAGGAGAGAGCAGGCATCCTTGACGGACACCGATCGTCGTCCTGAAGAACATGCCTGACTGATTGTTAAGTAGAACCGCGCTGCAGGCGTTCTTGTAAAGCGCTTCTATCATTTGGATCAGTCCATCCTCTATGTTGAACGATCTCATGACTTGCCAGAGTCCGTCGTGCCAGACGCGATCAAATGCTTTCCTGAAATCAATGAAGTTGTGGTAGAGTTCGCGCTGATGCTGCAGATGTTTCTCAATCAGGACGCGGCAGTTGAAAATCTGCTCTACAGTGCTTCTTCCAACTCTGAAGCCAGCCTGTTCTTCTGCCAGCAGTTCCTCGGCGAAAGTTTTGAGGCGGTTGAGAATGATCCTAAGCATTACTTTGCTAGGGTGACTTATCAGACTGATAGTTTTGTAGTTCTGGCACTGTTTCAGGTTTCCTTTCTTGGGGAGCGGGATCACTAGAGACTGTGTCCATTCTACTGGCCATTTCTTTTGCTCCCAGATCTTTTGACAGAGTGTAGTGAGTACCTTCGTTGTTACTTCTCCTCCGTGTTTCAACAGTTCAGCAGGTACGTTGTCTACACCTGGAGACTTTCCTCCCTTCAGGCCGCGTACGGCTGTTTCCACCTCTTCAGCTAACACTGGCAGGTCTTCGGCCTTCCTGGCCCCAGCCTGGTTGTTTTGGAGGATGCTGGTGTCTGGCTCAGGCTTGTAGTTATACAAGTCTCGGCAGTACTCAGTCCATCTGTTTAGTACAGCAGTGTTTTCCGTAAGGAGTTGGCCGCTGCTGTCTTCGATGACTGTGGCTGTTCGCTGTTGAGTCTTGGTGAGGGTCCTTAGCGTTTCATAAGCCTTCTTGCTGTTGCCGTTTGCCATGCCCTCTTCCACGCTACGACACTGGTCTTCAATCCAATCTTCTTTGGCTTCTTTCATCCTCTTCCTGATCTTCTTGTTGACAAGTCTGTACTTGTTTGCTGATGTGAGGTCTTGGCCTCTCTTTTTCTTCCAGGCTCTCCTCTCATCACAGAGATCAAGGATGTCATCGGTGACCCAGGGCTGTTTGCGCTTCCTCTGCTTCCCCAGCACTTCTTCTGCTGTAGAAAGTAACACCTCTTTTATATTTCCAGCAAGGGTGTCTACGTCCCAATCCAAAGTAGCCAAGGCTGCAAATCTGCCTCCCACCTGGGCTTGGAAGACCTCTTCTACTTCCGGGTCTTTTAGCTTCTCGAGGTCGAATCGGATGCGAGGGCTCTTGCTGTCTCGTTTCAATGCCAGCTTCAACTTGAGGCTAGTAAGGACGAGGTTGTGGTCGCTGCCAATATCAGCGCCAGGAAAGGACCTCGTTTGTGCTTTGTTAACGCTGGATTTGAATCGTCGAGGCGACCTACTAGGCTGTAAAAGATGAAGTCTTTCCTTGGCAAGCCTGTGTATAGCCGCTCTCATGCATAACTATATTTAGTTGTGGGAATTCCTGGGAAACTCTGTGTACACATCATTAATGACGTATGCATTCCTGTGTACTGGGTTCCACAGATTGGCAGCGTCGTTTTTTCACGTGCTGATAAGGTATGTGTCCCATCTACTCAGGTTTTTCCTCGGAGTTTTCCTTCTCGAAGGAGATCTGCCAACCAAGGCTATCGAGCATCCCTGCCCGGATTTATATAGGGTTTACTCCCCTAGCCTTTGCCTCTCCCAAGGCACCCACAAGGCAGTGGGGCTATTTACCCATAGCTGGGGATCTGGTTCATGGGCATCAGGGCTTGTCCACACATCGATGGGCCTGCATGCCGCATGTCTGGGGGCCAGATCTCCTCCGAGTCCTCTGTAGTTCAGCCCGAGTCCGTAAGGTGCTCGGTTACCATGAGTCACCACGAACGGAGTCAAACGGAAAATGGCAGGCAGAGGCAGTACCAACAGGCCTTCACTGCACAAATTACAGAGCTGAGGTGGAAGCCCTAGTCCGCGCAGCTAACACCCTTAGTGGCACTGCAGACCCTGATGCCCAGATTGTCTTCCTTACTGATGCCATGTCTGTCCTTGAGGCAGCAACAGCAAGCAAACTGCCACGTCTACAAGAGGCACTGCAAAACATCAAGTGCACCAGACTGGTGCTGCAGTGGATCCCTTCACACTGTGGCATCTACGGCAATGAAGAAGCTGACAGAATGGCAAAAGTGGGCGCAGAGAAAGAACAAGATGAAAATGGAGTCAGCTTCACAGAGATGAAGACCATCATTAAGTTTGTGTACAGACCACCACAACGGCCCCTAGACAGTTACCATCAGCTGTCCAGACAAGAGCAGGTGACCATCTTTCGTCTGAGGACCGGGCACAACCGACTCAATTTCCACCTGCACAGACGCTTCCACCTCGTGCCATCTCCCCTGCGCCCTTGTGGAGAAGCAGAGCAGACCGCAGAGCACATCCTCCAGGACTGTGGGAACCACCAGCCGCTGAGGGAGGAGATATGGCCGAAGCCCGCCACTCTACAAGAGAAACTGTACGGGCCTGTGGAGGCGCTACAGAAGACCACAGATTTCATTTTGAGAGCCAAACTACAAGTGTGACGGCGTTCGAGAAGAAGAAGAAGGTATGTGTGAAATTTATTTTACTTCAGAGTTTTGTTTTTGTCTCGGTCAAAATGGTGGTCAGATCTCTCAGAATAAAATGAGATAAATCAGACTGTTCACAGGGCCTGCGGATGTTGAGAGCGACGATGAAACTGCGCAAAATGATGGCGATTTGAGTACTGCCGGACATGTGGTGGATGGTGAAAAGTGGTGAAACTGTTGCTGGTGGGGTGAATGACAGGCACCCTTCCCCTGTAATGACTTTGGCTGATGTACGCACAAGTGACAGCCAGGAAAAGGATGAGGGGGGCTAGGGATGTAACAGAGTGAAACTAACGTCAGTACTGGGTATGCGTCAGATGCCGGTTTGTGTTTGAAAATCCTGCCATGAAGAAATCAGCTCTATGGTGAACAGTGATTGCTAAACTGAGCCGATACAATAGGGTATTAATGTTGTCTTTCCTCCACTCAGACCTTTCTACCCCACCGTGTAAAGTCCAAGTGAGCGGGCACACTTACAAGAGGTTTCCCATTCTTGAGAGCATAAAAGAAGGAACTGTACTGCGCTGTAAAGGCCACGCCACACATGCCCGATTTTGAGGCCGATTCGTGAGCAGTTTCGAATCGGAGTGTGATCGGACCGGACTGCAAAAACGTGTGCACTGCCACACATTCCCCGACTTTATTTAGCCGACCGGTTTGAATCGAAGATCAAGGTCGTACCTGTTCAGCGAAATGGCTGCAAGTTTGGACAGAGATGATGATGTGCTTGCATCTGACCTCACCGTTCACAGACAGATCTTCCAAACAACTAGATCCAAGGTCTGCAGAATGATCTCCGACTCCAAACGTAAACACCTTCAAAACAAAATCCTGGAATCCACTTCTTCCAAAACCCTCTACGCCACCATGAACTCACTCATAGGCATTTCTAAAGACTCTCCTCTCCCCAACACACACAGCAAAGAAGAACTCCCGTCTGCTTTTTTCCACCTATTTTTCCGACAAAATCCAAACTCTGCGCAACACACTCGACACTCTGCCTTCTCCGCCTTGCACTCCCGACACCCCCTTTTCCGGCACCCCCTCTCCTCCTTCCAGCCCATCTCTCAGGATTAAGTCCTCAAGACCATAAGGTCCATGTCTCTCAAAACCTGCGAACTAGACCCTCTCCAAGCTTCTCTGTACCGGGACGGCCTTCCAAACCTTCTGCCATTCATTACCGACATCATCAACACATCTCTAGAGAACGGCTCCGTCCCTGATATCTTCAAGTCCGACATCGTCCGTTCTCTCCTAAAAAAAAACACAACCTCGACACAAACGAACTCAAAAACTATCGCACAGTCTCCAGTCTATCTTTCCTGTCCAAGCTTCTTGAGAAGGTCGTTTTCAACCAGCCCAACCTCCACCTCGCCGACAACAACCTCCTCAGTCCCTTCCAGTCTGCCTATCGCAAACATCACAGCACTGAAACAGCCCTTCTACATATCTTAAACGACCTGCTTCTCTCCACCGATTCGGGCAACATCTCCCTTCTTACGCTACTCGACCTCTCTGCCGACTTCGACACTATAGACCGCTCTATCCTCCTCCATCGCCTTCACCACTCCTTTGGCATCACTGACTCTGCTCACTCCTGGTTTCTCTCATACCTCTCCGACAGACAGCAGTCCGTCACCATCGACGGAATCTCCTCCACCCCAGTCACGCTCTCCTGCGGAGTTCCACAAGGGTCCGTCCTGGGCCCGGTCCTTTTCACACTCTACACGTCTCCCCTGTCCAACATCATCCAGTCTCACCACATACACCACCACCTCTACGCTAACGACTCACAACTACTAGACAAAGACAAACTCGACAACATTCAGTCACTACCGACTCGCACGGCTGACTGCTACGAAGACGTGAAAAACTGGATGACAGCAAACAAGCTTAACTGAATGACGACAAAACGGAAGCCATGCTGGTAGGCACTCGCCAGAAACTTTCCCAGCTCCCATCCTCCCTCCACCTTCAACTCGACAGCACCCCCATCTCCCTCTCTGACTCGGCCAAAAACCTCGGCGTTATCCTCGATTCTTCTCTTTCCATGACCAGCTTTGTTTCCGCAACGGCCCAGGCATGCTACTTCCACCTCCGCCGCATCGGTCAGATCAGAAAATACCTCACTACCGAAGCTGCCACCAAACTTGTTGTCTCTCTCATCCTATCTCGCATCGACTACTGCAACTCTCTCCTTTCCGGCCTCCCCCACTCCACCACTTTCACTCTCCAGCGCGTCCAGAACAATGCCGCCGCCTCGTCCACAGAAAGAAATAATCCGACCACATCACTCCCTTGCTCAAACTCCTTCACTGGCTTCCCATCCCCCAACGCATCCAATACAAGATTCTGTCTCTCTGCTACAAATCCCTGAACAACTGCGCTCCCGCCTATCTCTCAAAATTACTTCACCCCTACACTACTCCCCGCTCCCTCCGCTCCGCATCCGACCCTCTCCGCCTCCACATCCCCCGCACTAAACTCAGCACATTCGGCCCCCGCTCCTTCTGAGTATACGGTCCATCCATCTGGAACACTCTCCCACTCTCTCTCCGTCAGAAACACGCTCTCTCCTCCTTCCAGTCCGCCATCAAAACTCACCTCTTTCAACAGTTCTAGCACTATACCACCACACTCCCCACCCTAAGCAGACTGTCGTAATGTATTTCACTATTTTGTGGTTTGTGAGTCGTTGTCTAAAGCGTGCGATTGCGTGCGCGAGTTGTGAGTGCGCGCTTAGAGTTATAATTATTATAAGATAAGCGCATTATAAATACCGTAATTATTATTATTATTATTATTATTATTTATTATCAGCAGTTGTGCATCATATTCGGGAAGACTGAGGCGGGCGAAACATCGGCAACGAAGGTGGTTGAATGATCTTCCGCCATTTGCAAACTGAAACGACGTGCTTTGCGAGACGCGCTCTGATTGGTTGAAGCTTACGATCGGGGCCGATTCGGATCGAAAAAATGGAGCAGTTTCTAAACACCCGATTCCCGGCCGATTGCGATCGGTATCGGATATATGACGTCATCCGATCGCAATCGGATCGGAATCGGCTTCAAAATTGGGGCACAACCGGCACGTGTGGCGGGGACTTAAGAGCAGAAATGCCCACAATTTTATTTTGTGACATATTAAGCTTCACACTTCCTCAGCATTAATTTCACACATTAACCCTTATCATTCAGAATACACCAGTGTGTGAAATACGTTTCACTGAAATAGTTCAAGGGTAGTGCCAGAATAGCTTGGCGCCTCTAGGCGCCAAGCTATTCTGGCACCACCCTTGAACTAAAGCCATTGATCTATATCCTTATCTGTAAGTACTATAATGTAGGATGCATAGGGCAGTGTACAAATTTGAAGCTTTTAGCCTCAGTATGATATGGGTTATTTTGATTGTAACGTAATGTAAGAAATATTAAAATTAGGAGATATTGCAAGATATGTTTACCCATTACTGCCTCGAGCAGGTAGCTTTGACAGTTGGTATTGGCATGGAATTCAGCTCTTTAAAACAATATAACATGTGGCAATTGCTACATTGCATTAGCAGTTTGCAAGGTAGGTTTTGCCTTTCAGTCATTCAAATGGTGTTGAAGATATTTGTCACGTAACGGATGTGACATGTTGTTTTATTTTTTCGCCAAGTCGTTTTTTGTTAATAAATGTAGACCGCCGAATTGTGTAAATAGCCTTAGTTTAGGGAAGTTAATAAATGTAGTGTGAGCGTAATCGTAAAGCCCGTGCAGCAAGCTTAACAGTGAGCGAGTACAGCGGTTGCACGCTTTAGCCAATTAGCTTTAACCGAACAGTGTTCAGAAGTAAAGTTAAACTGCAAGGTAGCAGAGGGATATTACAGTCAGTCAGCGGAGTTAGCCAGCGAAGTGAGAGTCTGGGTCAGGGTGCGGCCTCGTTTGGAGCCCTTGACAAGCTGTGTGAGGGTTGTTTTACCCTCCCTGCAAGACCACGGCCAGTGTTCCTGGGTGTGGGTGTCCCGAGAGACTTGTGACCACGGCTGCTGCTCACCAGAAGACCCCTCCGGTTCGTCTTCGTCTTGTTTTGTCTCGTCCTGCCGGAGGACTCACCAGTGACAGGTATTTACTCATGCCATTTTCCTCAGTTAGCTGCTGTGCTCTCGGGTGTGTGAATGTGTATATAGGTGCGGAAGGGTATGTTCGTCTAGTTTTTTTAGTGATGTTTTAATCGAGGCTTTAACCATGTTTTTTAGGTTGGGTTGTAATGCGGTGGGTGTTGGATTTAGTTGTTTATATTCGGCTGTCGCCGAGTGAGTATATTTAAAGGGCCATGTTGTAAAACGAATTAAAGTGGGTATCCTTTCAAATATATTTGTATTAAGTCCTAGATGTAATGTAATAAGATTGTCACGTTGGGTGGTTGCTGGTGATTATTTCATATCTTTGTATGTACATCGGGATATTTTGATAATGTTGGTTTTAGCAGTGGCAATGTTATTATACAAAAGTGGTTGTGCTAGCTTAATGTTAGTGTAATGGAATAGTGCAGACCTGGCGAATGTTGAATGTACATAGGAATCTTTCATATCCGTGATTGTATATTTAATATGGCCAAGGCGGGTATTAGGGTGAGACGAGACACAACTCACGTGGTTTGTGAGTAGGTGCGTGTCAAATAGGCCAGAATTAACTGTGTTGGCACTTTGACTGACAATGCGCCCTTTTCCAGTGCACTGGCTTCGAAGACTGGCTTCGAAGACTGGCTTCGAAGATTGGCTTCGAAGATTGGCTTCGAAGATTGGCTTCGAAGATTGGCTTCGAAGACTGGCTTCGAAGATTTCGTCGTTCTTCGATCTCATCCACGACCAACGGTGACGCATCATCGGGAGTCGGAACGCCTTCGCTAGCCGGTCCTGTTGGACAAGTACTTTGGGCTACAGCAGGCTGATTCTACGTTCTGAGCGTCGGTCACAGGCGTGCGTGGGCAAGCGCGGCTACGGTGCTCTGTGGTGTAGGGGTAGTACTCTTACTTTACGAGCCACCCTGTCTAGTGTGGGACAGAGGACACTGTACAGAGACAAAGTTACCCGCCTTGTATAGCCGTTGGCCATATTAGTCATTATCACCTGTTAGTCATATTCACCTGTTAGTAATATTCACCTGTTAGTCATTTTCACCTGTTAGTCATATTCACCTGTTAGTCATTTTCACTTGTTAGTCATTTTTTATATGTTAATCTTTTTTAAGTGTTAATACGTTATGAGTGCATGTGTGGGTATGTGTGAGTGTGTGGGGCGTTAGGGGGTTGGGGTGGGGGTTAGAGTAAGAGTAGGTAATAAAGGATTTGTTTGTTGTTTATCGCTGGCGTTGTGTTATTTATTTAGAGTGGGTGGTTTTTCTCGAGTGTCTGCACTCACATTGTCCACGGCGCCCTGACCCCGTCAGGCGTGTCGTGACAATATTTAACATGCTTTATCAAGAGCATAACAGAAATGCTTTTTGCAACACATTTGAAATGTTGATACATTTATTTATGCAGAAATGTTACCTTGGACTCAAACATGCAGTCCGTGTAAAACAGTGGATACATTCTTTTTGATATTTTTGGTAAAAAACAGTAGCTGAGACAGCTTGCACTGCCTGCTCTGCTCAACATGTCGCAAGTCCTGCTATCACCACCTGTCACTTGATACATCTGATGTACTGAAATTGCAAGTACCATTGGCAAAATCCGTATGTGTCTACACATCACTCTGTTAACAGCTCGTATCGTCATGGCAACTGGCATTCTGAATCAACACAAGCATGACTTCTTGCAGCCAGCTTCTGCAGTTCATAATGTACAGATACTTTGGTAAACAGGGCAAGTCATACACATTCAAAATAATTATTGAAAACCTAGAGCTTTATTATTTTCATGCACTGAGTGAGTTTGATAAAAGTGTTTCATCCGCATTAATGCTATGTGCTGCCCTGGTCAGGAATCAGGTTTATTGCAATTTTTGGCCATGTGTGATTACAAAAGTGAGCCTGTGAACCGAGCCCTGAATGTCTATTAAAATAAGATTTCAAATTTAGCCCACGGGCTTTTGGATCATGTGCGAAGCAAAGGTGAATCTGTGTTCTGGGCCAGTGGTGGTCCGTCCACCGTTTGTCGTCCGTCCGCCGTTGTCCGTCGTAAACTTTAATTTTGGCATTTACTCGGAGACTATTCAAACCATACTCTTCGAACTTGGCCCAAGGATACTTTCTGGAGAGACTTTTATATAGTCTAGCAGATTAGTCAGTTTCTGCAGACGTAAGTAGTTCGTCAAAAGGGTAACATTGGTTTGGAGGTACGAAACGAAAGTGCTAGTGCCATATAGGTTATGTATAACAACAATTCTTTGCAGACATTTTTGTGAAAGTGTTTTTTTGAGTGCTGTTTGTTGGTTGAGGTGGAACCAGTCCTTGTAAGCGGCCCGGATAAGACGCAAGACATTTTTGGTTCACGTGCAAAGCAAAAGTGAGTCTATGTCCGTCGTCTGTCGTCCGTCCGCCGTCGTCAGTGGGAAACTTTAACGTCGGCATTTTCTCGAAGACTATTCAAGCCACAGTCTTCAAACCTGGCCCAAGGTTACTTTGTGGCAAGACCTTTCAAAATATGCCAATTTGAGTGACCTCTCTTAAAGGTCAAGGTCACAGGGGATGAGGAAATTGGTCAAAATAGCCATATTTTGACAAAACTTAAATTCCTCAAATGTTATTCACAAATTTAAACCTACACTTGGTACGAAGATACCTGATGGTAAGATCTTCCTATGCATACTAAATGATTTATCCCTCGGAAAGGTCGTGGGTCACAAGAGATCAGGAAATATAAATATTTTGACAAAAGATGTTTTTTCTCGAATACTATTTACAACTTCAAACCCAAACTTAGTACAAAGATACTAAGACCTATCTATGCATGCTAATTTGGGTGACCCCTCGGAAAGGTCAAGGTTTACATGAGGTTGGCAAATGTGTGTAAATTGCCAATTTCTGAGAGATTTGTAGTTTTTATCCACATTTTTTTGTAGTTATCAACCAAATTTGGCTCAAAGGCAGCTGATGACAAGACCTTTATATGCGTGCTAATTTAGTTGACCAATCACAAAGGTCAAGGAATGGATGATGACAAGACCTTTATATGCATACTAATTTAGTTGTCCCATGTAACGCACGCAGACTTGCCCACAGTCGTACGCACAGACTCTCGCACAAAAGACGCATACACCGCCACTGACTCAGACGGGCGCATTCATGCGGTAAAACTCAACACACGGGCTCCCTTTCTAAAGTAACTTTTATACACTAAAAGGTTCAAACAGATTATCAAACTATATACACTTCTCTACTAACATCCGAGCATCACACACACACAATTCACAATATCTCGCCAGGCTATGTGTTAGTTCTCAGTCTCCAACCTGTTTGATGTTATTGCCTGGTTACGTTGTTCCTTCTGACGTCTAGGCGTGCAAGTCCGTTGTATGCTCTTTTCTGTCGTCCTGTCTGTAACACGGACGTCCTTGTACTCGCACCGTAGCGCAGTTCTCGCTGTGATCCGGGTATACTGGTCCCGATCAGACTCACTCTGGAGCTGGAGGGATGACCTCACGTTAGGTCCCACCTGTGACTGACGTCTCGGCGTCCGTCGTTCCACTATTTACAAGCACTCTAAACACAACAACAAAAGTCCCAACGTAACACTTGCTAAACATACAACATATTGGATCAATGAGAAACACACACACGTGCTTCATAAACTGTCTACTTCCGTAACACCCCCATATCTCTGTCACTATCTTGAAACAGACTATAGCCTAACACTCTTGCTATACACTACTCTATACACTGGAAAAGACTATGCTTAACCAACCGCGTACTACCTTCATAGCGACTTAAGCATACACATCTCACGTCTTTAGTTATTCAACTCGGTAAATAACTGTATACGAAAAACACCGGTTACTTTGCTGAATTCTAAACCAACATAATTGAACCAAACCGGTCAACACTACACAAACAAATTACTCTTAGCAACGCATACTATTCTTCAACTAAGCATCAATAATACTACATATATAGACACATACCTGAATTCTAGGCTTCAGAGTCTTGGAATACGGGCTAGTTATCTCAAACACATCTGATTCCTCTGACAAGAAAGCCCATATTAACGTATTTACTGCTCTGCAAGACAGCTTCCGCCTCTTGGCTTGACTTCGCAAACGAAGATTTTATAGGAGTTGCCCAAGACGTCTGCAGGCTTGTTCGTGGCTGCGGAGGCCAATCCGAGACAGGCAGGTTCGACCGCAGTGGCTGCAGGGGAAGGTCTGGTCAGGGTTCTGAGCTGCGGCATCTCTGTTTTTTTCTCCTGAGCCTCTTGTCCTTAAGGCTAGCTCTGTGAGAGTCCTCAAAGGAGACAGCTGCCTTGTAAACGGTGGAGCGCCAGGTGTCACGGTCCGCAGCAAGCGAAGACCACTGGTGGTGGTCGATTTGGCAGGCACTAAGTGACTTCTTGAGACAGTCTTTGTATCTCTTCTTTGGTGCCCCTCTGTCACGGTGTCCAGTAGCAAGCTCGCCGAACAGGGTGATCTTTGGTAGGCGATGATCCTCCATCCTGGAGACATGCCCCGCCCAGCGGAGCTGTGTCCGCAGCAGCAAAGCCTCGATGCTCACAGTTTCAGCCTGTTCAATGACCTCGACGTTGGTGACATAGTCACTCCAGTGAATGCCCAGGATGGTGCGCAGGCAGCGCTGGTGGAAGCGTTCGAGGAGTCGTAGTTGGCTGCGGTAGAGGGCCCAGGACTCGGAACCATACAGCAGGGTGGTGAGGACCACAGCTCTGTACACGCTGATCTTGGTGCCTGTTTTCAGCTGTTGATTGTGCCACACCCGCTTGAAAAGTCGCCCGAAAGCGCTGTTCGCTTTTGCCAGCCTGCTGTCAAGCTCCTTGTCCAGCTTGGCGTCCGACGTGATAATGCAGCCAAGGTAAGTAAACTGGTGCACTGACTTTAGTTCAGACTCGCCAATGGTGATGTGAGGAGGGCGATACACTGTCTTGGGTGCCGGCTGATGGAGGACCTCTGTCTTTTTCAGACTGACCTCGAGTCCAAAGAGCTGGGCAGCATCTGCGAAGCAAGACGTGATGCGCTGCAGGGCTTTCTCTGTGTGTGCAACGAGGGCAGCATCATCAGCAAAAAGCAGCTCACGAATCAGTTGGTCTAGGGTTTTCGTGTGGGCCTGCAGTCGTCTGAGGTTGAACAGGCTGCCATCGAGACGATACCTGATGTACACTGCATCGTCATCATCGAGGTCCACTGTGGCCTGCTTCAACATCATGCTAAAAAAGATGGTGAAGAGGGTCGGTGCCAGCACGCAGCCCTGCTTTACGCCGTTGAGAATGGGGAATGGTTCTGAGAGGTCATTGTTGAGTCTGACCTGGCCTTGCTGGTCCTCGTGTAGCTGGACAATCATGTTGAGGAACTTTGGGGGACAGCCAAGTCGCTCCAGGATCTGCCACATGCCTTGCCTGCTCACAGTGTCGAACGCTTTTGTTAGGTCGACAAATGTTACGTACAGCCCTTTGTTCTGCTCGCGGCACGTCTCCTGTAGCTGTCTCAGCACAAAGACCATATCGGTGGTGCTCCTGTTTGCTCTGAAGCCACACTGGCCCTCTGGGAGTTGGTCTTCAGCGATGGCAGGTACCAGCCGATTCAGGAGCAGCCTTGCAAGGATTTTCCCAGCAATGGACAGCAGGGTAATTCCCCGATAGTTGGAACAGTCAGACTTCTCGCCTTTGTTCTTGTACAGGGTGATAACGACTGCATTACGGAGATCTTTTGGTAGTGTTCCTTCCTCCCAGCAGCAGAGAAAGAGGTCATGGAGCTTGTTGTGCAGTGCTGTGCCTCCATGTTTCCAGATCTCTGGCGGTATTCCATCAATGCCTGCTGCTTTGCCACTCTTGAGCTGGTGGATGGCTGTGAGGGTCTCTTCAGCGGTGGGCGGTTCGTCCAATTCAACCTTTACTGGGAGGTGTGGGATTTGTAGGACGACTGCTTCTTGAACAGTGCGCTCAGCGCTGAAGAGGCTCTGAAAGTATTCCGACCAGCGGTTCAAGATGGAGGTATTATCTGTGAGGAGTGCCTGACCATCAGCGCTTCGCAGGGGACTTTGTACCAGGTGCCTGGGGCCATACACTGCTTTCAGTGCTTCGTAGAAGCCCCTGTAGTCACCATTGTCAGCGCAAAGCTGGGTCCTCTGTGCAAGTCTGGTCCACCACTCATTCTGGAGATCTCTGAGCTTGCGCTGGAGACTGCTGCAGACGAGGCGGAAGGCAGACTTCTTCATAGGGCAGGAAGGCTGGGCTAGGTGGGCCTGATGGGCGGCTCTTTTTTTTGCTAGGTGTTCCTGGATCTCTACATCGTTTTCGTCAAACCAGTCTTTGTTTTTCTTTCTGGCGAAACCCAAGACTTCTGAAAGGATTTTGCAATAGCAGTTTTCAGTTGTTCCCAAAGTGTTTCAGGGGAGGAGTCTACTGGGTCCGCTGTGTCTTTGAGCCTGCGCTGTAAATCTGTCTGAAAGGCAGCTTTCACATCGTCACGCTGAAGGCTGGCAACATCAAGCTTTTTCTTGGGGGGCCCCCATTTCTTGGGTTTTGGCTTGAAGTGGAGCCTGAGTTTGCAGCGGACAAGGCGGTGGTCAGTGTGGCACTCTGCGCTGGGCATCACTCTGGTGAGGAGGACGTCACTGCGGTCCCTCTGACGCACTAGGACATAGTCGATAAGGTGCCAGTGTTTGGACGGAGGATGCATCCAGGTGGTCTTTCGACTGTCCTTTTGCTGAAAAGTAGTGTTGGTGATGACAAGTTGCTGCTCCGCACAGAACTCCAACAGTAGGCGGCCATTGTCATTGCAGTTCCCCACGCCATGCTTGCCGAGGACTCCTTTCCAGGCTTCAGAGTCCTGGCCCACTCTGGCGTTGAAGTCGCCAAGGATGATGACTTTGTCGTCTGCAGGGGTACTCTGTAGGAGGCTGCGCAGGTCAGTGTAAAACTTGTCCTTTTCAGCAGGCTCTGCCAGGAGGGTTGGGGAGTACACACTGAGAAGGGTGACGTGTTGCTGGTGTCTCAGTGGGAGGCGCATGGACATGATGCGGTCTGAGTGGCCCGTTGGTAGGTTTTCCAGCTTAGTCGCAATGGATGTCTTGACCATGAAACCCACGCCTGAGAGCCGTCTTTCTGATGCAGGCCTGCCTGACCAGTAGAGGGTGTACCCAGCACCAAGTTCTTGGAGGCTGCCTTCGTCCGGAAGGCGTACTTCGCTGAGCGCGGCAATGTCGATGTTTAACCTCCGCAATTCATGGGCAATGAGGGCGGAGCGACGTTCAGGGCGTCCGCTGTCTGCTTTGTCGAGCATGGTTCGGACGTTCCAGCATGCTACGTTGAGTCCGGTCGTGGTCGTCATGAGAGTGGATCCGTTATTCTTTCTTGTTTTTTGACCGCAGGAGAAGATGCCCGTTGACCGCGGCTAGCCAACTGGGTTGCGAGGGGACGAGCTTTGGTTAGGCCACCTTTTCTAGGCCCCTCTCCGTGTGGAGCAAGCAGTGCTGTCCCTAGAAAAGGCTGCTTGATCGTTCAGGGTGTGCCGAGTGATGTTGTCATCCCCAGCTCAACATCAGGCGACCAATATCCTGAACCGCCTGCATGCAGGTTTGAGACTGCGGCTTCCAGTGACATCTTTCACCTGCCGTTTCGCCCCTCGCCCGTCGCTACAGGACTTGGAATGGTCAGTGTCATGGTCCGTGGACGTTTCCTAAAGCCTGCGCGGTGGAGCTTTTTGGTGGAGTGCAGTGTGCGCAGTACTGGCCCCACCCTTTAAACCCTTGGTTCATCCGCCATGGCCTAGCAAGCTGGGACGATGGCATCGAGGTCCTCGGGTCGTAGGTTTTATATCAGACTGTCCTTGTCCTAGTCTCTGGCTCAAAAGCCTTCCCCGGAGACACGGGGGCTTTGATGTCAGGGGTTTCCTCCCTTAGCCTTTCCGCAGCCAAGCGGCCAGGCCTGCAAGGCAGCAGGCAACTCGTGGAGGGCGGGGTCGTCTATGTCCCGTGCAGATGTGAACATCTGCCCACTGCCCAAAAATCACATTCACAACAACAACAAAAACAGTTCAGGCATATTAACCAGTCTTTCACACAACAAACACATTCTGTTTACAGTAACACCATCCAAAAATCACATGATGGGAAGCAAAAGAAAATTAACAGCAACACAGATATGCCAAATTTAAAAGATACATTTTCAGGTTGGTTTAAAGACTGAGAGTGTCAGGATTGACGGACATGGGGAGGTAGGGAGTTCCACAAATGAAGATGCAAGATATATGTATGTATATATTTAGTATGTCATTTGTATGACACCTAGCTTCCGCCTAGAACTCACTATAACAGTACTCACTAAAACTTCCCGTGTTAACCGTCCCTTAAAGATTTCACGTGGAACCACGGCCTCATGTACTATCGGCACAAACAAACCGCTAACAAAAACCGTACCGTACTAACCCTAATGTGTGAACACTATGCACGAGCATAGAGCTTCATCACATCCCATCTCAAAGGATGATCCCAAAATAGGTTTAAAAATGCCGTATTTTGACAAAATCTTTTTTTTTTCAAATACTATTCAGGACTTCAAACCCAAACTTATTACAGAGATACCTGTTGGTAAGACCTATATTTATGCTTACTAAGGGTCACAAGAGATCGGTACATGTGTGACAAATTTCATTTTGGGGCTCTCGTGCGAAGCAAAAGTGAGTTTATGTTCTGGATCAGTGGTCGTCCGTCTGTCGTTTGTCGTCCGTCCGCCGTCGTCCTTGAGTCATGCATAAAATTTTATACTGATTTCTAGCTGTTACATGTAACTAGTGAAAAGTAAACAGATGGGGTGTGATATGATCCGATCTACGGACTCTAAGAATCAACCTAGCACCTGAGTTTTGAATTTTTCTGGAGTTCGCCAATCAGACACTGGGAACAGCCAGCCAAATGAGCATTGCAATAGTCTAATTTAGGCAAGACAAAACAAAAGGGCAGATGTGTCGTGTTTTTGTGTACATTTTAGTATATGATTCACATGCATACGATGACAATTACCTAAGATAAAACGTTTTTAGTGAAGGGTGACTGAGCCATGTAGACTTTTATTTTGACACCTGTCCAAATTGCAGTTTAGGTCATATTAGGTGTGCTGCAATTGCAAAGGTATCAATGTGTGAGGCTACAAAAAAATTCAGGACATCTACATGTTTTGATCCGTGACAGTAAATACCACATAATTATACCTTTACATTTTGATTTTATAGGTGTCTAACTATAGCACTTTCTTAAAAATGCAAAAAGAGGTAATTTTAGGTCATACTCAAATGCTCATATCTCGGAAGCCAATCAACATAAAGTTCTGATTTTTTGCATGTGCACTTCTTTGAACGTATACTTCAGAGTGGTGCATTTGTTCCTGACGGTTTCTAGAACATAAATTGTGGACCTACCTATACTTAGTATATCATATAGCTACTTTTTGAATATTAATTCATTCATTTTTGCAAGTTTTTCGATCCACTACATACTCCCATCAAACAGTCAGCCCTGATGGACGAGGCTGTGTGGAACAAAACACTCAGCCCTGGATAAGGCTTCATGCCTTTTGCATGAGTGACGTGAAACATCAGTTTCGATATTATGCCTCATTTTCTTCCTCCCATGTCAGGTATTTGTGCGCCACCACCGCTACACCTGCTGAACATAGCAGGGACTCCAGGTAGTTAGTTAGTTAGGACTTCAAGCGCTGTTTATTGGCATGTGCTTGGTCTACGAGCTACCACCGAGTATGACACTATTTGGTGTAAGTTTACGATTTTCGATTTTTTTTTTTTTTTTTTTGTTGTTGTTGCAAATTTGTAATTCTGCTTTGCGGGCTTAAGTTTTGATAAACGCCGATCAAGCATTTAAAAAAAAAATAATATGACGTCATCAAACAGTACGTCACTGGAATGCGCATCGATGCTTTTGCAAAAGCGTTGTAACAATGTATCGTGTCGCTGGCGCGTGTACTTTTTCTATCGTGCACCAAAAGGTGAAAAATTCAGCTAATTTTTAATTTGATCGATTGCCACACCCACTACAGATGCCTAACAAAGTGTTTCCCTCAAAAATGGTATACCTCGTGGTCGCCTCTACCACTGCGCAAAGTGAAACATCTCTACTATTCAGCGCAGGGTTTTCATACTACCATGCTGAACTATGTCTCTGAATTAGAATATGAATTATCTTACGTGAACAGTGTACACCTACTTATAACCAAGCTGAATCATCGTGTACAGAGAAAACAAACATGTTGAACAAGAACTTTTACTCGCCTATTGTACTTGGTTTACACATCTAAAGTGGAAGTTAAGTCTTTTAGGGATTTCAACTCAAGGTCAGAAATGACACGTCAAGTTGGAAAGGAATTATTTTCGAAGAAGAGAAAAGGTTAATCGTTTAGGGCTTAACATCTTTTGTCCACCACAAAGGTGGTTTGAAAGATGGGGCACAATAATAGGATCTGAAGAAATTTTAACCCCAGCTGGATTCGAACCCATGACGTTTGGGTTGAGAGTCGAACACTCTACCGCCGAGCCACCCAGCTACTTCTTAGGGGGAGAGACTTGAAAGTGTGTATTGAAAGGTCTGTTTTAGTAATTTTCATGAATTCAAACAGACCACTAAAACTGCATAACTCGCGGCCTGTCCGACTCCACAACCAGTTTCCTCACACATAAAAAAGCAACGTTTGCACTCTCTTAAAAACAAGGGCCGTAACTTCTCAAACAAAGGGCCGTAACTTCTCAAACAACGCGAACTCGTTGGTGCAAAGCACAACTCCTTTATCTCATTCACCCCGGCGGCCGTATTTCCCAAATTTTGGAGGGGTCATCTAATGACTATGCACCAGTTGCAGGAGATGGATCGACCATGATAATTTAAGGGCAGTGCCAGATTAGCTTGGCGCCGACAGGCGCCAAGCTAATCTGGCACTACCCTTGAATTATCATGGTCGATCCATCTCCTGCTGTAGGGCGTCAGGGCTGAATGGGTTTTTTCGTTAATCATAAAACGAATGCAAACTTAGGACATCAAACACAGACAACATCTGACGCATTTTGTTTGCTGGTGAGTACATATCTCTATCCAGCTATGACGGAAGCTGTGCGTTTTTTACCGTTTCTACCAGCTCAACCTCCACCTCGCCGACAACAACCTCCTCAGTCCCTTCCAGTCTGCCTATCGCAAACATCACAGCACTAAAACAGCCCTTCTACATATCCTAAAAGACCTGCTCCTCTCCACCGACTCGGGCAACATCTCCCTTCTTACGCTACTCGATCTCTCTGCCGCCTTCGACACTATAGACCACTCTATACCCCTCCACCGCCTTCACCACTCCTTCGGCATCACTGACTCTGCTCACTCCTGGTTTCTCTCATACCTATCCGACAGACCTCAGTCAGTCACCATCGACGGCGTCTCCTCCAACCCAGTCAGGCTCTGTGACTTAGCGCTCCCTCTCTTTCCTATCTCTTTTTTTTGTGTGCTTTGGCCACAGTAGATCTATGATCACTGGTCGATCATGCACATTTCTCTCCCCTGACAGTGCTATAACCTACTTTACTTTGTAACCTTCCTAAAATATCAGCACTGGCAGTCTCCCCTTTTCTTTTCATTTATTACTACAATATCGACTGCAACCCCTTCCCCCTTTTGGTAGGTTCTCTTTTAGGGTGTATGGAAATTTAACTCTAGGTGGTGGCATGGAATGTGTGCCCCTGCAGACACCACAGTAAAAATTTTACATTTAATGTGGTTGTCATTGCAGGTAGGCAGAATTTCCTGCCTCCTCCAGTATTGCCGATGGTGTGCTGAAGAGGTCGCCAAGACCGAAACAGCTGTCCACAGGGGCTAAATATCTGGACCCCCCTTGGGGGACCTAGATTTAAATTTCCATGCACTGAGTGGCTGGAACAGTGGATATGTGATACACCCCCCTTCGGGGGGGGGGGGGGGGCTTCCATATGCATTGCATTCAGTCACTCTCTTAGCGCCCCCTCTTTTTCCTATCTCTTTTTTTTTTTTTTTTGTGCTTTTGGCCACAGTAGATCTATGATCACTGGTCGATCATGCACATTTCTGTCCCCTGACAGTGCTATAACCTACTTTACTTTGTAACCTTCCTATATATATATATATATATATATATATATATATATATATATATATATATATATATATATATATATATATATATATATATATATATATATAATATATATATATATATATATATATATATATATATATCCTCTCTCTCTCTCTCTCTCTTGGCTTGACTTCGCGAACGAAGATTTTATAGGAGTTGCCCACGACGTCTGCAGGCTTGTTCGTGGCTGCGGAGGCCAATCCGAGACAGGCAGATTCGACCGCAGTGGCTGCAGGGGAAGGTATGGCCGGGGTTCTGAGCTGCGGCATCTCTGTTTTTTCTCCTGAGCCGCTTGTCCTTAAGGCTAGCTCTGTGAGAGTCCTCAAAAGGAGACAGCTGCCTTGTAAATGGTGGAGCGCCAGGTGTCACGGTCCGCAGCAAGCGAAGACCACTGGTGGTGGTCGATTTGTCAGGCACTAAGTGACTTCTTGAGACAGTCTTTGTATCTCTTTTTTGGTGCCCCTCTGTCACGGTGTCCACTAGCAAGCTCGCCGAACAGTGTGATCTTTGGTAGGCGATGATCCTCCATCCTGGAGACATGCCCCGCCCAGCGGAGCTGTGTCCGCAGCAGCAAAGCCTCGATGCTCACAGTTTCAGCCTGTTCAAGGACCTCGACGTTGGTGACATAGTCACTCCAGTGAATGCCCAGGATGGTACGCAGGCAGTGCTGGTGGAAGCGTTCGAGGAGTCGTAGTTGGCTGCGGTAGAGGGCCCAGGACTCGGAACCATACAGCAGGGTGGTGAGGACCACAGCTCTGTACACGCTGATCTTGGTGCCTGTTTTCAGCTGTTGATTGTGCCACACCCGCTTGAAAAGTCGCCCGAAAGCGCTATTCGCTTTTGCCAGCCTGCTGTCAAGCTCCTTGTCCAGCTTGGCGTCCGACGTGATAATGCAGCCAAGGTAAGTAAACTGGTGCACTGACTTTAGTTCAGACACGCCAATGGTGATGTGAGGAGGGCGATACACTTGTCTTGGGTGCCGGCTGATGGAGGACCTCTGTCTTTTTCAGACTGACCTCGAGTCCAAAGAGCTGGGCAGCATCTGCGAAGCAAGACGTGATGCGCTGCAGGGCTCTCTCTGTGTGTGCAACGAGGGCAGCATCATCAGCAAAAAGCAGCTCACGAATCAGTTGGTCTAGGGTTTTCGTGTGAGCCTGCAGTCGTCTGAGGTTGAACAGGCTGCCATCGAGACGATACCTGATGTACACTGCATCGACATCATCGAGGTCTACTATGGTCTGCTTCAACATCATGCTAAAAAAGATGGTGAAGAGGGTCGGTGCCAGCACGCAGCCTTGCTTTACGCCGTTGAGAATAGGGAATGGTTCTGAGAGGTCATTGTTGAGTCTGACCTGACCCATCCTCGTGTAGCTGGACAATCATGTTAAGGAACTTTGGGGGACAGCCAAGTCGCTCCAGGATCTGCCACATGCCTTGCCTGCTCACAGTGTCGAATGCTTTTGTTAGGTCGACAAATGTTACGTACAGCCCTTTGT
The DNA here is from genome assembly GCA_036245525.1 of Semisulcospira habei. Classification (NCBI taxonomy): domain Eukaryota; kingdom Metazoa; phylum Mollusca; class Gastropoda; family Semisulcospiridae; genus Semisulcospira; species Semisulcospira habei. The sequence goes on from BTPG01000004.1 coordinate 36,858,165, forward strand.
TCTGCTCGCGGCACTTCTCCTGTAGCTGTCTCAGCACAAAGACCATATCGGTGGTGCTTCTGTTTGCTCCGAAGCCACACTGGCCCTCTGGGAGTTGGTCTTCAGCGATGGCAGGTACCAGCCGATTCAGGAGCAGCCTTGCAAGGATTTTCCCAGCAATGGACAGCAGGGTAATTCCCCGATAGTTGGAACAGTCAGACTTCTCGCCTTTGATCTTGTACAGGGTGATAACGACTGCATCACGGAGATCTTTTGGTAGTGTTCCTTCCTCCCAGCAGCAGAGAAAGAGGTCATGGAGCTTGTTGTGCAGTGCTGTGCCTCCATGTTTCGAGATCTCTGGCGGTATTCCATATATATATATCACTGATATATATATCAGTGCAGATGTAGATAAGCTTGGTACCGCTGCAGAGTTTTGCATATCTGACGTTCATCTTTGTTTCTAATGTCTCCCTCTGTTTCTGTGTTATGATGAGTGAATGATGCAATTTATTTGTGTTTTCCAGGGGTTTCCGGATTGTAGGACCCTTCGTGGTAATGATTTAAAAGATGGTAAAAGGGGATCTCCTGCGGTTCTTCATCATCTATGCTGTTTTTGTCATTGGCTTCTCTCAAGGTAAGATATTTTGTTATAATTCTTTTATACAGAGATGGATCAGGACACATAATTTACTGTCTATCTGTGTAATGGAGTTGCTGTCTTCAAGGTCAAGATTGAACACCCTCCCCCACCCACCCTCCCCCATCCCCCCCCCTCCTCACCCCCCCCCACCCCCCCACCCCCCCACCCCCCATGGCCACCATTGTTTCTTTTCATGTCATCAGGCATGGGAATTGTCCGCGAAATTCCGCAGAGAAAAAAAATCATCCGCGAAAATAAAAAGGCGTTTCCACGAAACACTATTGTGGGTAGCAAAAGAATCAAAGCACCGTTTATAGTATGCGGCAGGTCACGGATGCGGCAGGCTGTGTCCGTGGCTTGCCTGAGTGCGTGCTGCGCAGTAAACTGAGAACTGAAACGGGCAGACCCAAGGTCGGCAGCCAGAAGTAAGCAAGGTCCGCCGTCTACCCCCCCCCCCCCCCCTATTCTGGCATCACCCTTGAACTATCACGGTCGATCCATATCTTGCTGTGGTGTGTCTGGGGTAGAATGAGTAAACCAATTTACATCCTGTGGCTGATGTTTAAGAAATGTGCTTATTGTCCTATGAAGGCTGTATTACACATTACAAAGATAGATCGACCATTTTAGCTCCAGGTGGTGCCGTTTGAGCTTGGCACCTTTGGCACCAAGCTGTTCTGACGCCACCCTTGAACTGTCAAAGTCAAATTTATGTCAAGCAATAGCGCACGAGGATTAATAGACTTAACCCATTTAACCACAGGGCCGCATTTTCCAAGTTTTGGAGGTGTCACCTAAAGACTACCTACCAGTTTCAGGAGATGAATTTGACCATGATAATTCAAGGGTAGTGCCAGATGAGCTTGGCGCCTTCATCTCCTGCTGTAGGGAGTTTGGCTAAATGTTTGAAGATCTCTTTTTTCTTTAGGAGGGTTAGCTGTCTTGGGGGGGGGGGGGGGGGGGGGGAACGAAAACTTGTCCAAGGGGTTTGTCGATAAGACATTAGCTCTGGTTACCCTCATTGTTTGTGTGCTGGTCTGTAATTTTGAACCTCATGACTTGAATCTGTGAGGTTACAAATCGCAGACCAGCACATGTTTGCTTGACCAACAGCATAAAAGATCAGTCATGCATGACATTGTATAGATCTTGTCTGCTCATGAAGTCTGGTGCGCATGCTGGATGCATAACCAACATGTCTGGTACTGTGGGCTAGTTGCCTGGTATGTGTGGGAAAGGTGCGCTGGTCTGTGATTTTGAAATATATGGACTGCAGCCATAAGGTCCAAAATTAACAAGGCCAGCGCACCAGTGATGCATGGCATTAGGTCGATTATTTTTTACTAGCATGACTGCGAAAGAGCATGAAGGTGATTCTTGTGGTGATCCAAACACTGCATGTGCACTTGTGACTTGGTCTGGTCTGTTTTTAAAGTGTTTTGTCTGCTGTGATTGTTTTGTGTGGAGCCATTTTTGTTTCAAAGGCAGTGATTGGTTGCATTGTTTCATGTTTAACCCATTTAGCCCCAGGACCCTGCAGCAGGAGATGGAGTGATCATGATAATTCAAGGGTAGTGCCAGATGAGCTTGGCACCTTCAGGCGCCAAGCTCATTTGGCACTGCCCTAGAATTATCATGATCAATCCATCTCCTACAACTGGTACATAGTCGTTATATAGGCAACACCTCCAAAATTTGAGAATGGGACCTTGAGGCTAAAAGGGTTAAAGCATTTTGCAGTCATGGATCATAATGGTTTCATGTTACTTCCTTGAACAGTCCCAGTGCCTGTGATTCACTGCCTTGTCTTGTGTCTGTGTGATTCAGAGCCAGTGATTGCCTTGTCATCTATTTTTGTGCCATTTGTGTCAAACACAGTGAATATGGCTGCCACGTTTTGTGTCAAACACAGTGAATGGCTGCCCTGTTTTGTGCCACTGCATGCCAACTGTGTTGACCTTTGTTATTGGTCCTTTCTTCCAGCCATGTTCGTAGTGTTCAAAGGGGTCAGTGGCAGTCCGTTTGAGCAAGCAGGGGATTCAATAATGTCTATGTTCATCATGTCACTCGGACAGTTTGCTGACTTTTACGATGATTTTGCCAACACAGAACATCCAACCATGGGCCAAGTAAACCTTATGTTTTGAGTGTTTGATGTTGCACTTTGGAGTGTCACACGATTATTGACGTTACTCCTTTTGGCAGCTACGCTGTTGTCACATGCTCACCAGTTTTTGGTGTTGCACACGCTTCTGCGTGTTACAGTGTTTTGCTAATTAACCCTCCTTTAGTGTTTTGATTAGAGAAAAATGTAAAGAAACAAGCCTACCTTTGTTCTGATGTTAGAAAATCATGTAAACCTCTGTTCCCAGGGTTGGTGTTGTGCTTGAAGATTAACTTTCTAGATATCGTTCTAAATTTCACCACTGTTCATGTTGTGGTCTTTTTTTCAATCATTAGGAAAGTGAAGAGGGAGGTTTAGGTGGACATGGAGGAGATTGTTGGTTTAGTTTTTGTCATGAACTGCATGCTTTTGCTAATGTAGTGAAAAATGTGTACTAACCCTTTGGGTGTCAGTAGCTGTTTTAGTCACGATGATTACTGTCAGAATCATCGCGACTAAAACCGCTACCAACACGCAAAGGAAGAGTTAACTTATTTAAGACATGTTGCATCTGGACATGTAGTTGTATGAATGAACGAATCTTTGTGTTTCCTGTTTGAATTAGCGAGTTGCAATGTACTGCTGGTATACATCCCCTTTAGCCCCTTCACGGTCATTGGACATGAAAGATGCGACATATCCGGATTTGGCATGTCTTGAATGAGTTAGTTGTTGCCTGTTTAGAGTGTGCTTACTGTTGTGTTTGCTTTGAGTGTTACATCTGCCATATTTTCATGAATTCATGGAATTATGTATGATGTTTATCAAGCTTTGAATGCTGGAATAATACAGTGTATTGGTGTAGGCTAGTGTGAATTGAGAGCAAAGATTCATAACTGCTATTCATATTATGGAAAGTTGAACTTGGCCATTTGGAGTAATCAGAGACATTCCCCTGACTGACATGTGTCAGAGGAAGTTCATGCACTGCACTTGTGTTAACTCATTCAGTCCGACGGCCGTATTTCCCAAATTTGGGAGGCGTCATCTAATGACTATGTACCATTTGCAGGAGATGGGTCGACCATGATAATTCAAGGGTAGTGCCAGATTAGCTTGGCGCCAACAGGCTGTAGTGCGTCAGGGCTGAGTGGGTTAATTATTGCTGTTTTGTTGAGTTTTTAACAGGTGTTTTCTGCACTAAAAGACATTGTAGTCTCTGTGTTTGTTGTAGTCTGTACATTGCAACTCGCTGAAAGAACAGAGGACAGCAGATGCAAATGATAAGTGTAAATTTGGGTCTGTCGCTAACAACGTAACATGAGATGAACACACTGTATTTCTGGTGAAAGCAGAATCAGAAAACGAGATGTGGAAACAGCCTGTGCAGAAACATGGAAAGACAAATGCAATATAATTCTGTTGCGCTTACAGAAACTTAACTGTGTTGCGCTGCACTAGTGTAAAACTCTACATGTAATCTTTGTGTTTCCTGTTTGAATTAGCGAGTTGCAATGTACTGCTGGTATACATCACCTTTAGCCCCTTCACGGTCATTGGACATGAAAGATTACGGGGAGCAGGGGAGTTCAGATGGTATGTTATGTGGTAGTCGTAGTCAAAGCATGATGCAATCACACCAGACACACTCAGGTAGAAAAACCTCACTCAGTTGCAACTCGTCACACGCGGCACAAGGTTGTAGACCACACTGGGCTAACAATTCCAACAGAACTTTATTTTCACGATGCACTCTCAGCACAATGCATCCACACTTCGATGCACTATCTCTCACAAAGCATCCACACTTTGATACATTGTCTCCCATAGAATGCATGCACATAATTATTTCACAACACTCTCTTTTATACTAGCTATTTCATAACAATCCCGCAAATTACACAACTCAACCAATCAGAAAAGAAAACGTAACCCAAAATCATTATCTTTAAAAAGAACACTCTAGATCTATTTACAATCTTCCACTAAAATCTAGGTGCATTACTAAATGGTACAAAATGTAGCCAACATGTTTACTACAAACTTTGACCTCATGTTTGAGCCTTTTCCAGAACCTTCCAGCTTAATCTAGGTTGGACTTTGCAACAAGTTATCGAAATGTGCAACATTCTAGCTCAACAACAAAAATCGAAATTCTCCATGCAAAAGAAAATGAATCATACTAAAAAGGTAGGTGATTCTGATCTGAAATAGCTCGACTGAACACTGGAGTGTTTCCTATGATCAACACACACATGCCCTAAAAAGAATAACACAGCCACAAACGTAACATGTAATTGGTACAGTGTTCAACTCTCTTTCGCATGGGTTTGAACCCAGCAGGGGTCAAAATTGTACAGACCTCTTTTCGTGCCCTGTCGTTGAAATCACCTTTCTTGGTGGACAAAAGACTTTAACCTTTATCATTCAGAATACACCAGTGTGTGAAATAAGTTTGGCTAAAATAGCTCAAGAGTAGTGCCAGAATAGCTTGGCGCCTCTGGAACCACCCTTGAACTAAAGCCATTGATCTATATATCCTTTTCTGTAAGTACTGTAATGTAGCTTGCATATGGGCTAAGCCCTAAACGTTTAACTCTTATGAAAAATGTCATGTCTGAAATCTTCATAGATAGAAACTAGGTTTTGTGGGAGGAATGCATAGAGCAGATGTGAATGGAGGCCAGCATGAGGCATATATCCTCATGAACCCCTGCCAGTATGGATATCGACCTATCCCGATCTACGTCATCACTTTGTGCGTTGCCGCCCCTGGAGGGCAAGCTGGCGGGTGATGCAATTTCAGTCCACCACTCTAGCAAGGTTGAAAGCGTGTCACGTAAGCCTATTTATTCGCATTTTCTCACCATGACGAACGATTGCTGTGTCAAGCATTGTTCGAAACGAAGTACTAGGGATCTTGGGATCTCTTACCATAGAATTCCGACAGTTATATTCAATAAGGGCTCCAAAATACGCGAGTTGACAGCCAAGAGGAGAAGGCTTTGGATCGCCCAAATCAATCGAAAGAAGATCACGGACAATACAGTGAAACCATGGACCCGTGTGTGTTCACGCCACTTTGTGAAAGGCCGGTAAGCATTTTCAAAAATTGTTCAATGGTTCACATGCATTTTGTTATTGGTCTTCCTAGGCCATTGCGAAGTTGCAGCTGCCCACTTTCACTTACAACCTGGCAGTAGTGAAATCTGCCATTTTTGAGCAGATTGGAGTGTTGGAGGGCTTTTAGATGGCTTTTGTTCTGTTCTCACATTTCATAGAATGTGAGATTAGGCTTCTTGATGCAAAGACTGGGACTATATTTATTTGTTTTTTTCCAACTTCATGTGTATTTGAAGAAAAAACAAACAAACACAAAACACCTTTGGAGGGATACTGTATGATACCCTTCTTCCAGAATCACAGGAAAGACTGGAGTGCTTGTTTTGTTTATCATGCAAGTCAGTATTGTAGTGTAGTTATTACATTTTCACTTGATTTTGATGACATTGGCTACAAAACTAAATGTGCATCTACTGATGTGGACCGGTTTGAAAGGAAACAGAAGAGAGAGAGAGAGAGCAACGGAAACAAGGAAATGCCCACAGCGGTATGCACTGAGTATTTACTTTATAAAACATTTCATAGTTTATCTTCAAGAATAAAGAATATTCTGTTTTTGAAACAATTCCGCCTTTCGAAAATGCAACTTTCAACTTTTGTAAATCTGGCATTGTCGTGTATGATGTCACCACCTTCGTGTTTAGATATTTGATGTGGTCCAGGAAATTATGCTTTTTGAAGGTAAGGCATTTGTCAGTAAGTGCACAGGAATGCAGTTTTCCAGGGAAGCATGCTCCCCAGATCCAGTGTCAATTTGTTTTCCCACCACAACCTGTTCCCACTCCTTAATCATTATGAATCTCAATTCATCAGTATTAAACAACAGTTAAATAAACTGTCTTCGGTTTTCATTTTGGGTAATTTGAAAAAGGCCACATCTTATCTTAGTAATAGATGGGAGGAACGCCAATTGCCAAAAATAAGCATTTACTCAGTTAAAACAATAATTTTAAAAAGCGAAACATTTCAAAACCGTATGATCACCTAAAAATAGAATGTACTTGAAGTAAAGAAAATGCCATGTGCATGTTATGGTTCTTATTTGTGCAGTTCATGCTGAGGAAGGTGTGGACACCACAGACAGTGACGCATCTGTGGGTGATGTTGGAGGGGACGCTGATTTTGAACTGGGTGAAGAGGCTGATGATTTGAAACGAACTGCGGAGCAGGAAGTTCAGACCGACTTTACCATCTCCTACCTGGAAGCCATGGAGTCTGAGCTACAGATTATATGAACAGAAAACCTCACTCTTCGCATGAAACTGAATGCCAGCACCATGTCAGATGACTTTTTTAAAAAAAGATGATGGGTCTAGAGATGACGAGAAGGTTAAATATTACACAGGCCTACCATCTTTTTGGACTCTTGCTGCTTTGTTGTCATTCCTCATGCCTCACATTACTAGTGGGCCCAGATCAATCACAAGCAAATTTCAAGAAGTGTTAATTGTCCTCACTCGTCTGAGGTTGAATCTGCCTGTACAGGTCGTTGCTGATTTGTTTCGCATTTCTGACACATCAGTGTCACGCATATTTCTCAAGGTGCTGGATGTCATGTATACCAGGATGGGGCCACTTATCTTGTGGCCGGACAGAGAAAGTCTGAGAAGAACCATGCCATTCGATTTCAAACAGGATTTTGGCAACAAAGTTACTGTGATCATAGACTGTTTTGAGATTTTCATTGAGACTCCTTCAAATCTGCTTGCCAGGGCACAAACATGGTCCAGCTACAAGCATCACAACACCATAAAGTACCTCATTGGCATAACGTCACAAGGAGTTGTGTCATTCATTTCTGAAGGTTGGGGCGGGAGAGCCAGTGACAAATGGGTAACTGAAAATAGCACATTTTTGGACAATCTCCTGCCAGGTGACCTTGTTTTGGCTGATCGTGGGTTTAATATCCATGATAGTGTTGGACTGATGTGTGCTGAAGTTAAGATACCAGCTTTTACCAAAGGTAAAAAGCAACTATCTGCTTTTGATGTAGAATCAACACGCAAAATAGCACATGTCAGGATTCATGTTGAAAGGGTGATTGGTAACATTATTTAAAAATATGCCATTATTGATTCTACAATTCCAATCACTATGTTGACTTGTGCTGAAGGTGCAAATGTGACCACGTTGGACCAAATTGTCACAGTGTGCTGTGCTCTGGTGAATATTTGTCCATCCGTTGTTCCTTTTGATTAGAGATGGGGTGAGAGAAACTTCCAACTAGGTAGTGTTGTTCACAGTAACTTTAAGTGATGTGAAGCTTTCAAAAGTATTGTTTTGTGTGGTGTGTTATTTCTCACATGAATGTTCTTGTTGTAAAGCGATCTTAATTGGAAATTAAATTGTGGCGTTGTAACAATGAAAGTCTGGTGACAGCATTATTGTGCATTCTGTCCATGCAAATGTTTGTGTAGAACTTTGTTACCTCTCTCTCTCTCTCTCTCTCTCTCTCTCTCTCTCTCTCTCTCTCTCTCTCTCTCTCTCTCTCTCTCTCTCTCTCTCTCTCTCTCTCTCTCTCTCTCTCTCTCTCAAGCAAGAATGGTGTTAAAGTGAAGAATGGAAGTGGCTTTTACATAAGCATCAACGTATCATAAACAAACAAAATAGATACATGAAACTAGTTTAATTGTTTAACCAAAATCAAACGGCATGATTCAGTCTTTAGATTTTCTTTCACACACAAAGAAATATCTGACTGAAATAACTCGAGTACGAAGAAGTTTCAAATTCATTCATGAACGATTTACATATTTCATACACTGATAGTGATACAGACAATATGTCTTTAGTTTCTAAAAAAGTAATAACTGACGAAGACCAAGTTCTATACAAGCATGTTTCTATAACGCTCAAATAGTGTGCATTTACAAAAACTGCCAGCACAGATACTTTCCATTATTATTAAAGTCACATTAAATGCATTTCGTCAACACAGCTTTCTTTCAAAAGTCAAATGCAACTTTAATAAAGGCAGTCTTGGCATTGTGCAACACATGGAGTAAACAGGCAAATATGATGAAAATGAAAAAAAAAATCCTGTCACAATTTGATTATGCATTTTCCTGTGTTGACGACAAAATTCAACAAAGCTTGGGTTATTTCCTTTTTCAAAAACACATGAAATCAAATGCAAATTTCATACAAGCAGTCATGTCGTAGTGCAACACATGCAGTAAAAAGATGAAGCATGAAATGGTGAAGTCATACATGTGCTACTGCTACAGTGATAGCAATTTTCATTTATTTAGATGCTTACAAAAACTAATATTTAAAATGGCAAGAATATTCACTGAAATTTTGTCACACCTCAAATGCAATTTCAACATCACTTGACTACTTCTCAGCACACTCAAAGAAATCATCAAAGTAAACTAAACCATTAAAAATTAGTCTGTTTACTTAATAATGGTATCTCGACCGAGTATCTATATACTTTTCAGACGGTTTAACTCCAGGTTTGGACATTGTTTTTGCTACAGCCTCCACTCTCTGCTGAACATTCGTGTAGAGTCTCCACACCGCTTTGCCCTCCAGCGTACTACGTCATCAGAAATGGGGTCGCGGAAAAGTACACAATCGGGAAACGTCCATTCATGAAGGCCACGGACCACAGTGGTGTTTCCGTACTGTCCAGTCTCTTAGCCTTAGTCAATCCCAGTCATCCCCTAATTGTTCAATTCCCTAAAAAGCACTACCGCCCACCAGCTGCACATTTGCCATGCATAAAATACCAAAAAAAACAGCACATGACCCGTCTCATTTCTTGGCTATGAAACTGGTTCCTTACCAACCCCACACCCAAGCACAGCTGAAATCAGCGTGCCCCTCAAATCACTACGCCAAAGGCAACTCAACATAGGCCCACAAATGTCCACTGGATAAGCTCAGGATGGTATGAATCAAAGCACCAAACATGTCTCCTCTCAGCTAACCACAAATTTCCAGCAAATTCCCACATTCAGCCCAACTGCAAATTTTCAAACAAGGCAAAAATTATTTTTAAAAACACGGGACCTTGCACTGCCTCAACTTCCCAATTTAAATGTATACCGTGACCTGTCAGAGACACTTGTCCCACCTGAACACCATTCAATCTGCTATCAGTGCAACCCTTAGACAATAGCTAAGTCAAATCCAAAGTGACACCCTTGAACGTTGCTGCATCTTTAAGTTATGGCCCATTATGTGAAGTGCCTTGATGTGGCGTTCACAACGCTGCTGACGTGTTGGATCATGCATATCTGATGCCATGAAAAACAGCCTAGATATGGTCAGAATGCCTCCAAAATTGGCATGTACATCAAGTAATATATCTGATTTTCAGAAATGTTGCATTTGAGACACAGGCACATGAAAGTGGTTTTTTTTCATATTTTTCCATTGCCTACCCCCCTACTTTTTCTGTTTTTCCAAGTTTACACACGCATGCAATACAGTCAAACTGACTTCTGGTGGGCTGGACAACTTAAAACAGTTACCATGACACTGACACTGATGAAAAATGAGGTTTCAGACCCAAGGCCATTTCCTTGTGTATCTTAGGGCAGCCCAAAAGACAACACCCAGGCATCCTCATTGACCCTGTTGTCTGGTGACAACAAGCTGGAAGAGGCCTGTAACCAGCTGCCATGCCCTATGTGCTGCTGGCAATCTTTCCCTAGGCAAAAGGGGTCATGAAACAGCTCTGCAATTTAAACATTAAGTCTACTGAGCTATCCCACAGGAAAAAGACTACACAAAACAACCAAAACTATGCTACGCGGGACACGCCGCATACACTAATTAGTGTCTGGACTGCTGATTTAGGAGGTAGCATAGAAAAATGGTTATGTACAGTTCATTTTTATATAAAACACACTTGTCAGAGTCTCAAAACACCTCAGCTCATCTTGCAGATGTAGTAGGCATGTGTGTGCCAAACTTGTCAACACTCCTGTAAAACCCTGTACTGGTGCCTGCAACTGCTGGTCCCATAACAATGCACTCAAATGAGCTTTACTCAGTGTACAAGTGCTTGTGTTTGGCTTAGAATAGACACCAGAGACATCCCTCATGACAATTACAGCAGAATGACACCTCAGATGCAACCAGTGTAGCAGTACCATGCAAAATAACACTTCTGCAGGTCACATTATTTTGGCCGCTTATTTCACTCTGAGGTCAGCTGTCTGATGAAATGCACATGCTAACACTGTTTCATTGTAGTTTTTATCTTAACCTTTGACCTTAAGCCCCCAACCCCCCCCCCCCCCTCCCCTCCCCCCCCCCCTCCCGGCCTCCAACCCAAACCCCTGCCCACCCCACCCTATACCCACCCCACACAACTTCAAAAACTGAAAGAGTGAATTTTTTTTTACGCATTTATCAAACTGAACACCCCAAACCCCACCCCTTTCAAGGTCAAGGTCAAAGGTCACAGCTCATGGTCGAAGGAAAGACTCATGACTACCTGTAAGACCAAAAATAAATGAGCAAACACACTAAACCTAGCTCACAGTGCATGTAAACAGGGTGTTGCCATGCAAAACATGCCAAAACGCCTATAAAACTGCATGCACAGCGATTTTTTGGCAAAATTTCAAATTTTTCATGATTTTTTTACTTTTCCAACTGCAACCATCCAAACTCATTGATCTGGTTACACTAAACCAGTTTCCGGTCTATGTCACATATGGCATGTGGTGCACCTGACAGGCCACGGACCACAGTGGTGTTTCCGTACTGTCCAGTCTCTTAGCCTTAGTCAATCCCAGTCATCCCCTAATTGTTCAATTCCCTAAAAAGCACTACCGCCCACCAGCTGCACATTTGCCATGCATAAAATACCAAAAAAAACAGCACATGACCCGTCTCATTTCTTGGCTATGAAACTGGTTCCTTACCAACCCCACACCCAAGCACAGCTGAAATCAGCGTGCCCCTCAAATCACTACGCCAAAGGCAACTCAACATAGGCCCACAAATGTCCACTGGATAAGCTCAGGATGGTATGAATCAAAGCACCAAACATGTCTCCTCTCAGCTAACCACAAATTTCCAGCAAATTCCCACATTCAGCCCAACTGCAAATTTTCAAACAAGGCAAAAATTATTTTTAAAAACACGGGACCTTGCACTGCCTCAACTTCCCAATTTAAATGTATACCGTGACCTGAAGATCTAAGCCTCTTTCAGGTGGGAGGTGCCCTCAGTGTCCAGGCAGTGAAGGGGTTAATCAGATTTTGTTTTGCACATTTTCATTTGCCTTGTGTACACGAGTTGGCTTCATCTTACAGCGATGTTTATCCCATTCCGTGGTGGATCTTTCGTCTTCTCCAACTGGCTAGATTCCCCCGCAGGGTTGTTTTCCATGTCAGTGGGGGATTTTGACGACTTGGTCGCAAACTTTGACGATCTCCCCTCACCTTTCATGCAGATGACAAAAGTATGTGAGTGCTGGCACAGCTCATTTTACAAAAGACACGTCAGTTAGAGTGAAAAAATGTGTCCATCAGTATAGATGTGTCCATCAGTATAATTCTTACCATATCGCCACATCACCCCACCCCCAATCACCTCCCTGACCTTTGCCACTGCTTACCCACCCACAAGAACAAGACCAAAGATAATCTATAGAAAATGAAAATCCATGCATATCTCAGAGGCCCTAAGAGCTTCCAGAGCATTCTAATCATTGCATCAAACTATTTGACACAGTAATATCAATACCCGATAATATTATTATGTATAAAATGTATGAGGCCTCCTAACGAGTGGCTGCAGTTGTTATTTTGTTCATGACTGAGTTATTTCATTCATAACTGCGTGAATACATCGCTTTGTGTCCATTTTACCGCTGAAGCGTCAGGTCCGAGGTAAAAGCTATTTATAGCTCCAAACACCAGGTGCTCGAGCAAAACAGAAATCTGATATAACGGCCTTTGTATCACAGTCAGGTGTCTTAATTAATCTGTCCTTCAGAGGTTTACAGGTGTAAAAGGTCAAGTCTGACTGATTCCAGGCGTGCAGCATTCAGATCTAAACAGCACGTTATGAATGTGTTAAATCACAGAATAGCTCACATGTAGTGGTACAACTCAGCTCTGCCTGCTATTCCACCTCCAGTTTTCAATTAATTACAGTGGAAAAAAATTAATGTAAAGGAAAAGAAATGAATCACTTTCTTCCAAAGTATATTTTTGTTGTGCATCAGCTTTCCTTGATGTATTACCTGTGGTGCACATTTCAAAAATTGTTTGTTCCTGTGAATTTCTTTTGTTTAGTTTCAGTAGATGGTTTGGGTTTTTTAATCGTAATGTGTACCTTTGTGTCACAAAAGATTTCACCCCACAAGCGCATATGGCACTACACTTGAATTATCATGGTCGATCCATCTCCTGCTTTAGGATATTGGGGCTAAATGGGTTAACTCATTCAGCCCCGACACACCACAGCAAGACATAGATCGAGCATGATAGTTCAAGGGTGGTGCCCATAGGCGCCAAGCTGTTCTGGCACCACCCTTGGAATATCATGCTCGATCAGTCTCTTGAATTGTAATACAGTCCTTCAGAGGGCAACTTCAAAATCTGGGGATTTGGGTCCTGGGGTAAATGTGTTAAGCGTTGATTTTACATTGCGGCAAAGCTGTATAAACAAGTGACCATATGCCCAGCATTTGTACAAAAATCACTTGCATCATTGAGCATGTGTTGTTGGATTGAAGCTTGAAGCTGTCAGCAAAGTGTCGCAGCGAGACAGTTAACTCTTTCAGACCTGGCACACTACAAGATATGGATTGGTCATGACAGTTTAGAGGTGGTGTCGGAATAGCATAGCTTCTCTTGGCAGCAAACTATCCTGGTACCAGTCTTGAAGTACCATGGTGGAACTGAAGTGCAGTGTTTTGAGGACAGGTTTCCATTTTGAGAATTGCGACCCTAGAGCTAAAAGTGTTGTGTTACGTGGTGGAGTTGTAGTCGAAGTATGATAAACACACCAAACACACACGCACGTAGAGTTCTTTAAAGTAAACCTCGTTCAGCTGCAATCCGTCACACGTGGCTTAAGGATGTAGACAATACTGGAGTAACAGTTCCAACAATATTTAATTCAGCGATGCCATATCCACACAGTACTGCTCTTTCAAATGCACAAACTACTGAATACAAAGTCTCTTCTGCTATGTCCACACTACTACTCAAAGTTTCTCATACACAGCATCTCTCGCAATAAACTGCGTGTCTCTACAACTGACAAAGCAAGACAATGTTCTCACGGGCTTTCCCAGCGCCCTCCTTAAATACACTATCAAAATCTACAATCTTCTACGGAAATCATGAACTCAAACAACCAGAACGAAACACACAGCCGAAGCTCATTAACATAAACTTTCCAGAAACAATATATCAGGCTACAAAAACACGGCTGCTCACTTAAGCTCTAAATTCTAGCGTATAATAAAGACACATAAAAGTATGGTATCCCTATCTATGATAGCTCAAAAAGGTACGAGAACATTCACCAAACGAAATAAAGGCTGCTCGATACACGCACACAGGAAAACAAAAAGTAGCGAAAATGTTGCGATGTCAACTAACCGACGTGACACTTACGAGGCCACTAGACAGTGCGACCTTTCTAGAACGTTCCGGACTAAACTTAACAAAACGAAATCGGCTCTACTCACGAACAAAAGAAAATCTTACTAAAAAAACACGTGAAACGTAACCGTGATAGCTCAAATAAACATCGGATCGTTACCTACGATCAACACACGCACGCTCTCACAGGATAACACAACCACAATCGTAACATGTTGATTAACCCATTCAGTGCCAGCTGACGCCAACTGTGTTTCTGCAATCTTCATTAATTTAAGACCAAACATCCCTAGATGTCCTAGGACCATGGATTCAAAATGGTTTCAGAAAGAGGCATAGATCCTCATGAGCCCCAGCAACTGCATGAAGATCTATACCTCTTTCAGTTGGTTGGTGTTTACATTTTTCAGCACTGAATGGGTTAAACAATACATGAATAATATTGAAAGTTAATTTTAGAATGCGCAGTTAACGTCATTCAAGGAACTCTGCATCAACGCACAAGCTGCAAAAGTGTGGTGTAGCATTGCCTGCAATGCTGCAGGACGCTCCCACAGCTGTTGGTGTGGGGAATCTTGAATAACCCTTATCATTCGGAAAACACCAGTGTGTAAAATAAGTTTGACTAAAATAGTTCAAGAGTAGTGCCAGAATAGCTTGGCGCCTCTGTAAGTTATGTAATGTAGCTTGCATATGCCAGTGTGCAAATTTGAAGCTTTTAGCCTCAGTATGATATGGGATAAGCTAATATACCCTTTATGCTAACTGTTAACACGAAATGTAGTTTGCTGTTGTTGCTGATGATGCTCAGTGTGTTATTGTGGTTGTTGAGTTTAGTACATACACTTGTGTTCACCTGAGCATGCATGTGTGTGTGTGTGTGTTTAATTTGGTCGTTATCATTGCTGTTGTCAGATTTTTCCCTTGATCTAACACGCATCTTTGTGTCTTTGAATGGTGCGTGAATGCAGTTTTTATTTTTGTTTCCTTTTTCTTTGGACAGATCATTTTCCTGGTTTACATGATCATGGTGACGCTGCTGCTGGTGAACATGCTGATTGCCATGATGGGTAACACATACGAGCTGGTCACTAATACGCAGAAGGAGTGGTTCAGACAGGTAGGTACATCAGGTGTGTTGCTTGATTGGTGGTTTTCTGGTGGACATCACTTATTCTCTATACATCTCTTCATGTTTAGAAATTTTTAGGGAACCAGCATGTACAATTAACTTATTAGCATTACACCCTGAGGCTTATTTTGTAAAATGTGCTTATTGTCCTACGAAGGTTACATTACAGATTAGGAGATAGATCAACTGTTTTAGCTCAAGGGTGGTACCAGAATAGCTTGGTGCCATAGGTGCCAAGCTATTCTGGCACCACCCTTGAACAATCCGTCATATTTCCAACAATATGTGTATCAGAATGAAAAAAAGAGTTAAACCACTGTGCACAGATTACTGGGAGTCCAGCTTTTGAAAACGCCCCCTCAGTCCCTAATGTATGGATACTGATCCGACTGGCAGCGCCAAATGAGACCAATTGTGGTACAAGTTCAAAAATGGAGTGGTAGTTTAGCGCACACACACATGCGGTGCTTCTCATTATCCTGGTAACAATCTGTGCCTTCTTGTTAACCAAAAGACTGATTCCAGCTGTTCTTCAACTCATTCAACCCCACGCCCGTATTTCCCAAATTTTGGAGGCATCATCTAACGACTATGCACCAGTTGCAGGAGATGGATGGACCATGATAATTCAAGGGTAGTGCCAGATTAGCTTGGCGCCAACAGGCGCCAAGCTAATCTGGCACTAGCCTTGAATTATCATGGTTGACTCATCTCCTGCTGTAGTGCGTCAGGGCTGAATGGGTTAACTATCATTGTCAGTCCAACTCCTGCAGTAGTACGTCTCATGTGCAGGCTTTGCCTCCCAATCGGCAAAGTCATCACAAAGTTTGTCAAATGTTAACCCTTATCATTCGGAATACACCAACAGCCTTATCTGTAAGTACTATAATGTAGCTTGTGTATGGCAGTGTACAAATCTGAAGCTTTTAGCCTCTGTATGATATCGGTTAAAGGCTTCCTGTAAAGTTTTCTACTATCTTGCATGGACCAAAAGACTGATTCCAGCTGTTCTTCAACTCATTCAACCCCACGCCTGTATTTCCCGAATTTTGGAGGCATCATCTAACGACTATGCACCAGTTGCAGAAGATGGATGGACCATGATAATTCAAGGGTAGTGCCAGATTAGCTTGGCGCCGACAGGCGCAAGCTAATCTGGCACTACCCTTGAATTATCATGGTCCATCTATCATCTGCTCTAGTGCATCGGGGCTGAATGAGGTAAATGGCAAGGGTTGTCTGGGTTATGCGTGTGGCTGAGACCTTTGTCATCTAAGGAAACATGTTACTTCATTATGCCCGCGACACAGCCATGACAGTTCATGTATGGTGGCAGAATAGCTTGGCACCTATAGGCGTCAAGCTATTCTGCTACCACCCTTGAACTATCATGGTCGATCTGTCTCCTGAATTGAATGTAATGCAGTCCTTGGAAGATAGCTCCAAAATGGGGGTATTTTGTACCTCAGGCACAATGAGTTAAGCTGGTAACAATCTGTACTAAAATATACACCTGTGTGTGTCTCATTTATTGACAGTGGGCAAACATTGCGCTGATGATGGAACAGAGTGTGACACCTGATGTACGGCTGCAGCAACAGTACAAGTACTCGCAGCCCATGGTGGATGGCAAGGGCCGTGCCTTTGTTGTTCGCTGGCACCAGACCTTAAGCGGGATGCTAACTGAAAGATATTTTTTGACAGCTGGAATCTTATGGCAAAAATTTCCAAACAGATTTTAACAATAACCGAATGATTCATTATTTGACATAAAATGCTGTAACAATGTGTAACAAATAGGTTCTAGTGTTACAAATGACGCATAATGATGAAATGAATCAGTCAAGCAGAATTTCGTTTAGTTTGTTTTATATTTTCTGAAGACTGTTTGGCTCACATGTGAAGCAAAAGTGAGTCTATGTTCTGGGCCACTGGTCGTCCATCCGTCATCTGTCATCTGTCATCCGTCGGCCATCGTCCATTACTTACTTACGCCTGTCACCCCTACCCGGGTATAGGCCGTCGATGAGAGATCTCCAGCGACTCCTGTCGTGTGCTTCTCCTTCAATTTTACTCCAGGTGGTTCCCAATCTCTTGATGTCTGCTTGGAGGTCTCGACGCCAGGAGTTTCTCTGCCTACCTCTTTTCCTCTTTTCCTGGGGGTTCCATGACAATGCCTGCCTAGTGATACTGGAAGCTGGCTTTTTCAGACTGTGACCGATCCATCCCCATCTTCTTCGCCCAATTTCATTCTCTGCTGTTATCTGCTCTGTTCTCTCCCAAAGTCTGATGTTGCTGATCTTCTCTGGCCAGTGGATTTTCAAAATTCTTCTAAGGCAACTGTTTATGAAGATCTGTACTCTGTTGACTGTGGTTTTTGTCAATCTCCAAGTCTTTGCTCCATATAGGAGAACTGCTTTTACGTTGGAGTTGAAAATCTGGACTTTGGTTTGTTGTGACAGCTCTCTGGAACTCCACACTTTTTTCAACTGGAGAAAGGCTGCTCTGGCTTTACCGATTCGTGCTCTAACATCTGCATCAGTGCCGCCTTTTTTGTCTATGATGCTCCCGAGATAGGTGAAGGACTTTAACTCCTCCAACGGGGTGCCAGCAAGCAAGGCTGGTTCTTCCCTGGTTGCGTTCAGTCTCATTGTCTTTGTTTTCTGTTTGTAGATGGTGAGGCCCACTTGGGACGAGATGTCAGCAAACCTCGTGGTCTTATCCTGCATTTGTTGATGAGTGTGGGACAGTAATGCCAAGTCGTCTGCAAAATCTAGGTCATCAAGCTGTGTCCACAGTGTCCACTGTATTCCACTTCGTCTGTGCTCTGTGGTCCTCTTCATGACCCAGTCTATGGCCAGTAGGAAGAGGAACGGAGACAGCAGACACCCCTGCCTGACACCGGTTCTGACCTGGAGCTCCCTGGTGAACTGCCTTTCGTGGATCACGCGACATGTCATGCCATCATAGCTGCTCTTGATCAGCCGGACGAGCTTTGTGGGTACACCGTAGTGTCGTAGGAGTTTCCACAGTCTCTCGGTCCACGCTGTCAAATGCTTTCTCGTAATCCACAAAGTTGACGTACAGTGGGGAGCTCCACTCCAGAGACTGTTCCACGATGATGCGGAGAGTGGCGATCTGGTCTGTACATGATCGGTTTTTCCTGAATCCTGCTTGCTGGTCTCTCAGCTGGGGGTCAACGGAGCTCTTCATTCTCTCCAGGATGATCCTGTTGAAGACCTTTCCTGGTACCGACAGCAAGGTGATTCCTCTGTAGTTGGAACACTTGCTGAGGTCGCCTGTCTTGGGAAGCTTGATTAGGTACCCCTCCTTCCAGTCAGCCGGCATCACCTCCTCTTCCCAGATTTTTCCAAACAGTGGGTACAGCATCTCTACTGTTGTTTCTAGGTCTGCTTTCAGAGACTCCGCTGGGATGCCATCTGGGCCATCGTCCATGGTAAACTTTATTGTTGGCATTCCCTCGGAGACTATTCAAAGCACAGTCTTGAAACTTGGCCCAAGGATACTTTGTGGCGAGACCTTTCTAAACATACCAATTTGAATGACCTCTCACAAAGGTCAAGGTCAGAGGGGATCAGAAAATAGGTTTTTAAAAAAAGCCATATTATATTTTGACAAAATTATTATTTTTCCCTAATACTATTCACAACGTCAAAACCAAACTTGGTACAGCGATACCTGATGGTAAGACCTTTCTATGCATATTAATTTGGTTGACATCTCGGAGAGGTCAAGGGTCACAAGAGGTCAGGAAATGGGTTTAAAAAATTGCCATATTTTGACAAAAGATGTTTTTTCTCAAATACTAGTCACAACTTCAAAACCAAACTTGGTACAGAGATATCTGATGGTGTGACCTATCTATGCATACTAATTTGGAATACCCCTCCGATATTCAAGGGTCACAAGAGGTCGGCAAATGTGTAAAATGTCAATATTTGATAGAACTGTAGCTATTATCATATTTTTGGCAAACTTTTCAATTACGTTTGGCACAAAGGTAGCTGATTATAAGATATTCCTATGCATACTAATTTAGTTGACTCATTACAAAGGTCGGGGGAGGGGGGGGGGACAGGTGTGAAAAATGCTTAAATTTTGAGAAAACATGGATTTCGCTGGTGCAGAAGCCAGCCCTTTAATTCTTGTCACAAAGGTCGCGCATGTGTGGATCGGTCATACATGGGAGCCATAAGGGGTTTAACTTTAAAGTTTTCTGTAATTTGTAATGAGTAACCAGGGTGTTTGTGTTACTTCATAAATTACTACTATCCCAGTAACAAAACGTCTTCGGGCGCACAATGGCCGCAGTGGGCCCGCACACAGCCATCGTGAGCCCAAGGACCTTTGCTTACTGGGCAGTGGTGTGGTTGTTGATGTGTACAGGAGAAGGAGAAGGAAGAACTGCTGAGGCTTCGTATCCAGAACAAGATTCAGCAACGCACACTGGCGCAGCGCAAAAACACCGTGCGTAAGCAAATCACTCCTGCTACAATTTACCGTGATCTTGCACTGGAAGGACAGCAGAACATTTAAGATCTAACTAGTCCTATTAACCCATTTAGCCCCAAGACCCTACTGTAGGAGATAGATGGACCGTGCTAGTTTAGCTTGGCGCCTGAAAGCTAATCTGGCACCCCCCTTGAATTATCACAGTCCATCCATCTCCTGCAACTGGTACATAGTCGTCAGATGACACCTCCGAAATTTAAAAAATGGGGCCTTGGGGTTCAGAGGGTTAAGAGACAGTGGCAAGAGCTTAGCATTCTCTGAAAATCACTTTGTGTGGGGTTCGAAAGGGGTATGACCAAACCATCCCCTTTAACCATTATCACTGCAAAAGGTTTAACCCCTTGTATATCTGTAGCCACTGGCACTGTAAGAAGTACCAAATGCTGTATGCACAAGAGCCTTAACCCATTGAGCCCTGACGCACTACAGCAGGAGATGGGTCGACCGTGATAATTCAAGGGTAATGCCAGATTAGCTTGACGCCTGTCGGTGCCAAGCTAATCTGGCATTACCCTTGAATGATCACGATCGATCCATCTCCTGCAACTGGTGCATAGTCATTAGATGACGCCTCTAAAATTTGGGAAATACGGCCGTCGGGCTGAATGAGTTAATTAGCGGAGTGCTTGGACGGACATCTTTGTGAATCTTTGATGATGTGTAAAATGCGTCCAGCTGTGAGCAGCAAAAAGGATATTGTGTGCCTTTCATTTTATTCATGAAAACAACGACAGCATAGCTGTTCTAAAGGGGAAAACCTGCCAGTCTTTACATATTTATACATGCTTTTCCCCCTAAAGTATATTTACATTCCAACTCTAAGGAGACTCACAAGATGTGATAATTATGTACACTTTTCATATTGTGGAATTGAATGTTATTTTAACACTATGATATTTTGATACGTTTACAAAATCTCTGTAATCGGGCTGTTTTGGGGTGTGTTTTTGTTGTTGTTGTTGTTGTTGTTTTTTGTTGTTGTTTGCTTGTTTTTGATGTTGTTTTTTGTTGTTGTTTTTTAAAAGGAATTCCTCTTATTGTTTTTGGCTTCATCGTTCATTGATTATGCCATTAGGTTCTACATCTCATTGTTTGAATGATGTGCAATCAGATCTTAATTATCTTCCGTGATTTACATTTTAGCAAGTGATCTGTTAATTTAATTTATGTCATTTGTTGGGTTTTTCCTGTTGTGGTTTCCCTAGTAGCAAGAGGTTGTCATCCCGATGATGGCCGCAGTTGGCCCGTGCACTGCCACTTATGGGTCAATTGTGGCCATTGGTGGCCCGAGGACCTTTGCGAACTTGGGTACTGTCATACCTAGAATTAGCAGTAGCAATGATCTGAAAACTGAACTTGCAATTTATACTGGTCACCTTTTCTTTTTCTTCTGCTTCTTCTTCTTCTTGTCATTGTTAACTCTTAAACTCTCAGAACTGAATGACTTCCATTCTATAGAATGAAAGTCATTCAGTTCTTGGATTTTAAGGGTTAATTTTAATTGTTGTACTGTTTTGACATCGGCTTAAACAGTAAAACCTTGGTTTGTTTTATTCTTCCATCTGTTGTTTTGTCTTCTTCATGTGTTCGTGTTTTGTATCAGAGAACAGTTTGTGTTTTTTTAGACCTCGTCTATAGTAGATATCAGATATGTGTTTGTGTCTACTG